>VZQC01013731.1:1376312-1716312 GCA_009823505.1 Rhizomys pruinosus
TTCTCCCTCTAGTTCTTTCTGGAGTTTGTCAATCTGTTCCTTTAGTTCTTTCCGAAGTTTGTCATTGTATCCCTCTAGGTTCTTTTTGAGTTTTTCATTCTCTCTCTTTAGTTCTCTGAATTCTTTATTTTCTTTAATTTTTCTGCATAGGTCTGCAATTATTCCTCTAAAATCTATTCCTTGGGTCACCTCCAGGGGGATCCCATTGTAGCTATCTCCTAGAGGTTTGGTAGAGCCTGGTGTGGGATTATCCTGTGCCTTTCCCATGTTGTACCTTCATTGTGTCCCTGGCATGTGGGCTTCCCTTTTGTGATTCAAATCACGAATGTCTTTTCACTATGTTAGCGGATGGTTTTGCTTGCCTCCTTCTGATGCTTTTTTTTTTTTCTTTCCTCCTCCTTTTTTATGGAGTATTGACTTGTCTAGGTTTCAGGCTTTCAATTTTGTTTATATATTGGATATTGGAAGTCTAAGTCACTCTTCTCTTCCTGTTCTGAAGGTTCTCCAAAAAAAGTCCACTTGGATACTCTCTCACCAATTCCTGTTGCGGGGGGGTGGGGGGTGGGGAGGAGGTATGCCTGTCTTAGCCTGCGCCCTGTACCTGCCTGGAGGGACTTCCGGGTTCCTGTGCCTCAGGAGCTGGCCTGCACAAAGCCACAGAGGCACCAAACCTGCCCCGCCCCACTGGTGACCGGCTGCAAAGGCGAAGGGCCGCTTTGCCCAGACAGCCACCCCCTACAAAAGGGTTCAGAGTCGGGACCCTTTTCCAGCAGCCCAGGAGACAATCTACCCTAAAATCTACCTGCCTGGAGTGACTTCCGGGTTCCTGTGCCTCAGGAGCTGTCCGGCACCAATCATGGTGCTCTTTGTTCTGGGATTCCGTGAACAGTAACATATCCATTACATCTCAGAATATGGATGGCAATGGTCGACTCGTGACCAGATCAGAAACTTGACATCAGGAGTTGGATGACGGGGAAAGCTGAGGGTGGTCCTGATGTAGTTGCTGTGTAGAACATAGGTCGAGATGCTGCCAAGGCCGTTGGCATTTCCTCTCTCTCTAACTTCATATTAGTGCTATCATTTAGCAAATGCAGGTGGCAATACTCTGCTAAAGATCACTGAGGATCTGTTTCTGAAAATGTCTTGCCTATGTATTCACACAGTAGAGGCACGGTTGTTACTGGTTAAATGCAAATTTGGGAGGCAAAATATGGATGTTAGGGGCATGAGTTGGTCAGGATCAATCTTCAACTTTGAGAGTCAGGAAGCCTAACTGGCCTCAAAGGTCAAAGCAATGCTATCCTTGGACCCCAGAAGTGAAAGCACCCCAGTATTCCAGAAATACAGATGTGGGCATGAACTTTGGGTGTGGAAAATAATCAGTTCCTTATTTCCTGTCACTTCCGTACTTTATGGTGAGCTGATGTGGCTTTGACCATCACGTTGCTCCAGGTCAATAGAACTCACCCACCCTTCCCTCTCTGCTTTGTCCTCAACAATTTGTCTGTAAGGAGTCGGAGGGCCTGGGCTTTGAATTCATAGAGACTTTGGACTTGAACTGAGCTTTGCGATCCTGACCCAGTATATCAACTGACTTGAGTTTTAACTTCACCAGTGAAACAGGAATGGTAGCATTCAGGTTACAGGGTTGCTATAGCAACACCGGAGACTCTATATAGCATAATTAAAGCTGGGAATGGTAGTAATGGTATTCTGAAGATACACTTATATCTAGTTGGCAAATGAGGTCATTGTGCTGCAGTGAATGCAGTAGAATAGTCCAGAGACAAATGCTTGAGTTTAAATTTTGAGGTGCATGGGCATTGCTCATTCTCTACACCTCTCTATTTTCATTTTGATATTCCTGAAAAGGGAAGAATTTTCTAAAATTTCTCTTCCTTTGTCTCTCCCTGAACTTGCCTGTTTTTTAATGACTAACTTCAACAAAGATCACATTTTAGATACCATATGCTGCTGTTAGATCTGTTGGTACTGTCTAAGGATGTTTGCCATAATCCCAAGCCTTTCCATGTCTGAGGCACAGGCTGCAAACGTGACTATAAACAGGCAGGTAAATGAAGGACGGGAGCCCTGGGCTGTGAGTTGGAGGTACCTGCTCCGTGGATGGGTGCTGTTGCCCCTCTCCACCTCTACCAGAGACCATGGGGCCCAAGAAACTGATGGCCTTACCAGGGCACAGATTTCTCAAAAGAAAGAGAGGGGTTTACATTGCTAAGTGAACGAAGACCCTGTACCTGTAGATGTTGCTCTCAAATGACAGCCACTGACCCAACAGATTTCAAAGACAGTGGGTTTCCAGGCTTGTTCTGTACCACAGGTCTAAAGCACTTGTCAGTAGTTTCATTGATAGTTAAAAATAGACAAGAGTAAAATAGAGCAAGAAACCATCAAAAACAAACAGACAGACAGACAAACAAACAAATGAAAAACTAGAAGGAATGACACCTGTTTCTTTGTTTTCTCTTTGCAGACTGGTATAGAGGATACCTCATAAAGCATAAAATGCTGCAGGTAAAGCCATATTGTTCTCATTTGGAACAACATAGGATGTCTTCACCTGGCCCTGCTGCCTGCCCTGAGCAATTCTTTCCTGGCTTCTGCCTTGCTCCTCAGCAAAGTGAGCCCGCTCCTCCTCCCCAGGGCATTTTTGGTGCCCACCTCTTGTGCCCCTTTATGTCCAGTCTGCCTCTGTTCCTTTCCTTTTCTCTTTATGGTGGTCTCTGGTGCCCTCTTCTTTAGACTATGCTTTTCCCCTGTCTGGGATCTCTGAGAAATGGTGAACTTTCCATTTGAAGCATGTTTTGGTTCCTTCCTTTAGAATTGTCTGGGGCATTCACTAGTTTCCCATGTGACCCCCCCCCCCCCCGGGGCAGGCCAGGCTCTCTTCGAGAGGTTCCATGCCTCTGTCCTCTCCACTTGGGCTGGCACCTGCTTTGCCCCTTCCATTTTTCCTCCTGGTGTTGAACACAGTGGCCACGTGTCCCCACTGTACATGCTGGTGCAATTCATGGAGAAATTTCCAGGCAACTGATAGATTTTCCTTGTTACTGAGCCACATTTATGAAGCAAGGAGATAAAAGAAGCTTCTTTCTCCCTTCCTGATGTGTTATGCTGAGAGGCACAGTCCTGTTCTGTCCTGTCAGGGGAACAAGTTAAGTCCAGAGAAGAGAGGTCTCACACCTAAGAAGCCAGGGACCTGCTTCAGGTCCAGGTGCCCCACACCCTCCAGTTGGACCTGCTCTTAAGGGGTGCTGCTTTCCTGGAAGTGGGCAGGAAAGGAAAAAGCCAAGCTCACAAAGCGAGTGGTCTACAGCCTTGAATGAGTTCACTGATTTCTCTTCTTGCCTGCCTGCAAGAGTAAATGTCCATGATGGGACTGGAGTATCCTTTGGGATCTAGGACCACTGTGGTATCTAGAACAACCAGACCTAAACAAGCATGTTTGTTTATACCTGCTCCATCTGACCTTGGGATTATTTCTTTAAAGTCTGTTGGTTTCTAAAAGCCAGTAACTTAATGGAAAAAGCCATGCAGATGAGTCAGTTATTTTCCTACAATGTGCCTTTTATTCCACAGGGAATCTTCCCTACATCTTTTATCCATATCAAGGAAGTGACAGTGGAGAAAAGAAGGTAATTTGGGGGGCCTGAGCGGAAGCTCAGTTGGCAAAGCGCATGTCTTCCAAGCACGAGTACCTTAGTTGAGTCCCCTAGAACCTATGTAAGAGAAAGCTGGGTAGCTGGTGCGTGATTATGATCCCAATGCTGAGTAGGGGGAGATGGGTGGATGTCTGGGGCCTGTTGACCAACCAGCCTAGCCTACCTGTCAAGTTCCAGGCCAATGAAAGAGCCCATTAAAAACAAAAACAAAACATCCATACACACAACAAAAACAACGAACCCCACAAAGCAAGCAATCACACCTGAAGCTTTCCTCTATCTTTCATAGATGTGTGCACATATGCATAACTGCACACACACACACACACACACACACACACACAGACACACACACACACACACAAGCACACACACTGTCTGCCAGGCTGAACACTCCCAGGCTGGTGGGTGCCTTTGTCCAGTTGACTTTGACCATCTGAGCTGACAGATGTGCAGGGCCCCAGGTCAGCTGGCTTCTTTGTGTCCATGTGTTTGTGTCTTCTCTCTATGAGGGAGCTAATCCAAATGGATTCTAGCTCAGATTTGATTCTGATGAGTATTAGTCAGGTTGGAGAAATCTGACTTTTCTCTGGGAGCTGCCTTTAGACCTTATTAAAGTAGATTAGGCTTGAATAGTGAGGACCTGGGGGCAGGGCTCTCCCATGAAGGAGGACATTTACATTTGTAAAATGTAGTCCGAGGCTGCTGCAGCTGGTGGAGTCCAAGGTCAGCAGGGCTCCTCTCAGCAGCTGCAGCTTAATGGAAATTGCCAGTATTTTATCTCTTTATCACCAGGATCTCAGTCCCACACCACTCTCTCTCCATCCTAATAGAAATACAGAGAACATCATTCCTGCAGAAATTCCTCTGGCTCAAGAAGTGACGATGACTCTCTGGGAATGGGGAAGCATCTGGAAGCAGCTCTATGTGGTGAGATGCAGCCTGCTGCCTTCAGTCTGGTTTAAGCTTGGCATTTAGCCCTGAGTGGGGTGAAGTGACAAAAAAAGAGCAGACACTGTTACACATGAGGACACTGAGTCCCAGAGAGGTTAAGTACTTTAACAAAAGCCACAGGGCTAGCATGTAAGAGAGCCATTATCAGTGGGGGTCTTGTGCAAACTACATGCTTTTAAACAAGTACAAAAGTTGTTGAACTTGTGTTTGCATGAGAATGACCTTGATACCTGCTTGTAAAATAGAGCCCCTGTGCTTAGGAACCTGCCTCTTTAATATACTCCAGGGGTTTGATTTACTAGCCTGCTGACACTTGCAGATATATTCTGTCATATATTAATTAGCTGATGGCTGTTGTCCTCAGATCTGTGAAGAAGCTTTGACCCTGAAAAGACAAACAACACATTTCATGTGTTTTCCTTGTTTCAAAGCAAATTTAATTTAAAATCCTCCTTAGATGCTCCAAAGCTCCTAATGAAAACAATTAGCTAAGCCAACCATTAGGATCTGAGTAAAAATGCCAACCAAGGCTTACTGCAAGTTTGTTACAGTCCTGTGCACACCTACTGGTACATGTGTGTGTGTGCTACTTGTAGACCTACATTTTATGGTTCTAAATATTGACACCCAGGTGGAAATTTCATAACATGAGGTGATTAGCACATCTAATTCTGGAAGCTTCCCAAAGTTGTCAGGAAAATTTAGAATGTGTATTTGTCTGGTTTTCATTACTATAATAAAATACCCTAGGCAGACTCATTTATAAAGGAAGGCATTCTGGATGGCAGAGTTCCAAAGTGGCTCAGAGCATCAACATGTCAAAAGACAGGAAGGTGCACGTGTGTATTTATCTGATCTCTCCCCTCGTCTTTGTTTCAAACATGGAGGCTCCATCTTAATGACTGTGTCTCTTCCTAATCATCTTCCCCAAACCCCATGTCTAAAAATCACAGTTGGATTAAGTTGACTCAGTACCTCACAATGGGAATAAAATTCTAAGACATGAACTCATGGGAAGCACTCAAGACACAGTATACTTGTGGCTTAAGTGATTTCTTGCTCATCTACACTATCCTCCTTAAAACGTCCTTACATATGAACAGTAGAACTATGACCTTTCCCCTTTGGAGCTAATTCAATAGCAAGTCTACCACCATGCCTCTTACTAGTATAGAAATTCTTCAGCATCAGTCATTTCACTACCACATCCAGGACTATTGCCATATCTGCATTCTGCTTGTGCAATACTTAATACCGAAATGGCATCCCTCTTTAATAAACTTAGATCATTCATACAAAGGACCTCCTAGCATGCTCTGTTATCCTGACATCGATGTTATGATTACTCCAAGCATTGTGGGTACCTGACCATTCAATCCCTCTCTGACACCTAGATTTGGCATCAGACTTCTTAGGCTTCACCCCCACCTCAAATGCCTGTTACAAGCCAAAGTCCTCAGGTTACCCGCATTTCTTCTGGACTTGGCTACACATTAAGGGATTCCTCCTTCCTCTCCCTGGCTTAAGTTCTATGTTCTCTAATACATTAGAATCTCACAGATAGGGGGCTGGAGAGATGGCCTAGCAGATAAGAGTGCCGACCGCTCTTGCAGAGGACCCGGGTTTGATTCCCAGCACCCACATGGCGGCTGAGAACCGTCTGAAACTCCAATTCCAGGAGAACTCCAGTTCCAGGGGAATCCGACACCCTCTTCTGACCTCCGCGGCATTGCACGACACGGGTGCACCAACTTGCATGCAGACAGTACATTCATACACATACGGAAATAAAATAAAATTAATAAAAAAATTTAAAAAAAAGAATCTCACAGATATCAGGAGGGTGCTCTACTTATGATGACAGCTTTATTATAAAGAATATAAATCCAGGAATAGCCTGATGGAAGAGAGTATCCATGCCCTCCCTAGGTGGCCCACTTTCCCAGTAGGTGAGTGCCTACGACCTGGAATGTTCCTGAGCTTATTCCTCAAGAGTCTTAATCAAGTTGCTCTTTGTAAGCATGCTGGATTAAATCACTCACAATTGATAATGGAACTCAATCTCCAGCCAGTCCTTTCATGATCAGACATGAGACATAGGGAAGGGGTAGGGCTGAAAAGTTCCTATTTCTCATCAATGTTGTGGTGGGTTCCTCTGGTACTTTGGGCTCATCCTGAAGCTATATAGGGGTCTATCCTATTATTAGTAGTATAAACTTACCTATGGTTGAAAGTAGCTCTTTAAAATTCACAAAAGTAGCCGGGAATGGTGGTGCACGCCTTTAATCCTAGCACTTGGGAGGCAGAGGCAGGTGGATCTCTGTGAGTTCAAGGCCAGCCTGGTTTACAGAGTGAGGACAGCCAGAGCTACAGGGAGACCTTGTCTCAAAAAGACCAAAAAATAATCACGAAAGTCACTCCTATTGTTCAGTGTCTTTTAAGGCCTTTGGGATCACTACCCAGACCCAGAGACAAAGACCAAATATGTATGTTTTTCATTATATCATACACAATCTCCCTAATGGAGAGATAAAAATATTTGTCACAGTTGGAATATTTTTCAAATACTTGCAATGAAAAGAAGGTGGGTCAGAGATGGAATGTAGCACACACCTGGTTCCTGGAGTGCATAAAATGGAGAAACTGACCTGGACACTAGGATACATTCCTCCCTCTCTGTTTTCCGGTGGTGGATGAGTTGTGACCAGCTGCTTTGAGCTCCTGCTGCCGTAACTTTCCTGCCATGATGGACTGTACCTTGAACCGTGAGCCAGAAGAAACCCTTTCTCCCTTAAGTTGCTTTTGTCAGGGTATTTTATCACAGCAACAGAAAAGGAGCTAAGACAATAGGGAAACTAAAAAGAAATCAAGATAATGTTATTAGACGCTTGTGACAGTACTTATCTGGGCCACAACCTTCCTTCACTATTAAAAAATAAATGGAGCTACGGAGATGGCTCATCGGGCAAAACTGCTCTCCATGTAAGCACAAGGGCCTGACTTTGGATCCTCAGAACCCATGCAAAAGCTGGATGCATAGTGCAGTTGCTCCTAATGAAAGAGGAGAGGCCGAAATAGGAGACTTCCTGGAAGCCCACAGCCAGGTAGCATGACACAGGCAGTAGGAAAAGAGACCCTCTCTCAAACAAGGTAGAAGGCAAGGCCCAACACACCAGATTTTCCTCTGAGCTCTACACACATACTGTGGCACACAGATCTGCAGTCACATATAAGAATGCATACATTGTGGGGCTGGAGAGATGGCCTAGCAGTTAAGAGCGCCGACCGCTCTTACAGAGGACCCGGGTTTGATCCCCAGCACCCACATGGTGGCCGAGAACCGTCTGAAACTCTAATTCCAGGAGAACTCCAGTTCTAGGGGAATCCAACACCCTCTTCTGACCTCCGCGGCATTGCATGACACGGGTGCACAAAGTTGCATGCAGACAGTACATTCATACACATACAGAAAAAAAAAAAAAAAAAAAGAATGCATACATTGCCAGGTGTGGTAACACATGCCTTTAATCCTAGCATTGGGGAAGCAGAGGTAGGCGGATCTCTGTGAGTTCAAAGCCAGCCTGGTCTACAGAGTGAGTTCCAGGACAGCTGGGACTAAAGAGAGACCCTGTCTCAAAAATATCCCCCCCAAAAGAATGCATACATGCATCATACACAAATATACAAAATAACTGTGTAAGATTAACCATGAAACTATGATTTTCTTTTTTCCCTTACACAGGATGAACACAGAATGAGGATCACATATTTAGCCAGGGTTACTTGACATTGTATTTTTGTTCTCTCAAAGCCCCCCCCCCCCCACAGAGGTCTATTAGAAGCCTTATGGGAAAATGCTGTCCTAGCAACAGTCCTTTCTATCAGAGAAACAGCCCTGGATCCTGGTTTGAAAGGGCCTGAGCTCTGGGGTCTTCCTTATAGTAGGCGTTCATGATGTTACTATGCTTCCCTTTGTGTCAGACTTTCTTTTTCACTATGACTGTGCACCAGAGAGGGATAATTAAAGGTTGGAAAGATGTATCTTGCCTCATGGCTTCAGAGATTTTGATCCCTAGTCCTCGATTCTGGGACCCATGGTGGACAGAATATCACAGCGGCAGGGGCACGTGGGGAAGAAAGCTGTTCACCTCATGGTGGACAGGAAGCAGAGAGGGGAAAGGACCAGACATGATAGAGCCTCAGAGGTCCACCTCCAGTGACTCCCCTCCTAAATTAGAGCCATCAGCGAGGATCAAGCATTCAATTCATGAGCCCATTGAGGGACGTTTTACTCAAAGTTAGAGATCACTGTTTCTTTAACTTTAAGAAGTGATGGGGATTATTACTTCTGCTTTTGAGAAACCTCAGTGGCCCAAGGAGAAGGGATATATTGACAACTGAGCCTACCACCCCATCCTTTCGTAGCTGGGAAAGGCTGGAGAGAGGTCTGACTGCACATGACTTTGGCCCAACCTGCCACATGCCTCCTGTGCAGGTGTTCACTATTGCTTTCCTTTCCTAGGCCAGCAAAAAGGAGCGCTTCCTCCAAGTGCAGTCCATGATGTATGACCTGATGGACTGGCGGTCACAGCTCCTCTCGGGAACTCTGCCCAAGGACGAGCTGAAGGAACTGAAACAGAAAGTCACGTCGAAGATCGACTACGGCAACAAGTACCTCTTGCCTCTGAAAAGCCACTCTCCTTCCCCAACCTCTCCTTCCTTTTCTCCCTTGGAGAAGCATGGTTTCATTTTTAGATTCAGGGTTTGCCACTTTCTATTTGGGAGAAGGCTGTTACCATAGCCCTGCCTGTGTGCCTTTGTTATCACACCCTGGGGCCCGAGACACGCAGGCAGAGCAGAGGCTTGCTTATGCAGTGGCTATTACCGGGCAGCACACAGATTTAGGACGCTCATTTAACCTACTTAAAGGGACCTGGAAGCCCAGTCATGCTGCTACACTTTCAGCTTGGTGCCACTTTACCTGAGCATTGACAAAGCTCTCCTTTAAATCCCAGTGTGAGGCTTAATGTCCCTTTCCCCCATTTAAAGTTATCCAAACCACATGCCTCTAAGCTAACTCACACAGTTACAAAAGTGTTTACAAAAAGAAAAAGAGAAGCAAGAATTGGTTGAAATCCAAATGCTGTGGCATTATGGAGAAAATGTAACATTTTTTGAGGCAAAGTAATCCATTGATATTAAGGGTAGTAACAATAGTGTTATAACTAACACTTGATGGGAGCTTATTAGGCACTAGGCTTGGTGCTAAGTGATTCCTACATATTGTCTCATTTAATTCTTTTAATAACTCTGTAGGGGAGGTAGTCCTCATTCTATGCTTCATTTTGGATGAAGAAACTTGAGGTCCTTAAACAAGTCAAGTTAGGGGCTGGACAGATTGTTTTTCAGTTATAAGCACTTACTGCTGCTTCAGAGGACTGGAGCTCAATTCCCAGCACCCACATAAGGTGGCTCACAACTGCTTGTAACTCCAGCTCCAGGGGATCTGACGCCCTCTTTTGGACTCTGAGGGAACTGCACTCACACATGCATATAAACCTACTCCCCTGATACATAATTAGAAATAAAGTTTTAAAAAGTGGTGAAGTTAGTTGTTAAGAGTCCTACAGCTAGAAAATGGCAGCTCCAAGATGTAGAGCCAGGAAGTATGGCTAAATTGGAATGTTTGAGAGCTAGAAAGCCACTCCTCTTGGATTTTGAAATGTCTTCTAAACTCCCATTTATTCCAACATAAACATGTGTGAAGTACTTATGATTAGATCGATTTCCTGCTAGGTGTTGATGCTATAGAAATAAAAGTCCCTATCCATTCAGGGCTACCAAGGACTACAGTCCAGTTAGGAATAGATAGTTGTGTACTGTGAGTAGACAGTTGTGTACTGTCCTAAATTTGATAACTTAGGAAGCAAGAATATTCCAATGTTGTTCATTAGACTTGTAGACAAAAGCCAGAGGAAGCTCCCTGAAGGAGATGATCCTTGAGTTTTGAAGGATAAAGAGGTGTTAAGCTGAAAATAAGGGGGTTCAAGAGAGATCACAATGGTTAGAGACTGCAGAGTTGGGGAGATGAACCTTGGGCCTGAGGGAAAGAGAAGCACATTCCTCAGCAGCTAGCTTCTTCTTCCCCCATCCTGTGGACCAGGAAGAGGACCCAAAGCAGAAAGCCAGTCCATCCAGCTCCTTCCCAACCCAGGAGCACGCTTCTCTGTTGGTCTCCTGTGGCATCCAGCTAGTGTGTCCAAACCTGTTTCTATAGTGCGTCATCCCAAAGTGACAGGATGGGTTTGCCATGCAGCTGCTGCCACCATGGGCGTGTCAGTGTCTTCAGCCAAGCGAGTTGCAGCTGAGCGTGTCAGAAATAAGGGTGTTTGCTGCTTTGGAGGGTCCTTCAGAAATCAGTTCCTCAGTGGGGCTCCTGAGGAGGTCTAGGGCTGGAGATATGGCTGCCACTTGAAGGAAACCTTCCTTGGTTTCCCACCCTGTACCCCCGGCTGTGGCAGCTGTTCCCTCAGCCTTTGAGCATCTGAAATGCCCCCTTTCCCTCCCTGGCCTGTCTTTTGTCACATCCCAAACTCCTTTAAAACCGTGACTGTCTGAGTTATCTCGCTATCCCTGTCTAGTGCAGGCACGCAGTAGGATCTCCACTAGTGGAGACTGAACGAGTGGATGGACGGTGACAATGGGAGGAGGAGGAGGAGGAGAAAGAGGAGAACTCACCCTCAACCAGGCCCTCCCACACGGTACCAGACCCTCCCACACCGTACCAGCCCCTCCCACACCATACCAGCCCCTCCCATACCATTTCAGCCCCTCCCATACCATACCAGCCCCTCCCACACTGTACCAGCCCCTCCCACACCATACCAGCCCCTCCCACACCGTACCAGCCCCTCCCACACCGTATCAGCCCCTCCCACACCAGCCTCTGACCTAGTCCTGTGTTTTCAGTTTTGGTCATTTCCTTTGGGGAAGTGAGAGATGTCCTATGTTGAGACAGGCCTTGAGGGGCCTTTGCTGCTTGCTTCCCTTCCCAGCTGCTTCAGCTAGAAGCGGGCGAGAACTGGCGAGGGTGGGGTGGGGTGGGGGTGGGGGGGGTCTTACCATTAGCCTGGCCTTTTGGAGTTCATAGCTCCCATGTGGGCTAGGTGGCCTCCTTGAAACCAGGAGACCATCATGGGACAAAGCTTCAGGGCAGGAGCAAAAATGTCAGAGCAGATGGAGCTGAGCCTGGAGGGTGTCAGGATTCCCTCCACTCCTTTCTTCTGGCATCAAACATCAGTTTCACATGTGGTGGGGCCCGTGGGCGCAGATATTTCAAAGTAGGATGTAGTCGCCACTTTAAACAGCAGTGACAAGAGGAAAAGTCTAAATATTGAGAACCGATGGTGCTTACAGAGTGCTCTCCATTGCTGCTATTTTTTTTTAATTTTTTTTTTTATTAATTTTATTTCTGTATGTGTATGAATGTACTGTCTGCATGTAGGTTTGTGCACCCGTGTCGTGCAACGCCGCGGAGTTCAGAAGAGGGTCTCGGATTCCCCTGGAACTGGAGTTCTCCTGGAATTGGAGCTTCAGACGGTTCTCAGCCGCCATGTGGGTGCTGGGGATCGAACCCGGGTCCTCTGTAAGAGCGGTCGGCACTCTTAACCGCTAGGCCATCTCTCCAGCCCCCCATTGCTGCTATTTTAAGCATGCTCCAGGTATTAGCCCAGGTCAGTATTACGATGGCCTTCAGAGGTAGACAGTTTTATGGACCCACTTCTCTGATGAGGAAACGGAGGCTCACAGTGATCAGGTTCTTTGGTTCCAGAGGGAGTAAACTTTGAGCCACGCAGTAGAGTTCTGAAGTTCAGTCACTTAACCACTGCATTCTTCTGGCTCCTGGGGAATACATGGCTTAGTAAGGGAAGCCAAGGGGCAAAGAGACACATTGGATAAGAGGAGACAACATGGACAGAGGGTCTGAGGATGCAAAGTGGGTGAAAACTGCCCTGACCACCAAGCCTAACAGGAGTTACTAGGGCTCTGGTCTCGTCCCCTCTGTTGCTGTGATAAAGCACTGTGACTGAAAGCAACCTAGAGGACAAAAGAATTTATCCAGCTTACACTTCAGGACAACATCCGTCCCCCAGAGAAGTCAGTCCAGGAACTCAAGGAGGAGCTTGAAGCAAAGACGGTGGAGGGAAACTGCTTGCTGGCCAACACCATGCCTCACTCCTTCCTGGTTTATGTTGAGCTAGCTTTCCTATACAGCCCAGGACCAACTCTCTAGGGATGGAGCTGCTCATAGAGGACTGCTTCCTTCCAATCAGTTAATAATAAAGGTAATTTCCCACAGGCAGGCCACAGACCACTGTGATCCAGGCAATTCCTCAGTTGAGGCTTTCCTGTAAGATGACTCTAGGCAGTAGAGAGTTGACAATCCAAGCTAATAGCGTAGTAGGTCAAGCATTGCAGTGACCAATTTTAATTGTAAACTTGACTGATTAATAAATGTCTTGGAGTTAGCAAAACACAACTCTACTTGTATCTGTGAAAGTATTTTTTAGAGAGATGCGTGGTGAACATGAACTTGGGACAGGAAGATGGGAAGGCAGACAGGGCTGGAAATTCGAGCCCTGAATGCCAAGCGGAGAAGCTCAGATTTGCTCAGCGTGCAGTGGGGCAGCAGATTTCTGGCTCTCTTTTTCTCTTTTATGCTTATGGGATGGCGGTGTCTTCCCCTACCCTCTTCTCAGATGCATAGTATTATTTTCTTGACTGGAAAAGGGCTCCCTCCAGAGGAGAAACACTCCAGTCCCCCAAATGGATAGGTACTAGTTCAGGGCGATGGTGTCCAACTTGGAGGATAGCCTCTACTGACCTTGGAGCATATAATCCTTTCAGTCCTATGACTGTTAAAATCCCTAGGTTCCAGGAGAGAATGGTAGTGGACAAGGTCTTCAATATCCAAACGGTGAGGGATCCTTGAATGACTTCTCCAGATCTCAAGACAGCTGGACCTGCAAGAATGTTTTATTCATACATTTTAGAGCTGAATCTGCTTTGATAAATTCTGAAGAGAAAGAGCTAGAGAGATCTTGGTGCTAAATTATGTATTGGCTGTGCTCCATCTTTTCCGAGGTCACACCAGCCTCTACTCAGCATTAGCTGAGTGCATTTATCCCCCTTGGATCTCCGGCTAGACAGCGTGGCCATGCAATGTTATGAGTCAGATCTAGCTGGGAGTTAATTTCCTAATGAATGTGGACAAACGGGTGATCCTTGGCTCTCTTCTGTTTGCATTTGGATGAGATGAGAGAGATGCCTCTCAAATTGGTTCTCAAATAAGAGATGAAGATGTAACCTCTGCTGTTTGTCCTCGCTGCCCTTCTGGAGTCTGGTACTTGGTAGCGATGCCCAGCGAGACCACGCTGGCCTTCTCCAAACCTCTCTCAGCCTCTCTCTCATTTCTTCTAAACATGGTTGATTGATATTCTCCAACTAACATCACATACAAGAGATGCTTCTAGTTTCAAGTTACAACTTTTACAAACCTATTTATTCTCTCTCTCAGCTCAAGACATACCCTGCTTTTTTTTTTTTTTTTTTTTTTTTTTTTGGTCTTTTTTGAAAGAGCTTTAGTCCCAGCTAGCCTGGAATTCTGTATGTAGACAAGGCTGGCCTTGAACACACAGAGATCCACCTCTGGCTCCTGAGTGCTGGGATTAAAGGCATGAACCAACATGCCCCTCAACATACCCTGTTCTTAAGTACAGAAAAGTTTACTGTAGCAATTGAGAGTGCAGGCAGAGGCACTGTGTCAGTTCTTATTAGTGTTGAACAAATTAACTGGCTCCGTAGTCTCAGTCTTTTTTAACCTATAAAATGGGTGTGTCAATAGCCTTTAATGGGGTTGTTAGGAGAGCTAAGCATATCAGCATCTGTAAGATCTCTAACATAAGTTCATTCACTGTAAGTGCTTGGGTGAATGTTTGCTGTTAGTGTCCCTGATGACAGATAGGATGACAGGTGTTGTGGACTCAGATCAATACCAAACAAGGAAAAGCTTGTGGCCTAGAATCCAAGCAGGTGAAGTACAAGCTGTGGGCAGCAATCAATACACCTGAGATTGTTTTATCCAAACAACTCTCTCTCTCTCTCTCTCTCTCTCTCTCTCTCTCTCTCTCTGTGTGTGTGTGTGTGTGTGTGTGTGTGTGTACGCAAGCGTGTAGGCCAGAAGACAACCTGCAGTGTTGTTCCTCAGCTGCCATCCATTGCTTTTTGTTGGTTGGTTTATTTGTTTTGAGACCTGGAACTCACCAAGTAGATGGACTAGGCTAGTTGGCCACCCAGAGCCAGGGAATCACCTGTGTATTTATCTAGTGCTGGGGTTATAAGAGTGTATCACCATGCCTGGGTTTTTAAAAATGGGTTCTGAGGATCTAACTCAGATCCTCATGCTTGCAAATCAAGCATTTTCCCAAATAAACTATCTCCTCAGGCCCCCAAACTACATAGTATTTAAAAATTCTGCCACTTGGAATTACATTATAGATCATAGGGTTTTTTTTTTTAAAGCTGCTCCCTTTTAATACAGATTTCTTTCACTACTTTGTTGCAGAGACATCCAGAGAGCCTCTCTTGATTCATCTTCACCTCCAGCTTTTGCTTTTCAGGATCCTTGAGCTCGACCTGATTGTCAGGGATGAAGATGGAAACATCTTGGACCCTGACAATACCAGCATCATCAGCTTATTCCATGCACATGAGGAAGCGACCGAGAAAATCACGGAGCGCATCAAAGAAGAAATGGTGAGGTTTATTCTGTAGGCTTTGGACAATTGAAGCTGGCATTTAGCACATCATAAACTTAAAATAATAGACCAGTTAACCATGCCATGCATTATTCAAGGAGCCATCTGTCCTACAACCTGAGATGCTCAGTAACCATGGATGCTCTACTGTGTTTTTGTACTTGGATCTGTAAGTCAGCATCCATCCTAGTGGTAGTTAAGTATCAGGCAATGTTCCTTCTCCTAGACTACAGAGAGAAGAAGAGAGAAAAAAAAAGTAGCAAAGATGTAGATTAATTAATTAAATAATGAATTGCAGCAGTGATGCATTTCTAAAGGGCAATTGACTGGACAATGGGAATCAGGGGGTACTTTAGAAGGCCTCTCTCAGCCAGGCATAGTGGTGCACACCTCTAATCCCAGTACTTGGGAGGCAGAAGCAGGTGGATTGCTGTGAGTTCAAGGGCAGCTTGGTCTACATAGCAAGTTCCAGGCCAGCTGGGGCTACAAGGAGACCCTGACTCAAAAAGACACACAAAATGTCCTCTTTCAGGAGTAAAGAAGGATGTGGAAGCACCAGGTCTGGGGCGGGGGGGGGGGCTTTAGAGGTAGCATGTTCCAGGAACAGCAGATGCAAAGGACTGCCGTGAGGTGAGACTGAGTTTTTAATGTTCAAGGAATAGGAATTCCTGTGTGGTTGAGGCATTGTGAGCAGTGGTGCAATGAGTTGGAGAGGAAGGCAGCATGGTCTACTACCAGACTAGCCTGAGGGATTGTGGGAAAGAGCTCAGATGCTAGCCAGCAAAATATTTCAAAGAGGAATAAATATGATTTCTGTTTCAAAAGAAATCACCTTAGCTACCATCTATTATTTGAGACTTACTGAAACATTGTTTTCAAATAGTAAAAGTCTCTCGTCATGAGCTTCATTCTGATGAACATTGATAATACACAGTGGTGGGTAATCTACAGCGGGATTCAGCAGATGGAACAATACGATCACCCTGAAAATGTCTTTGTGCTCCTTCCCCTTCCCTAAGTGCAAGGCAAGCCCTAATTTGCATTCTGTTCCTACTTCTGTCTTCTCTAGAGAGTCATGCAAACAGAATATTCAGGATTAGCTTTCTTTGGCTTTTTTGACTTAACATGATGTTCATGCCATGTTTGATGTGTGAGATTCATGTTTCAGGATCATGTTACTCTTTGTATTAATGAACTTTGGTCCTTATCATTACTGAGTCAATACAATACTGAGTAGTGATATCTATCTATCTATCTATCTATCTATCTATCTATCTATCTATCTATCTATATCTCACTAGCCATGTTGATAGTGTATACCATTGACCAATCATCCGGTGTTTGGGCAGTTACCAGTTTGTAACTGTCATAACTAATGCTGAGAAGAACCCTTACAAACAAATCTTTGCATGGAGTGTTTCATTCCTTTTGGTTAATACTTAACAGTGGGATTACTGAATCATAGGGTGAGTGGATGTACAGCTTATTGAGGTACTGACATGCTAGTTTCCAAAATTTTGTATTCTCACTAGCAATATGTGAGAGTTCTTTTTCCTCCTGTGTGTGTGTGTTGTGATATGTGCATGTGTGTACATATGCGTGTTTTGCATATGTATGAAGATGCTTGTGCATGTGGAGGCACAAAGATGATATTGGGAATCATCCTCCATCCCTCTGCCACCCTATTCAGTGAGACAGAGTCTCTCAATCAAACTCAGAGCTGGTCAGTATGGCCAGTCTTGTTAGCCACCTAACTTTGGGGATCCACTGTCTCTGCCTTCTGAGGCTGGAATTGCAGTGGGCTGCCATGTCTCCCTGGCATTAATATATGAGAGTTCTTTGTCTTCTCCAACACTTGCTATTGTCAGTCTTTTTAATGTTAGCTAACCTATCCTAGGGGTTGCATACTAACTACTGTCTCATTTTGGCTTTAATTTACCCAGTAAACAATGATGTTGATCACCTTTTCATGTGCTTACTGGCTATTTCCGTTTTCACTTTTTGTGAAGTGACCATTCAAGTATTATTTTAAGTGTCTGTTTTTCTTATGAAGCAATTATAATATTATTTTATATTATACATACAGATTCTTTTTGAGATAAAAACTTTTGGGGATTTCTCTCAGTCTGTGCCTTGCCCTTTCAATATTTTTTTCAGCCAGTTTTATTGAAGCTCTGTGCATTTCATACAAATCAAATTACATTACAAATCAAACGTAGACCCATGCCCCCCTTACTGCCCCCCCACCCCACCAGAGCTCATGCATTCTGCCAAAGACGTTTTTCATCTTTTTCTCAGTCTCTCTCAAAATTCTTGATGCAGAAGTTTACTGTTTCGAGCAGAAGTTCAGTCAGTTCTTTGACGCAGACTTTTCTGTTGTTGTTGTTATTATTCCTTCCAATATCCATCACTCCAAAATATACACTTATGCATGCCACATATATCATAGGTTTTAGCATCTTTAGCTTATGATTTTTTTTAATTAAGCTGAAAGATGTCATGTTTGAAGTCTCCTCCTTGGCAAGCCCAAACCACCATCAGTTCTGCCTTTGTGTTCCACACTGGGGTTTTCCCTTCCCATGGTCACCAAATGAGGCCCAGGAAGCACCACATCCTGTCTTGATCTTCCTATATTGGTCTCCATGATAAAGTCTGGGTAGTCCAACAATGGCAGTCTATACTCTGAAGAAGTGGAAACCCCAGCAGTAGCTCAGTCCACAAGTCGGATGTCTCAGCAGTCCCCATCTTTGCCCTTTCAATATTACGATGTATATTTCAATGAGCAAAGTATATAGTTTTGATGAAACGCACTCAGCATTTTTTTCTTTTATAGCTAGCACTTTTAATGACATTAACTTCATGGGGGATTCTGGGTCAGAGGTGGTATCTCGTAAGTTAGGAAATCAAAGAAAGCTGAGTCAAAGTGACAGCCCTTAAACTGCAGAAACTTGTGGTGCTTTACAGCTGGGTATAATAGTGCAGTCTTCAGGTTTAAACACCGGTGGCTGCTAGTATCCAGGAGAGCATTTCTGTGGTTTTAGGTGGTATTGACTAATTTGCTCTATCTTCTCCATTACTTCTTTCCACCTCTCAGTCAAAAGACCAGCCGGATTATGGGATGTATTCTCGGATCTCCTCCTCCCCCACCCACAGCCTCTATGTGTTTGTGAGAAACTTTGTGTGCAGAATTGGGGAAGACGCTGAGCTCTTTATGTCTCTCTATGACCCCAACAAGCAAATGGTCATAAGGTAGGTCTATTCAGCACTGCCTGATTTCTCCACCTGTGGGACATGACACGTGGCTGTGCACAGACATCATTTCTTCCCACCGTTCCCTGTGGACTTCTTATATGGAGGAGAAACTGAGCCTCACTGAGGGTGTGGGATGAACTCCTATGGAAGCTGTGGCAGTTGAGTGAAAGTATTATTTGCCATTAGATTTTTTTTTCTTCAATGAGTTTATGATTACAGAGTTTTCTCCATAGGTTTCGATGACTAGAAAATAACCCCAAATTACCAGATTTAGACAAACAGTATTTGAGAAAATAGAAATACCTAGCTTTATAATGGGAACTGACAAATGAATGTTGAAAATGCCAAGCCTTCCATGAAGTCTGTCTAGGTCACATTCTTGCTCCATTGTTTGATTTTCTTTAGCCCTAAGTAGGTTGTTATAAACATTTTTATGCCTGAGTTTCCTATTTGTAAACTGTAAGTACTGACTTCTCTGAGCTATTTCTTTTAGGCTTTAATGAGAAAAATTATGTCTAAGCCCAGATCTGGCCTACAAGTGCTCTACTGTCCTGGCTCCTTTTATTTACTGCCCTTGGGAATGGAGGAAGTGAGGGAATTTCTGAGTGCTTCAACTCAAGAAAGGGAAAACACCTCTGGGAATCTCCAAGAAGATTGCTAGCCTCCCCAGTTATCCCCCAGCCTGTGCCTGTGGCTCAGACAGTCCTTGTTCCCAGGTGATCATTATCTGTCTTCATATAGCGGAATTTTGAGGCAATGGTCTCTGGATAATGGGTTAGAATGGAGCTGGAACATGATCTTTTAAAGGGTATTTCCCTAGTGCTGAGGATAGAGTGACTACATGGAGTCATGTGCAGTGTCCAGTGAATAGTGGTGCTTTAGTTAACTGTGGTTCCCCAGAGATGCTAGTGAAACAGGGTACCTAGGTCTGTATTCAGTCTCATTTGATCCTCATTTCTACATGCCATCTGGGTAAGAAAATGAGACTTAGAGAGGTCAAGCAACTTGCCCAAAGTCATATGTATTTATAAATGACACAGGTGAAATATTTTTTACAGCCAGAAAGAAGTGCTTTAATTGAACTGCTCCAAAATTTTGTCCATGGTACAATCATACTGAGGAGCTAAAAATCATGTCCTTTTCAATTCTGAAATAAGAAATATGTTTTAAATTTATACCCAGGTCCTCATAACTCCAAAGACAAGTTATTTTCCATTTAATTCTGTCACTCAAGTATGTGTTACATCAGATATCTTGAATGGCCTCACCAGAGTTTCAGTAAAGTTAGACTTTATCCATACCCACATCTCTATCATTCACCTGGCCCAGTCTTGCTGCATATGACACTAGAATGTATATTCCTTTTCCGCTGGAACTTCTGGCCTGTGTGTGATAGGATCCTTACTATTTTCTGAGAATTATACCACAGGCACCTGTGAAAAAGATATTGAGACTTAGGACCCCCATATCCCTCAGAGAACTTGAAGACCCAAGGCTGCATTGATGAGAGTGCCTGGTCACCTGGCCTGCTCAGTGATGGATGGCTTCAGCCAGCTTTGTGGAGGGAGGCAATAGATCAGCTCTTCTCTGTGATATACCACCCTGGATTATGTGCTCAGTGGGATGAGCCTGAGTGATGCTTCTGAGAAAGCCAGGGCACAAGACAGCTCTTATTGTGATTATGAGGAGGGCATAAAGCATAGAGATCATTAAAGCCCAGCAGAGAGAAATAAAGAAAGAGGAGAAGAGGGCTGATTCAGGAAAGGGTGGGGAGACTTGGAAACGTTCCCTACATCAATGACTTGGCTTAGTTACTCTTTCTCTAAAAGAGAAATCTCCACTCCCACCCATTCTAGCCAGTATTGACTTACCCTGACAACAGGAAGGTAAGGCATCCTCTGTGATGCTCAGATGTAGACTGGAAAAAAAAAAAAAACTTGTTTGAGATTGATTTCCATGTCAGGTCCTCTTGTGGCCCAGTCCCCAGTGAATCCCTGAAGAGATCCAGCTTGGAAAGTGAAAGTGGATTTTTGTAGGACAAAAAGAAAAGCAGCGTCTTGGGCAGGAGGCCAGTGCTGTGCTCACGTTCCAAGAGGATGGGGACAGTCCTCCCCCTCCTTGCACCTGTCTTGATGGCTCGAGCCTTCAGATTCTATCACCAGGTCTTCCTGGGCAAGGATGGATGGGAGCAGCTCAGCCCTCTAAATTGCTTTTCTTATTTATGATTGCATTTCTCCTAGAAGGAAATTGCTGGTGCCTGCTGTTTGGATGTTGCAGGCTGGTCAGGAAGAGGTTTGGTACATGAGATGAAAGGCACTGGAGAGTACCCAGTAATTTCAATAAGAGCAGTCCATAAATAACCAGGGGGAATCATTTAAACAAAAACTTTGTGATAGAACCTTCTCGGTTAGTTTTATGTCAATGCTACTGAAATTTTTAGCTGTCACAATAAAGAGAACAGTGCACATTTAATTTGATTGACTCTTAACTATGAACTGATGTCAGGTTCATTTTTGCTCGTGGTTCCGTTTCCTTCTTTAATCTTTTTGCCTCTGTTCCCTTTAACCTTGTGAATGAGTCGGGCTTGGTAGAGCAGGCTTTTCCTCTAAGTTACTCTGGAGACTGAGGGAGGAAGTTTGCAAGTTCAAGGCCTGCCTGAGCTTCAGAGTGAGTTCAAGGCCATCCTGGGAACTTAGTAAAACCTTGTCTCAAATAATAGTAATAGTGATAATAATGATAGTAATAGTAACAATAATAGTAATAATAATCAAAGGGCTGATGATATAGTTCAGTAGTAGAGCACTTGTCTAGCATGTACAAGCTCCTGATTCAATCCTCAGTGTTGTCAATAAAATAAAAACGAAAGCCCAATAGTAAATCTCCAAAGAAACAAACAACCATTCTGAGAAGAGAGGAAGGAACTCTCTAAGGAAGAAGTTTTCTTTCACTTTGTTGACTTCTTTCATTGTGTCTACCAGAGTTTACTTGGAGATTGAGTGTTATTTTGTGTTTTCTTAATTCAAAGTAATGGGCATTTATTTGGCACCAACTATATGCTCCTGGATGGCATAGGAAATCCAGTGACTCAACTCAGCAAAATATATCATAGTTCTTGTAAGTTAAATAGGTGCTAGGCCCCTCATTCTTCCTGGTCTGGCTGAACAGCTAGGATTCACCACTTTGACCAGAGGTATATGGTTGCCAGTAAGGGTGAGACTTCAAATCATCATGCCTGACTCTCGATGGATCCCTGGGTGATGAGTTTTGCTGAGTCATAAAATGGCTCAAGCAAGTTTTCATTTCTTTTAAGATAAGTCATTCTTCTTGAATGGCCTACAACAAGGCCCAGGTTCCTGGATCCCCTTCTAAAGATGTCTTTCTTACCATTTAATCTTTAAATCTCTTTCCAGGATTCTTTCTTCTATCCCCTTTGCATACATGTTTCATTTTCTCAAAACATTTCCTGTTCCTATGCTCAACTTTACTACATGTAATTTCCTTAGCAAAGACTTCTCTAACCACCCAGACTAGGTCAGGCCTTTGTATTGTACATTCTTATAACATCTTGAACTTTTCCTTTTATAGCACACGTCCATGTAGTTGTTGTCAAGTAGTGTTGGGATGGTATAAGTTGATCTCAGATAATGACTATATGGTCCATCACACTGCAACTTTCCATTCATGGAAACAGTCCTATAGTCAAAGGATAACCTAAAAATCCAACTCTTGACTCCATCTCAGAAGGAGAGTAGGCTGGAAAGAGTAGATGTGCTCTCCATGCCTTCCAGAATGTGCTGAAATCTTTTCCTTTCTCATCTCTAACTTTCTCAATAACCTCCACATCAAGCAGCTGTGCCAGCATTGGCTTAGCAGATGGGGGAGGGAAGGTGTCCATGGATACACACATGTTCATAATGCTTTTCCCTGGTTATCTAAGGTCTTCCTCCCAACACAACTTATCCTTCAGAGGGAATGCCACATCTTTATCAAGTACTAACATATCCTCAGCAGCCAGCATGATGCCAGACATATAGTCAATGATAGCTGACTATCTTCAAAGAATGCCTTTTCTGAAACAGGTTGCTACTCTTCTTCCTACAGTGAGAACTATCTGGTGCGATGGGGCAGCATGGGGTTCCCAAAGGAGGTTGAGATGCTCAATAACCTGAAGGTGGTCTTTACGGTGAGTATGCACTCTCCTCCCACTACTGAGTTCTGTGACTGCATACGCACACACACACACACACACACACATATGCACATGCACACACACACACACACACACATGCACATGCATACGCACATGCACACAGATCTGGTCTTGGAAAGAGGACTGGCAGGACACTGATCAGGATAGAGCATGGGCTCAGCACAGCATTGTGTTCTGGGCTTTAGCTTTACGTAGTGATTCACTGCTGACAGAGGCATTGTGTGTCCTGAGGATGCTGTTGGGAAGATAGATCTTCTCTCATCCTCTCTCCCTGTCTTTCTCACTTCTGTACACATAGAGGGCAACTCAGTGCTACATAAGCAAGCAGACACCTCTTTGAACAACAATTCCCAGGCAACCTGGGCATAGAGGGGACTATTTTGATTTTCTGTTAAATTCATAGTTAATCTAATTTCCTTCCTTTGGTTCAAGCCTTTCTGAAAACACTTCTAAAATATATCAGATAAAACGGGACCTTCCTAGAATATTGGCTGCCCTAGTCAACTGGGCATTCTGAATATAATTAAGTCTTAGATGACTAAAGACCTGTCAGGTCCTCAGGATCATCATTCTAAATACCAGTACTCACCGATAAGACATATGTAGAAGGCTAAAATCAATTGTTACTTGGATGAGTTATTTCTGAGTGTGAACTTGACCCTTTAGCTCTGAACAAGGGAAGGAATAGAAAACATGGGACAAATAAGGGTCACAGTCTCCAGCAGAGGCACCTCTCTTGTCCTTTCTTCACTAAGGATATTGGTATCATCAGCAAGCTCCTTTGGGGGGAGAAGATTGTCGGTGAGCTTTTGCATACCATTGTGAGGGAATTTGCATATATTTGTGAGGGAAATTATGGAAGAGGAGCAGGGACAGCCTTGGCATTGACCGAACCGATGAGTTGGATCCAGGAGTGACCGACATGCTGGGTTAACCTACCTTGCTCTACAATAATTTTCCTGTTACAGTCCATTAATTGCAATGTCTTATGTTATGTTGTGACTGGATTGGGCGATCGCTGATTTATTTTGTTTGTTAGTTCCTGAAAAAACAAAACCAAAAACAGGCCAGAGGCATGGGAGGGGACCATAAGCTCTAATTGCTTACGTAGAGTTTCCTCAGCATATACAAAGGTGCCTCAATCCTGTTTATCTATTATTAGTTAGAAGGAGGAGCCTATTTATTTGCTTGATAAATAGGAGAGTCCCACAGGGCTTCCTGATTAAACCAGGAGACAGATGTTTCACTAGAGGGGGAAGGACAGGGAATCAATCAGTTGCTTCATTGTGCAGAGAACCAATCTATGATGTGAGCATGAAAGAAAGAGCATCAGTGAGTTTGTGTCATGTAGTATTAATGTGAATGGGATCCCGCCTTCATGGAATTCCGTAGTGCCATGCCTCTGCTTCACAGAACCAGTGATTGTGATTGATTGGTTGACAGGCTGATGCTTCTCTCCCTTGAGATGATTGGCATCTGCATTTGGGGATGTGGAAGGTCATGGTACTCTCGCATCTTGTATGGATGCATGAGCCTGGTATAAGCTCTCTTCTTGTGCTGGGATACAGCAGTGCACAAACTGATGAGCTCCCAGCTTCTGTCGGGGTGGGGGATTAAATAATAAATAAATGAATAAATATGGGAAAACAATCTCAGAAAGCAATCCAAAGAACACAGGTAACTAAAATGATGGTGTTTGACTGCAAGCTACTTTTAACTGGGTGTCATGATGATGTTTGTTTAGATTAGACTTGACTTGGTGGCCTGATGCCTGGTTGGTCTTTTATCTCTACCCTCTGGATGTTTGGTCTCCTTTTGTGGGGCAGACTTGTAGCTGATTTGGTCTGAGAAGCCTACGTGTCGATTTGGCTGACTTCTGATGTTCCATCAGTCTGCCTCCTAAGCATTTACCCTGCTTGGCCTGCAATAGGAAAATGGCAGGTGCTATGAGGTCTCCTAAGAATTGGCTCAGTCTGGAACTGCTGCTTCTACCCAGGAAATAAGGGTGGAGCAGGAAAGATATATACACATACCTAGTTGTTTTATCAGATGCTTGTTTTAAGTTCTACTGTGCTTCTCCAAAATGTCAGAATTTTAAGTACTTTTGGTAGGATCAAAGGAGAAATAATTGGGAGACACTATAGATTGGACCATGATTCTCAGTAAAGATTGCTCATTTACATACACACACTCTCCATAGAATTCCATCTGAGATGTAAAGTGTGTGCTGTGCCATGCTGCTATGGTGTATAGAACATTAAGATCCTCCAGGTCTGGGGGTCTTCAGTGAGGCCACTCTTAAAGAACCAATATTTCCCTTTGAGAACAAGTGACATATTGTACTCATAAAGCAACACAGATCAGCTGACTTAACAGAAATTTATTTTTTCAGAAGTTTGGAAACAAGGTATGGCAAGACTGATTTGTCTGAGTCCTTTCCTTGGTTTGCAGAGAATGGCCTTCTCCTTTATGTCTTCTTCATGGTGTGTGTGTGTGTGTGTGTGTGTGTGTGTGTGTGTGTGTGTGTTTCTCTCTGTGTCCATGTCTCCTAATTTCTTCTTATAAAGACACTGATCACGGGCTGGAGAGATGGCCTAGCGGTTAAGAGTGCCGACCACTCTTGCAGAGGACCCGGGTTCGATCCCCAGCACCCACATGGCGGCTGAGAGCCGTCTGGGACTCCAGTTCCAGGGGAGTCCGACACCCTTTTCTGACCTCCGCGGCGTTGCACGTCACGGGTGCACAGACTTGCATGCAGACAATACATTCATACACATACGGAAATAAATAAAATAAAAAAAAATAAAAAAAAAATAAAGACACTGATATTGAATCAGCAACCACTCTAACCTCTTTAAAGACCTATTTTCAAATGACATCACACTCCTGGGTGCTGAGGTCAGAACTTGAGCACAGAAATCCTGCATTGGTAGAAGTTTTCAGATGTCAAAGCCTCTGTGGCTCTAGAAACATCTCCCAAAGATGGCAATCTAGATATTTCAAAAACTATAAATGATCTTAATGCAAAGGGAGAAATAATTAAGAATGGAGTTCATTATAAAGAAAGGAGGATTTGAAGTCTTAAGGATGGAGAGAACCTGATTATACAGGGGAACGAGAGGCAAGCATATGAGGTAGAGGTGTGGTTAGCAAGAAAGATCTGGAGTTAAAAGTGAGCATTGTGCATCTCCAGAGCAATACAGCAATCTTTGTAGATAAAAATAGAGAGAATAGTGAGGAATCAGCTGGCACGGACAGCTGGATGTATTATGTCTAGGCCCTTTCATGTCAACTTGGAAAGATTATCACTAATAGGGTAGGAATCAGGGAGCTATTAAAGTTGCTGGAGGATGAGAAATGAAAAAAAAAAATAAATGTGGCTTCAGAGTGGAATGAAGGAGTTGGGCAGAGCCAGAAGGGGCTGCTCCATCCACCTAGATGTGGGACCACTGGCATCTCCCATCAACCCAGATCCTTTGGGGCCAGGCAGGGTGTAGATAAGGGCAGGTTTTCTCAGCCTGACTACTGTTCTACTTCTGCCTTCTCTCTCTCTGTGCCCAGCAGTGTGACCCCAGAGATGAAGAAGCTGCTATCCACTCCACCATCTGGTGAAAGGGCAGCCCTTCATGAATCTGAATTCTCCAGAGGGACAGATTAGAGGATCTGTGTTTAAAATCTGCAGGGGAGGCTGGTGGGCTGGAAACTCATATGGGATTTCTAAATCACAGTTTGAGCAGAATCCCTTCTACTCTGGGAAATCTGTTTTGGTTCTTAAGGCCATAAACATGGCCCACAGATGGAATCGAAGATAACATCACTCATTAAAGACAACCGACTGAGGGTATTAATACCTTCGCTTTGACCAGTCCTGCATCACAGCCTAGCCAAATTTGCACTAAAATTTAACCAGCCTGGCATCAGTCAGGAAGATGTGGATCACATCAGGACTTTGCCTCATTCCCAGAGACTGCCCTCCCTGCTCCCTTCATCTCCCACCAGCTACATTGAGAGGCTGGAGCTGGGTGCTGTCCCCTCATGTGAGCTGGTAGCTTGTCCCCAGTGCATATGCTCACATGAGAATTAACTCAGAGGGCCAGAGGCTGCTCTCCAGCAAGAGCAGGCCCAGGGTTGCCTGCTGGAAGCCAACATAATAGCATACACCCTTGGTTCTTCTCATCCCAGCTGGCAGGAAACCCGTGAACACTGGGAACATGCAAACGCAGCTCAGTGGGATGCTGAGATGCTCAGGGCATGACTCTGTGATACTGATTCAGTGACTGATCTTGAACCAGAATGGTTAAGGACTAAGATCATGACCCCGAGGAAGCTTTCCTACCTGTGAAATAGGATGACGCTGCAGAGAGCTGCTAGAGATCAAATAAGATGTGCGGGATGGGAGCGCTGCAGGATGGATGGGAGCACTGAAGGGTCACAGGGCTGCAGGATGGATGGGAGCACTGCAGGATCACAGAGCTGCAGTATGGATGGGAGCACTACAGGATCACAGAGCTGCAGGATGGATGGGAGCACTGCAGGATCACAGGGCTGCAGGATGGACGGGAACACTGCGGGATCACAGCACTGCAGGATGGATGGGAGCACTGCGGGATCACAGCACTGCAGGATGGATGGGAGCACTGCAGGATCACAGCTGCAGGATGGATGGGAACACTGCGGGATCACAGAGCAGCAGGATGGGAGCACTGCAGGATCACAGGGCTGCAGGATGGATGGGAGCACTGCAGGATCACAGGGCTGCAGGATGGATGGGAGCACTGCAGGATCACAGGGCTGCAGGATGGATGGGAGCACTGCAGGATCACAGGGCTGCAGGATGGATGGGAGCACTGCAGAATCACAGGGCTGCAGGATGGATGGGAGTACTGTGCGATCACAGAGCTGCAGGATGGATGGGAGCACTGCAGGATCACAGAGCTGCAGGATGGATGGGAGCACTGCAGGATCACAGAGCTGCAGGATGGATGGGAGCACTGCAGGATCACAGAGCTGCAGGATGGATGGGAGCACTGCAGGATCACAGAGCTGCAGGATGGATGGGAATAGTGCAGGATCAGAGAGCTGCAGGATGGATGGGAATAGTGCAGGATCAGAGAGTTGCAGGATGGATGGGAGCACTGCAGGATCACAGAGCTGCAGGATGGATGGGAGCAGTGCAGGATCACAGAGCTGCAGGATGGATGGGAGCATTGCAGGATCAGAGAGCTGCAGGATGGATGGGAGCACTGCAGGATGGATGGGAGCACTGCAGGATCAGAGAGCTGCAGGGTGGATGGGAGCAGCACGGGATGGGAGCGCTGGAGTCCTGCCACCAGTGTCCCTTCTGGACTTGGCTTTTTAAAAAGATATTTATTTCTTTTTATTTTCTGTGTGTGAGTATAATGCCTGCATCTATGTATGTGTACCAGTGTCATGGCAGTGCCTGTGGAGGACAGAAGAGGATGCCCCGGAGTTACAGACAGTTGTTAGCTGCCATGTGGGTACTGGGATTCAAACCTGAGTCTTCTGCTAAGAAGTCTTCTGCTTCTTCTAAGAACAGCCAGTGCTCTTAACCACTGAGCCTTCTCTTCAGCCCCAAACTTGCCTTTGCTCTCTTCAATGGGTGTGATAGCCTTTCTACCGTTCTCAGGACTGATTGTGACTTGTCCACGTATACCAAAGCGTTAAACACACCCCTTAGAAATGACAATTTTTTTAATTTTATTTATTTCTGTATGTGTATGAATGTACTGTCTGCATGTAGGTTTGTGCACCCATGTCATGCAATGCCGCGGAGGTCAGAAGAGGGTCTCGGATTCCCCTCGAACTAGAGTTCTCCTGGAATTGGAGTTACAGATGGTTCTTAGCCACCATGTGGGTGCTGGGGATCAAACCCGGGTCCTCTGCAAGAGCAGTCGGTGCTCTTAACCACTAGGCTATCTCTCCAGCCCCAGAAATGACAATCACTCTATGTAATGGTAAAGAAAGATGACATCATGAACTTTGCAGGTAAATGGATGGAACTAGAAGATATTAAGTTAAGTGAAGTAACACAGTTCCAGAAAAACAAACAATAAATGATATCCCTCATCTGTGGATGCTAGCACCAAGTAACTAGTTTGTAAGGCAAACTGGGTAATGTTAATGTTATATTCCTCGTGATCTGAAAACAATTGTGCTCTTATATTGTGAATCCCTTAACGGGTTCTAGAATTAAGCTACCACTTATTTTCACACTTTGGAATTTTTGGTATATGGGTGGAGGGTATGTATGCATAAAATCAAAAGAATGAGAAAAAATAAATGACAATTACTGAGTTCATTTTCTACTTGTTTTTTTTACTAAGCACATGATATCAGTAACTGTTTTTTTCCCTACTCTTCACAGGATCTTGGAAACAAAGACCTCAACAGGGACAAGATTTACTTGATTTGCCAAATAGTCCGAATTGGGAAGATGGATCTTAAGGATACTAATACAAAGAAGTGCACTCATGGGCTAAGGAGGCCCTTTGGGGTGGCAGGTAATGACTGATGTCTGCCATTTAAATCTTATTTGGGCACACATTTTATATGGCTGTATTTTAAAGATTGCTTCTACACCCCAACCCTGCCGGGGTATCTGCCGGGTAGCCCTTAATAACTACATTTGTGGAGACTAACTGAAATCACTTGGTGACTAAGTCCAGATTTATGAGGAGTTCAGTGAGTAATGTGGTCCTGAGGTCTGGGGCAGAGCAGCAGAAGCACCGAGCAGTCTGAGCACTTGGCGCCTCGGCTCCCCAGCGCTTGTGAAAAAAGGAAGAACAATACAGGCAGGATCTAATTATGAGGAGCAAATCATCTTGAAAAAAATATCCAGGACAGGAAATGCAGTTACAGAGAGTGAGTCACGCCATCCATCTGAATTCCAGAAAGGAATGGATGTTCTGAGAGTGGGGGCACTGAAGGGTCCCCGTGTCCCTGCTGGAGAGCCCACCGCCCCTCTTTCCCTAGGCTTTAGCTGTCCAAGGCTGCATTATTCTGACCCTCGTTTTGTTCTATTTGGCTACTGCTTGCTCTGCTATTTACATAATGTATTTTCTTTTTTAATTAACCCACTTTAACTAAAGTATATTTTTCTTAAAAGACTATTTAAATACCTGTGGTACAGCTTTTGGTTATGCCAGCTTTATTCTTTTTATGAACACATACATTTCGGGGGCTGGAGAGATGGCTCAGCAGATAAGAATGCTTGCTGCTCTTCCAGAGGACCAGGGTTGAGCTCTTAGCAAACACACTGGACAGCTCAAAGTTATCTGCAACTCCAGCTCCGGAGGCACCAACTCCTTCTGGCTTCCTGGGGCACCTGGCTTCACACATGCGCACGTGTGTGTGTGTGTGTGTGCGCACGCACGCACGCACACATACAGATACACACATACAAATAAAGAATTGAATAAAACAATTAAAAGTGATAAAATACAAAGTTTCAATTATATACCCTTTCGTCCTATTTTGGTTTCTCTATTGTTACGATACAATACTCTGACCAGAACCAGCTTGGCAAGGAAAGGATTTGTTTGACTTACAAGTCTGGATCACAGGCAAGAATTCAGAGCAGGAACCTACGGGCAGCAACTGAAGCCCAGACGACGAAGGAACACGGCTTTGTGGTTTTCTTCTCTGGCCTGTGGTCAGCCTTCTTTCTTACACCACTCAGTACCACCTGCCCAAGGGAGGCACCCCCCACAGTGGGCTGGGATCTCCCACATCACTTAACCATTAAAAAAAATGCTTCACAGGCATGCTCACTGGCCAGTCTGATAGAGAAAAGTTCCTAATTGAGGTTACCTGAGAGAGAAATTCCCCAATGGAGGTTACCGATTCCCAGGTGTGTCTGGTGGCTGGCTAAAGGCATCCAGCAAACCTTTGCAATCCCTGCATTTTATATCCCATCCATTTCTCCCCTTGGGGGACTCTAATTTCTCTCATCACAACTCTACTGGCTTTCCAGTCATCCCTGGTCCAACTTACATAGTGGTTATGAAATCAGCTGGCTTTTTAGCTTGGCTCTGTCCCTATCCAGCCAGGAGATCTTGGACAAACATTTCCCCCACAAGCCTTAGTTTCACTGAAGGAAAAATAAGGGACCTGGGCCTGAAGAACCTGTGGAATCCTCTGCTGCTCTAAAATTCTCTCATTCTGTATATAGGACTCTCATGACACTCTAGTGTTCCTGTTCAGGCAGGGAGGGTTCTCCAGCCTCACCTCCAATTACATCTTTATCCTCAGTCCTCTCTTTTTATATTAGATGACAGGAATCTGCTCTAAACTGGCAGAAGCCAAATTTATGCTAAATATTCTTATGGGTATAACTGAGAGGCTTAGGATAGATTACTTCGGGTAGCTGGATTTAGAAACGCAAAGGAATTTGTAATCTTCTACATCTCAGTTCCCATGTCCTTGTCCTTGCTTATTCTGAAGATGGCTATTCAGTTAGTTGATAAAATGTGAGCCAGCTTGTGTCCTACCAACTAAGCAACGAGGGGAGAGAAAAGTCCTTTTTTTTTCCTCTGTTTTCAGTAGAAGAACTAGGAAGGGTCAGGTTAAATACAGGTCATCTACCCATTCCCAAAGCCTTCACTCTGTGCAGAGGATGTTTCTCTGATTGGCCAGGTCAGGTCATAGGATCAGAGGGAGATTACCCTACTTAAACCTATATCACAGCATAAGACCCTCACAATAGAGGAGAAAGGCTCACTGTCAGAGAGAATGGATACCGGTCTGGATGAAATAACTATTCTTCCTGTATAGCAACTCTTCCTCCTCCTCCTCCTCCTCCTCCTCCTCCTCCTCCTCCTCCCTCTTTCTTCCCTCCTCTTTCTCCTCCTCTACCTCCTCTTCCTCCTCCTCCTTCTCCCTCTTCTTTCTTCCTTCCTCTTCTCCCTCCTCCTCCGCTTCCCCCTCCTCCTCCTTTTCCTTCCTCCTTTTGAGTGCCTGGTTGGTTTTTAAAGTGTTTTCTGTCTGGGGTTTTGGCTCTATTTGACCACCTCCTTCACTTCTTCCCATTTGTATAATTCACATCTGGGTGGAAGAATCCCTTATCTTGGTGGTGTGATCCTTAGTGATTAATTTAAGGAGATGTGTCAGAGTACCAGGATGCCTGTGGAATTGTGGGGTTCAAGGATTCTACAATTATGTGTATGTGCTGAGCCTGATGATGAAGAGAGGATATTTCATTGGATTTTCGAGTCCTGTGGGGGTCCATGCCCTTGGGTTTTGTGGGAATAATGGAGTTTCAATATATGTGTTCAATCAGACCTCACTGCCCTTCTCTGACCATTTCCTATGGCTTCTTCTAAGCCTTGGGGCCTTCACATGACTCCCTTGCCCACTGGCCTCCCTGATGCTGTGGCCCACAGAAATTACCTCAGGTGCTTTATGCTAGGAAGCTCTCAGTCTGCATGATGTCCTTTGTTGCCTGGTTTCTGTTTTAAGGCTTTCCTGACCATCAGGCTTCCATTGGCTTCCCGTCTATATTATAATCTAGTCCTGTTGCTATCTCTGCCTGACTTGAGTGTTAATTCCCTTCCTTTCTCTTTGTAGTTATGGACATCACTGACATCATCAAGGGAAAAGCAGAAAGTGATGAAGAAAAGCAGCACTTCATTCCCTTTCACCCGTGAGTGATGCTCTGTGTCTTTCTATCCTCTTCTGTTGCATCCTTTCAATCAGGGTCTGTGGCAGCCTGGGTGAATTGGTTTCAGAGCTCAGTGAGAGGGTAGGCAGGTGGGCATCCCAGGAGAAGAGCATGGCAAGAAGGATGGGCTAGGTGCCAAGGCACTAGGAGCCAACTGCTTCCCACTCAGTTACTGATTCAGAAGACTTATTTCCATCCTGGTAGATGGCTGTGTGTGTGAGGAATGGACTGAAGCAGTGGACAAGGTCAAAGTGGCCATGTCTTCATGGACTTGGACTTTAGATGGGCAATTAAGCAGATAATCAGCAAAAGATTAAAATGTTACTTAGAATAATAAGGACCACAGAGCTGTGAAGGAGCAACATGTGGGAAGCCCCTAATGAAAGTTCTAACTTAATTCTCAAGGGTATGTGCATCTATCTATCTATCTATCATCTATCTATCTATCTATCTATCTATCTATCTATCTATCTATCTCTATATCTATCTGTCTATCATCTGTCTATCATATATCTATCTATCATCTATCTATCTATTATCTATCATCTATCTGTCTATCATATATTCTATCTATCATCTATATATCTATCATCTATCATCTATTCTATCTATTGGCCTATCATCATCTATCTGTCTATCTATTCTATCTATCTACCTATCTATCTATCTATCATCTGTCTATCATCTATTCTTATCTATTTATCTATCTATCATCTATGCATCTATCATCTATTCTATCTATCTATCTATCTATCATCTATCTATCATCTATTCTATTTATCATCTATCTGTCATCTGTCTATCATCTATATCTATCATCATCTGTTTATCATCTATGTACCTGTCATCTATATATCTATCATCTATTCTATCTATCTATCTATCTATCTATCTATCTATCTATCAATCAATCATCTATCTCTCTATGACATAGTGGGGATAAGGGACATAAATAGTAAATGTCATTTTCCTGTTTAAAAATGACTCCAGATGGAGAGCATTGTCAGGATTAATCACCCAGAGAATATCTGGGTAATAGAGTCAGTGACTCTGATCAAAGTGAGTGGTTATTAAGTCTTTCAAGGAACAGATTAAGTCTGCCAACTTTTAGAGCAGAAGTTCATGTTGAAGGCTCAGAAATCATTTCTGCACTACCTGTATTATTTATAATTAGTGTTCTCAAATTTCAGAGCCATGTTGTTTGTGAAGAAGGCACTGTATTATCTGAGCTGACACAGGCAGCCTGACTTTCCTCCTAAGGCTTATGGAAGACCTAGGGAGCTCCCTGTGGCATTGTGGGACACAAGTTGGAGGCTACATGAGAGTATCACAGAAACATTTGTGCTCTTTTATTCTTCCTAGAGTCTCAGCTGAGAACGACTTCCTACATAGCCTCCTGGGCAAAGTCATAGCCGCCAAGGGAGATAGTGGAGGACAAGGTAGGTTGGCAATATGTAGAGTATGCTGAACCTGTCCAGAAACCTCTAATTTATCAGTAAATGGATCAAAGTCCTGAATAGAGACAGACCATCGAGAAGCCTGGGAAAATGTGGTTTATAGAGATCAGACCACCTCCAGAAGCACATGAGAGACATGTCCCTATGCCCAATGAGGAGAGGAGTGGGTGTCTCTGATATCTCCTGTGTGTCAGGCTCATTAATTTACCTCGTTTGATTTTAGCCTTATACCAGTCATGTGAGAAAGATGGCTAGCTAGTATGATCCCCACTTTAAAAGACCTGGGCTTAGAAAGGTGGGATAATTGCTGGAGGCTGACAGTGGTAAAACCAACTGCCCACTGGCCCATCTGTGAATGTCTCTGATTTTGTGAGTCTCCTCTGAGAGGTTCAGATTGGATAGGTGGTGGGAGGGCAGGCAGAGAGAATAACTTAGAGAAGCTGCTTTTCATGGTGAACATTCCTTTCCAGGCCTTTGGGTGACCATGAAGATGCTGGTGGGTGACACCATTCAGATCCGAAAAGACTATCCGCACCTTGTGGACAGAACCACTGTGGTGGCCAGGAAGCTGGGCTTCCCAGAGATCATCATGCCAGGTGGGACACGGCTGATCTGGGGTTCCCCAGGGGCAGGGGCAGGGGCAGGAGCAGGGGAGAGGGGCCCAGCTCCTATAATCCATTTTCTTAAGTGTCAACTCCTTTTTCTCTACTTTTTTTTTTTTTTTTGGTATTTTCAAGACAGGGTCTCCCTGTAGCCCCAGCTGTCCTGGAACTCACTCTGTAGACCAGGCTGGCCTTGAACTCACAAAGATTCGCCTGCCTCTGCCTCCCAAGTGCTAGGATTAAAGGCGTGCGCCACCACGCCCGGCGGTTTTTTTCTCTACTTTTATACCTGAATATAACCACTGAGAACAACCTTTTTGTATATATAAGAACTTCTACACATTTACAAAATCTACACAAATATGGAAATATGTATGCACATAGCCTCTCCTTGGCCCACAAATGGGATTGTACTTTATATACATGAGCTATCATTAATATAGTTTTGGCAATGCTTTGCACCTTTTTCATCACTCAATAAATCACCATAGACTTCATTTCTCTGTTACAACATGCAGAATGATTCCATTCTGTCTGGGGAAATGTTGTCACTCTCTTGAGTTTTTAAGAGTATATTTTGTTGTCCAAAGAACCCATGCTTATTGCTAAATGGCATGGAAGGTGTAGAGCGAGGGGTAGGCGCGTCCTCAAATCTTTGCATTTGTAACCATATTATTAATGCTTTAGAGATGTGCAGGGAGGTTTTACAGAGTGAGATCACACTCTTTCAAAATGTCCCCTTGGAATTCAGCAGAGTTTTATTGCTATCTCTGACTTATTCTTTTCTCCCTTCTATAGTGGTCCATGGAGGCTGTCCTGTCATTTATTTATATCTGCTTTTCTTGAGATCTCAAGTTCTATTTTCTGTTCTGATTATACTTAATTCCTTAGTCTATCTGTCACCCTTTATCCCTAGAATACATGGGGCATCCTTCCATCCTGCTTTGGTACAGCAAAGGATCTGTGGATATATGTGTGTGGTTGTTATTTGTGGGCCAAGAGCATTTGGTGCTTTTCTTCACCTTCCCAGAAGGTGTCGCTAGAGGATGGAAATGAAATGATTTTAATAAGAGAAAACAGGGCCAATTTCTGAGCATCCTACCTCCCTTTTCGCAGATGATTTCCTAGTACCCCCACCCTCCCTTGTTACCAACATCCCCAGCCCTCTTGTCAGGTAAAGATACCTCTTATAAACCAGTCTGATTTTAATTCCATTAATCATGCCTCCTCCTCCTCTCCACCTCTCTGGTTAGCAAGTGTTTAACTCTAACTCCTGTCTCTTCTCCCTCCTTCTGCCTCAGGGGATGTCAGAAACGACATCTACATTACTCTCTTACAAGGTGACTTTGACAAGTACAACAAGACCACGCAGAGGAATGTGGAAGTGATCATGTGTGTGTGCGCAGAGGATGGCAAAGTACTACCTGTAAGGGACCGTGGAGCGCAGGGTGACGGGACATGGGGGTGGGGATTGGAGGATTGATCATAAAGATTTGTGCCTCCAAGACGAGGAGATTGGGGATGAGGAACAATGCAATAGACAAATTTTAGCTTGCACAGTATCCTACGGTCTAATAAGACCTTGTTTGTTTCTTCTAATTTAGCTAAGCAGCTTTTAAATGTATTCTTTTCCTTTTCTGCTCCTCCATCTGCTTTTTTTTTGGTGGTTGTGTTATAGGTTAGCTTTCTGCAGTTAAAATTTTGTTTTTATTGAAACCCAAGCTGGTTTATTCAGGCAAAAATCCATGGTAAGAAAGAGGATCAATACAAAGCCTTGGGCCGGTGTGGAGTCTCAGAGTGTCCTCAAAGCAGACATTCTCAGTGCTTAATCCAACTCCCCAGCGTTCAGCCAGAAATTTGGGTGGAAAGTCTTATTCGCAAATTGGTCTCCAGAGGGCTAGCAGCATGTATTCAAGGATGCACAGCACATGGTTATATTTATACAGCATATGTCCTGTACAATATTTGTCATGTGTGTTTATATCTATTTGCTCATGTTTTCCTTAAGGTTGTCAGCAGTTGTGGCCACTGTGTGGGAGGGTTTTGCTTCTGAATTCTTCTCTGAACACTTAGCTGAAAATGAGATCAGATTGGCTCTCAGCAGAAGTTTCAGCGTGGGAAAATATCACTCACTTAGCTCACTATAGGGGATCAGATAGCAAAGCAGGGTTGTGGGGGGGGGGGCTAATCAGAGTGAAGATGGGCATGCCATCAGTTCTCACCTTAAAGGGGGGGGCTCTGACCTAGTACTTCACCTTCTACCTAAGAATGATGAACACCAGAGGGGAACGGCAGTGTGTCAGGCAGGTGGGTTGGTGGCAAGATGCTTCCATTATCACCCCTAGTTTACAAATGGGGAACTCAAACCCATTAACTTGCCCTGGGTCCTGTAGTTTATAGTTTCAGAAATGGGGTTTGACTGCAGGCTCCAGACCCTCCTAAACATGTCCCTATAGTGTGTAAACATAAACAAACAAGCAAACAAACAAAAAACAAAAACAAAAAAACCTTCTAACTTATTTCTCATTGCAAGATGAGGCTGCTAACTGCTTCTGTAAAGTCCCCGGAAGACACAGTATTATTTTTTAATATACAGAAGTCTCTACAATTACCTTTTTTGTTCTTAAAACTAGCCCCATTAATTAATATCTGCTGGAACAAAATCACAGCATCTTGCTCATCTTCTCTTTGTTGGATGTTGAAACTTTCTTGAAAAATAAAATAAGTGCGAAACATTCAGCTCCAAAGAACACAAAGGAGAACAGAAGGGTTTCATCTGAAAGGAAAAGCTGAGTTTTGTGAAAGCATGGACCATTGCTTTTAGGTTACTTTTAACCAGCTACCTGTTGGACATCTTTTATTTAACCAGCTACCTGTTGGAGATCTTTTAACTTCGGCCTTATGTTAAAAACATTAATACCACTTGCCTCCCACATTGCCCAAGCTGGAAGGAACCCTCAATAGGCAAGCCAGCATTATGTCCTATGTCTGATCCAGTCTTCCTTCCGCCTGTGCCACTCTTTCAAGCTGCATTCAGGATGAACAGATGTATCTAAGATGAGCACTTACTCTGGTGCCTGGGGGCTGAGAATGAAGGGTAACCATGGGGCACAGTAACAATGTGCGTTTTCATCTATTTTGGGGGGCGTTCAGTTGACTGTTGAAAATTGCTAAGGAAGCCTATGGGAGGCTTCTCTTTCCCTATTTTCAGAAATGAATATTACTGCCTAATTAGATGTCATGCAACACATTCAAATACCCCAAAGCTTTATTGGTGGGTTGCTGTGGGAATGGTACCTCTTTAGAGACTTGTTTCTCACTTTCTGTCTTTGGCAGAACAGGCTCAGTAGGTAAAATGTGCTAGGTTTACCCCAGCCCCAATGCTCATGTGAATCACAGCAGTGAAGCTAATTGGGTAGTGGGTTCTGGCTCAGAAAGGCAGGATTCAAATGCCTGTCTTCCTTCCCATTGGCTGTGTGATCTTGGGTAGATTCTTTCCTCTATTAAAAGAGGAAATGTAATGCTGGGCATGGTGACACACGCCTTTAATCCTAGCACTTGGGAGGCAGAGGCAGGTGGATCTCTGTGAGTTCAAGGCCAGCCTGGTCTACAGAGTGAGTTCCAGGCCAGATGGAGCTACAGGGAGACCCTGTCTCAAAAACACTGAAACAAAACAAAACAAAACAACAAGAGGAAATGTAGCCTCTTGTCATAGGATTGCAGGTTGAATACAACAATAGATTCAGTAAATAGTGCGTAAAGGATATCAGGTAAGAGGAAGACAGCATGGCAAGAAGGCCGAAGTCCACCAAGAGGTAGAGACAGTGTGACAAAGTGATTAAGATCCTGACTTCTGAGCATCCAGATTCAAAGCCCAGCACAGCCTCTATTAGCAAAAGAACCCTGAGCTGTGACCTCTCTACCTCCAAGAGTCAGCCCCAAATGGGACCAGTGATGACACTTTAGTCCTGTGAATATCAGATGAGGTAATCCACATAATAGGTGTCCATTACGTTTGGTCATTATTATTAGAAAAGCGTAATCAGTTCCACCCCTGATTCCCACCTGCAGGTGCTAATTGGCATCTTCCCATGATGCAGCCTTGTAAGGGGATAGAACACATTCTTTCTTAAAGTCTTTTGCATCTGTGGTATGGTATGGTTTGTACCATATTCACATGATTCCTGCAGAGTAAACCAGGCTTGTGTTAGGACACTGGGCTCCTCCTGCTAAGATGTCTCTTTCAAAGTCAAGTCTACATTCATGACTCTAGGCTTCATTATTCTCACTTAGGTTTTGAACTAAAGTTGCTGACAGCAACTGGAGGCTCTCATCAGCAGTTGGGGGCCATAGGGATAGGCAACATGGAAAATAAAACCTTAATGAGATACATATTCAGATATATTTTTACTAGAATTAGGCTTAGACACTGGTCATTGTGCTCTCTTTAAAAATATTTAAATTTGCCGGGCATGGTGGCACACGCCTTTAATCCTAGCACTTGGGAGGCAGAGGCAGGCAGATCTTTGTGAGTTCAAGGCCAGCCTGGTCTACAGAGTGAGTTCCAGGACAGCTGGGGCTATAGGGAGACCCTGTCTCAAAAAGACCAAAAAAAAAATTTTAATTTATTCTTTGACAATTTCATACATGTACACAACGTAGTTTGATCAAATCTACCCACAGCCCCTCCCCCAGCTTCCCCCAGATCCTCCACACCACATCTTCATCCCAACTTCATGTTCTCTGCTTTTAAAAAAAACACTTGAGTCCAGTTGGTGTAGCTAGTATGCGTGTGTGTGGGGGGGGGGGCGGCAGGGCTATCTGTCAGAGCATGGACAAACTACCTGGGCTCTCATCCCTGAAGCAAACCTATGCTCCAGCACCTGCCAATTGGCAATAGCTCCTCAGCCAGGGGTGGGCTGCTCGAGTCCCTCCTAGAATGCTCTTTTGATGCACTTTGTAATGTCCACTTTGGTCTTTAAAGTATGGAAGGCGATGTATAGTCCTGAGACTTTTTTCTCCAGCCTTAGGAAGTAAATAAAAAAACAATTATCAAGATAGTTGCAATCCAGTTGTCTGTTGCCCAGCAGTTTTACTTTCACCAAAGAAATATGTGTATTTTATTTTTTTTATTTTTATTTTTTATTTTATGTGTATGAATGTACTGTCTGCAGGCAGGTCTGTGCACCTGTGTCGAATGTCTTGGAGGTCAGAAGAGGGTGTTGGATTCCCCTGGAACTGGAGTCCTCCTGGAATTGGAGTTACAGATGGTTCTCAGCTGCCATGTGGGTGCTGGGGATTGAACCCGGGTCCTCTGCAAGAGCAATTGGTGCTCTTAACTGCTAGGCCATCTCTCCAGCCCCAGAAATATGTGTATTTTCAGGTTTTATAAGCTACATGGGAATCACTGAAGCTACAGAAACTTGGAGCTCCTAAATATCACCAGTATAAAGCTTGTAGGCTGGAAGCCATGCCAGTTGTGAAGAAAGGGACTCTGGTAAGGCTAGAAGGTCTGGAATGTTGTTTCAGCTTGGCCAGTCAAAGCCTCAGTTTACCCAATACAGAATGGGAATGATGAAAGAGGTTATCAGAGGTGGTTGTGGGTTTGAATTGAGTGGGGTGGGGTGTAGAGAGGACTTAGCATGATGCTGGAAACAAAGCCCTCCCTACCGGGTGGAAACCCTGAAGTAGAATGTTCTAGTTCATTGCTTCCAGAAGTTCTGAAAGGCTGCACTTGGTAGTTAACAAAGTTTTGTGTCATCATTTCCAGCCTGTGGCCATCTTTGTTTTATAAGAGAGATGTTCTGATAGCACTCGTTATCCTGTTGAAGGTAGATTCTGCCAGCAGGTGGCATCATTCAGTGCTGACACTGAGCTCATTCCTTGCCAGTGCCTTGGGAAACAGAGAGGGACAGTGACAGTGGAAGGTCCTGTTTCCCACAGTGCAGCTTTTTTCTCTGAGGGTCACACAGTGTCACTCTTGGCTGTCTTTGGTGATAGCTTGATTAAGGGTCCATTGCGTATCCAGCGGAATTTAGTGGGATCCCTGCCCTCACCCACTGTAAAATTGCCCACAGGTACCCAGCTTGTAATTTCAGGTCCTGCCCTCCTCCCCCCTCTTACCCTCTACCCCAAGCAAGTCATCATGTTCCAGAGAGTATGGAGATTTGAGTTTAAAGGTAGAAAAGTCTGCTGTAAAAACCATATCATTGGGCCCCTTCTGAGCGATCTCCATTTGCATCTTGTGTTAAAGCCCAAACTGATTTAATGAATCGAGAGGAGGGGAAGGGAGAAAAGGAACGGATACAAATCAGGAGCTGGTTTCTTAGCTCCTTTAGGAAATGCTGAGGATGCTTTTTTTTATTAATTTTATTTATTTCTGTATGTGTATGAATGTACTGTCTGCATGCAAGTTTGTGCACCCGTGTCGTGCAATGCCACAGAGGTCAAAAGAGGGTGTCGGATTCCCCTGGAACTGGAGTTCTCCTGGAATTGGAGTTTCAGACGGTTCTCAGCCGCCATGTGGGTGCTGGGGATCGAACCCGGGTCCTCTGTAAGAGCGGTCGGCGCTCTTAACTGCTAGGCCATCTCTCCAGCCCTGAGGATGCTTTTTATGGCAAAGAACAGATACCTTTCTGCAGATACACGTTCTGGGTTCCCCTGCTCAGAATGTTCCTCCCATATTTCTGCTCAAAACCAACTCAGAACCTTCTTCAAGATACTTGACTGTCACTTCTAAGGAATCGTTCCCAAATCCTCAGCTGAACTTAGGTGTCCCTCCCCATTTCACAGTGGTCTGTCTGTCTGCTATTGTATCCCACCATCATTATGATCGGTAAGCTCCTTCTAGCCTCTTCCCCCTTATGCTCAGGTCAGTCTCAGGAGCTGAGTCATGCCCATTCCCCCAGAGCTTAGCCTGGGCATGGCACTGGAGGGTGCTTCATCTGTTCTCAGCTGCGTCACCCTCGCCCAGCCTCTCACCCTAGGCTTGTTCTCTACAGAAGGCACTCGGGTTTCTCTCTGAAGATGGTGCTGTCCCCCACTGCCCAGCAACTGCCCACACACTGTGGTGTGTTAGCATCAGAGATCCATTGGAGTTGCTGCTTGTAAAGTGTGCACATTCACATTTGGGAGACAAATAGGATTAATAAGACTGGCGGCCTGCAGTAACTCCAAGGCTGGTTACCATTTACAATAAGGCAGCCACGTTAGTGCCTGGCGCGCTCCAGTGCTTTCCAGAATGGAAGTAATAGAATTTCTGTAGTTAAGCAGCTGTCACTTCTGGGCTGGGGATACACGTGTATAAATCTGCAATGTAGAAGGCCCAACGGGATAGGAATCAGATAGAAGGGTTAGGGAAGGCAAGGATGTCCTCTGACAGTAAGACTGGCCTTGGCCTTGGGGACCAAACTGTCCAAGCACAGAAATTGGCAGTTCTCTAGTGTTTTCTCTCACTTCACTTCTCTTGTTCAGAATGCAATTTGTGTGGGAGCTGGAGACAAGCCCATGAACGAGTATCGCTCTGTCGTGTACTATCAAGTCAAACAGCCACGCTGGATGGAAACGGTCAAGGTAACAATTATTATAACACTAAAACCAGCAGCAAACATGTATGTAGTTTTACATTGAACTAAGTGCTGTTTTAAATGTTTTATTTAAGTAATTCATTTATTGATTACAACCACCCTGCAGGTTTTTGTTATATCCCCCTCATTTTACAGATGAGAAAACGGGCTCAGGAGACCTGAGCAGCTTACCCACAATCCCACTGCCACTGTGTGTCCGAGCTGAGGTTGGAACCTGAACCCTGTTCTGGGGTTGTGCTCTTCTCTGCTAGCAGAGGGATCTGGAGCTGTTAACATTCTCTAGCAAGACCCCCGGAGTGCCCTGGGTTTAGAGTACAGCTAGAATTCGTTCACCAGGTGTTTGACTTTGGGCAAGTCAATGAACTATTCTGCATCTGCTTTCCTCTTCTATAAAATGAGAACAAGAAACTGTGAGGAAGGAAGCATATAAAATATAACATCAGAGGGGTCCTTTCAGGGATTATGCACAGAGTCAGTGCTGCTCATTCTTGGCTCCTTAGATCACGATTGGCAGTTTTCTTGGTCCAGAAAACCTAACTGGATTTGACGTTTCTTCAACCGTCACATAACTCTCCCTTCTATAAGACTGTTTAATTCATGATGCCACACACTGTTGTGCCGGATAAATTCTTCCAGTTTGATTTCTGTTTCTGTGTAAAATACCAAAAGTAACTTGGAGAGGAAAAAGTTTATTTTATCTTTGATTTCCAGGTCACAATCCTCATTCAGGGAAATGATGGCAGGAACTCGAGTCGGGAACCTGGAGTAGAAACTAGAAAGGCACACTGCTTACTGCTTACTCACTGGCTCGTGCTGAAATGGCCTTCTTTTGGGGCCCTATTTCTGTTGTGGTACCTGGCCCCATCAACTGGCTTTCTTCTATAGCCCGGGGCCACCCGGCTAGGAAGGGCACCAGCCATAGTGAGCTGGGCCCTCCACATCAATCATCAGTTAAGACAGTCTTTCAGTGACATGGCTGTAGACCAATCTGATCTGGGAAACTCTTCAGTTGGGAGTCTCTGCTCTTAGTGTGTGTCAAGTTGACAAAAACATGAACCAGAACATCTGGATCAGGGTTGGGGAGGAAAAGGAGGATGGAGATTCCAAACATGTAGCAGACTGTCCCTCTGAGTCCGCTTATAAGCCTCGGTTCCCTGATGCTATAGAAATACTAAGTGGTTTCACTAAAACAGCCTCTCTTGGTTAAATAAATATGAGCACACTGAGCAACTTGAGCACACATACAGGCGTCAAAAGGCAGGCCCTTCATTTCAGGTTCTCAGCGCCTGCTTGATGTGAGCGTGCTCTGCAGAGCAGCGACGGGAGACAGCGGCGAATTCTCCACACCCCGTTGGCCTCTGAGATGCTCCTTACACCCCCGCCCCCCGCACACTCCGTGTCATAACCTAGATACAGCATTTTGTGGAACATACTTTAGCAGTTCCTTGTTCTAATCTAGGCAGGTGTGAAATCTGAGCTATCTCTGGGATTTTGAACAACATGCAAGAATATGCATTTTCTTGTTTTTCTTCATGGAACACCCAGCTTAATTCTGGGAGCAGTTGAGCATAACCATGTTTAGCTCTGGGTTAGAGAGGTCTTCATCTGTGAGGCCATAGGATCCTCTGAGATGCCTCCATTGGATCTGAAACAATAGCCTAGTTTGTGTTCAGTAGCATATCAGGCCATAGAAATGAGCTAGCAACCAGGTCTCTTGATCGCTGTCATTATTACTGTTCTAAGACAACATGGAAGTGTCCCATAATCTCCTTGTCGGTGGTGCCAAGCTCATCAAGATGTGTCAGTGTACTCAGAATGGAGGAGTGATAGACCTTTCAAACAACCTATGAAAGGGCTGATAAGGGTTAAAAAGTGCCTTTTGTGAATGGTGCTTGAAATATAAGTAGCCTTGTCCACAAATTGCCAGGTCATTCTAATAAGGAGAAAGGAATAGCCTGGATTGGAACAAGACCTTGGAAACAACTCGCTGGACAGTGAAGCATGATCACAACTTCAAACACCTCTGCCAGATATTAGTAGCATTCTTTTTCAACCTGTGATATGACTCCAGACTCAAGACGGACATGCGGCTTCTTTTTTGATGATGGCTATCCATGTCCATTGGTCCTTGCTTTGTCACTTATATTCCTGTTTTCTGCAGTCAAATAATTACCTGTGGGTCTGAAGAGATGGCTCAGTGGTTAAGAGCACCAACTGCTCTTGCAGAGGACCAGGGTTCGATCCCCAGCACCCACATGGTGGCTGAGAACTGTCTATAACTTCAGTTCCAGGGGAATCTGATGCCCTCTTCTGACCTCCGCGGCATTGCACAACACGGGTGCACCAACCTACATGCAGACAGTACATTCATACACATAAAAAATAATAAATAAATAAATAAATAAATAAATAAATAAATAAATAATGACCTGCCCATCTTTGGGGTGAGAAAGTTAATGGGCTGAGTAGGTTTCTGCTCTGTGTAATCTCTTGTACCCTACTTAGATCTCTTTTTTGCTAGTCATTACCACATAGCTGCTGTTGTTGCTGGTATAGACTATGAGCTCTTTGTGTGTAGGGACACTACCTTACATCAGCTTGGCCAGTGCCTTGCGTGATTGCGGCTCCTAGTCACCCTTCTGTATGCAGTGAGAGAATGAATGAGAACTCTTTTGTTCAGTCTGAAGCATAGATAGAATGGCTGGTCATCCCTGTCTCCAGTCTTGTTTTCTGAAACAGAAAGTGTTGCAACACATACTTCTGTTGATCTTTTTTATTAGTCATCTGTACAACACAAGCCCTTGAAAATCTAAGTATGGTTCTTACAGTGGCTTAGCTTGTCTGCCTTGGCCTGAATTGTCTAGTGCAGGAGAGAGCAGTGAGACTTTAGGAGCTGGAGTGCTCAAGAGCCAGGCTGAAAGCACATCAGTTAAAGATGCCAGCAGATGGCCCACTGGAGGGTGATGCTAGGTGACCTCATGTAGTGGCTTTGACAGAAAACACACCTAGACAGGTGTCACCCATAGAGGGGACGAGCCCTAGGACTTTGCAAAAAATATTGGATTAAAGCATTTTTATTAATTTGCGTAAATGAGAGTCATCAAGCAAAGCCCCTAATGGCCATTGTTAATTTGCTAAGCCATGCTGCACTGGCCAGGACTCCCCGAGCGTGCAGGGAGAATGTGCATCCTGCAGTTTGCAGTGCATCAAATCCTGTGCTAAAAGTCATATGACTTTTATATCAATTTTGGGAGATTCATTCTTCCTCAGTGTAATTTACGGACCTCTTTTCATTGGTTGGGGATGCAATTTGCCAAATGGATTACATTTGATACTTTATTTTCTCTTCATAGCTAGTTCTTATGTAATTTATTTACAGTTCATCAGCCTTGATGGATGGGTAGTAAATCAGCATGCAGTGTTCCAGGTTAAATGGTCAGGCTGCTTTGGGAGGGGTGGGGGAAGGCTGTTCAACTCATTGTCTCCTGAGCTCTCAATTCTGCCTGCTGAGGTGGCGGTCCCTATTGAAGATATGCAGAGGATCCATCTGCGATTCATGTTTCGACACCGGTCATCACTGGAATGTGAGTATGTGACTCAGTGGCAGGCCCAAAGTCCTCTAAGGGGAGAGCCATGGGGTGTCTAGGGGCAGGGTATAGTCTTTCTTTTTTTTTTTTCCTCTGATGTTGCAATGTTGTTTCCAGCTAAAGATAAAGGAGAGAAAAATTTTGCCATGTCCTATGTGAAGCTGATGAAAGAAGATGGAACCACTCTGCAGGACGGATGCCATGACTTGGTTGTCCTCAAGGTAACAGGCATTAGGGCTGTAGGAAGCAGAGCAGCATTAAACAGCACGATAGCTTAGCAGTTAGCAGCTGGGACCCCAGACTCATACTCACCAGGGCCCATAAGCTGTGTGAACTTGGATAAAATCTGAACTTCCCTGAACTTCTCTTACCCCTTCTGTGGCCCTCAGGAAGGTTATAGGAGACAGTGTGTTCACACAGAACACTAGAGGAGCTCAATAAATGGAAATGTTACTGCTATGTAAAGGACTGCTGAGCTGGGGTGTGGTAGTACACACCTTTATTCTTAGTACTTGGGAGACAGGTAGATCTCTGTCACTTTGAGGCCAGCCTGGTCTACATAGTGAGTTCCAGATCAGCTAGGGTTACATAGTGAGACCCCTGTCTTGAACCTCGAGAAAAGGGCTTTTGTCCCTATAAGGTATATATAGAAGACCTATAAGAAACAGATGATACACTGTAGCTGCTGGAGAAATGTTCAGTCTAGGGCCCCAAATCCTGCTGCTCATCTCAGATGTCTTCCTAAGTCTCAGTTTCTTCATTCCTTTCTTTGTTTCTTTCTTTCTCCCTCCCTCCTTCCTTCCCTCTGCCCCAGCTTCCCTCCCTCCCATCCTTCCTTCCTTCCTTCCTTCCTTCCTTCCTTCCTTCCTTCCTTCCTTCCTTCCTCTTTCTTGGTAGTACCAGGTATTAAATTCAGTGTGTCATGTCTGAGAGGCAAGTGCTCTTATGTTGAGCTACAACCCCAGCTCTGTTGCATATTTCTTAAGCAATGTTTTAGTTCATTTCATGATACTATAACAAAATACCTGAGGCAGGCTGCTCTCTGAATCACAGAGGTTTACTTAGTTTACTCACAGTTTGGGAGGGTAAAGAACATGGCACTGACACAGCTCAGCCCTGGTGAGGGTTACCTTGGGTGTGTCACATCATTGGCAAGTGTTCATGTGTGAAAAAGAGACCACATACAAACAAGAGGCCAAATAGACTAGACGAGCCAAGCTCTGGCTTTAACTCTTTCTCTTTAGGGAGGGTCTCCCTGTAGCCCCAGCTGGCCTGGAACTCACTATGTAGATCAGGCTGACCTCCATCTCACAAAGATTCACCTACCTCTGCCTCCCAAGTGCTGAGATCAAAGGCATGCACCACCATACCTATCAAATAATCTTTTCTTGAGAAATAATCAGGTCCTGTGAGAATGGAGGTCATCCCTTCTCAGGACAGTGCTCCCCTGTTCCCGGGATCTCTCCTACTGGCGCAGCCTCCCTTAGCTTCTGTGATTTAAACTCAGCTCCGTTTTGGCAGCCATACTTCCGACGAATGAACGTCTGGGACTGTATCGATTGCTCTTTTGGTGGCTGTGTTGAAATATCTGAGAAAAATGACTTAAGGAATAAATAAGGGTTTATTTTGGCTCACAGTTTGAGGGTGAAGTCCATCAGGGGGCAGTGTTCTGACAGCAGCGGCTTGAGGTGGCTGGTCACGTGGCATTCCCAGTGAGAAAGCAGTGGATGAACGCTGGTGCTCAGCTCTCTTCCTCCTTTTTATTCAGTCTGTGGGGCATGGAGAGATGGTTCAGTGGTTAAGAGCACTGGCTGCTTCTGCAGAGAACCCGGGTTTGGTTCTCAGCACCTACCTCTCTAATGCCAGTTCCAGGGGGATCTATTGCCCCCTTCTGGCCTCCGTGTGCATCATCCACTTACATACATTCAGGCAAAACACATAAAATAAATATAAACACATAAAATAAAAATAAATAAAGTTAAAGACTCCAAAATCTTCAGCCTGGGAATGCAGTACATGGAATGGTGTGGGTCCTCCCTTCTGGGTTAACCCAGTCTAGACACTCCCTCACGGACATGCCCAGAGGCTTGTCTCCTGGGTGATTCCAGAGCTCATCAGGTTAACACCTCATACGAACCATCACATCTGAGTCACAGCAAGTGGCAATGGTGGTGTGTGCGGCACCTCTGGCAGTGAGGTGTGCAAGGGCCATGTAAGCTCTAGAGGGTGACCAGATGGTAGTTTTTACCTCCTGAGACTTGGACTGTTCCCAAGAAGTGGGGGGCACCTATTTACCTTGATCTTGTCTGTATGTTGTCCCACATCCACCCCACCTCTTAGGACAGTAACACGTACCTACCAGCCCCTGACATACAGCTGTGAAACAGTATGTTCAAGAGATCAGTGCAGGGCTCGGCCCCTGCCTTGACTTGGCCAACCTGAAGGCTGAAGGCCCTTTGCCCGTGTTGTACACAGACAACATAGCCACATCACATGGTAGTTTTCTCTGAGTCTCTTTGACTTTTCCAGAACACCCCTTTGTTTGACAGCCTCTGTTTTTTTCATTTATCACACATTCGCATTGAAGTACTTCTTGGACTGAAAGTCATTCTTCCTCAATAGACTACGAACTTCGTGGGGGCAGAGGTGCACCTGTGGCTAGTTTCCATTTTTACTGACCTGCACCAAGCTTCATTTTCTTCATCTGTAAGTGGAGGATAACAGGATGTTTCAAATGATTATGCAGTCTAAATGAAGTGAGGAAGGGGGACTAAGCACCTGATACCACTTCCATTGTATAAGGACCAGAGAAGTGCAATTCTTTGCAATGCCTACTCTGGTCTGACATCAACAGGGAAGATTCTCAAGTGCCTGTCACCCAGCTGCACAGAAATTCTACGATGCAGGAACATGATTATCCTCAGTTTACCCATGAGACAGATGAGGAGGCTCAGACAGGACAAAGAATGAATCCAAGATGACAGACTTGAATGACAGAATAAGGTCTAGATGCCAGGCTGTCCATCCTAGGGACTTCGTCACTAATCTCTAGTTTAGACTGGATTCTCTATCTTACTGGTGGGTATCTTTTGTTTTTGTTTTTCTCAAAAGTTTAGGATGGATTATTTATAGTCTGGGATGTCCAGGTCTCTTTTTATCCCTTGGACTCTAACCTGTGGTATGGAAGACGTTCCAGCTTCATGTTGTTTCTTTGATGGTTTCCTTCTGTTTCTGAGCTTCCCATCTCACAGTGTAGAAACTGATCCCTCTCAGCTCTGTGTGGCATTGCGTGTACATTCTTGCCCTGGGGCAGTAACCAAAGTGTTGTTTCTAGGGGGAGAGCAAGAAGATGGAAGATGCTGGTGCTTACCTGACACTTCCTTCTTACCGACATCATACGGAAAACAAGGGAGCCACTTTGAGCCGGAGCTCCAGCAGCGTTGGGGGGCTCTCTGTCAGCTCCAGGGATGTGTTCTCCATTTCCACCCTGGTGTGCTCCACGAAGCTCACCCAGAACGGTAACAGAACCAGTGAAAGGCGTGTCTGTGGTGCTTGTGCGTGTGAGCATAAAGCCCAGGGGAAGCCTGGTGTGGATCCTTTCACCAGTAATGGTAATTCTACTCCTGGACTCTTCTTCAGTGGGCTTGCTGGGGTTGTTGAAGTGGCGGATGAAGCCTCAACTGCTCCAGGAGAATTTGGAGAAGTTGAAGATTGTGGATGGAGAGGAAGTGGTGAAGGTCAGTGGGACATTGTTTTGCTTATATTCACCCGCCAGTGTCAGAGCTGTGAATCGTGGGCAGCTCTGGGGAGGAACAGTCCCAAAGGAGCGGCATGAATTGACTTCTGACAGTGACGTGCTGCCCCAACTCGTCATGAGGGATCTCTGTTGGGAAATCCAGGTGGACATTGAATGTTGGGCATCAGAAAAATCTGGTTGTACTTAGGCCCTGAAAATAAATCCTCCTGGATATAGATCTTAGCTCTCCCACTTCCTATCATAATGTCATAATATTATGAATATGACACATTTCTCGGGATCGTTTTGAGCTTTCAAAGTGATAATATTTAAAAATTACTCAGCACTGTCTCTAATACATAGTACCTAGTAATAAGTGAACTATAAAATATAGGAAACATAGGAAGTTCAATAAATATTAACCATTATTTTGTTGTTATATATTGCCATATATAGAATATAGTAGTATTGTCTCGGTACTATGTTAGAAATAAAAATAATTCTGAGTTTGTGCTGCTCAGAGAACATTATGTATTAAAGATGAGAAAGAGAAAGACATCAGGGCTTACATTTTAAGTGAAGCAAGCAGAAAACAATGCAAATGTCACATATATTATTGCTTCCTGGTGGTGGTAGAGAATGCAAAGTGTCTGGAGCACAGGTCTAATGAAAGTAGCTCTCTTCTGCAGCACTGTGAACTGGGACAGGAGTTTCCCAGTGGCCCTGGTGATCATGTTGTCAACAACAACTTTGTGTAGCTAGAAACTCTAGATCAGACATCTCTGTGTGGCTCTGGGTTTTGAAGAACTAAAGGAACTGTATTGACTCACCCCTTATGAAGGATGAGAATCAAGTTTTATTTACTTGCCCAAGGCTAGAGAAAGAGTGACATAGTTTCCAGATCAGTGTTTGACATGCCAGTGGAATTCAGAAATGGTACAGGAATTCTGCCAGATACCCTTTTGATAAGATCTGTTGTCTTCGGACAGCTTGGAGAAGGCAGCTAAGAGGAATTCCATTGTCTTGTTTTCTATTATTTTCTTCTATTCAGAAAAGTTTATCCTTGAATTTTGTTACTATATACATATAGAGAACTTCCATGTACAGCTCAAATAATTTTTTCTTACCATGCACCCTGCATGCCTGTAGAGATAGAGAGGCAGAATATTTGTTGTATTGCAAGTTCTCTCACATGCCCTCTCAACCAGTAACCCTCTGAGGGGCAGCCTAGGCTAACCACTGTCTCAACCAGTAACCCTCTGAGGGGCAGCCTAGACTAATCACCATCCTAATTGGTTTCATTTTTGTTATTCGTTTTTACTCCTGCTCTTGAACTCACAGAATTTTTATTGGACTTATCTGATAACATATGTATCTGTACCCCTGTTGTTGAATCACATGCCTGCTTCAAGTCCTGGCTCTTTTGAAAAGGTTCTCAGGACCCTTTGACCATGGTATGTGGTAGATGTAAGCCCCTGATCTCTCAAAAAGACACATAGGGATGAGGTTTGTGGGCCACTTGGCCCCTTTTTGAATGCAACCTTTCTTTTTCTTCTTCTTTTCTTCTTCCAGTTTCTCCAGGACACTCTAGATGCCCTCTTCAACATCATGATGGAACACTCTCAAAGTAACGAGTACGACATCCTCGTCTTTGATGCTTTGGTAAGAGAGCAGGAGCAGTTGCTCAGTGACACCAGGCATGAATGCATGTCTTACTATGAGAAAACAGAGCATGTGAGCTTCATGGCTCTTTTTATGAATGTTGTGGAGTTGGAACCTTTGGCAATCCAACAAATGAATGACTGTTTCCCTTCATTGTTTCTAGTTCATTTGAGAGTCTGGGGCTGGAGGATGCCAGGGGGAGTTTTCAGTGTTGCTGTCAGATTGACACTGGTTGGGAGGATGAGACTGGGAACTGCTGACTACTTTGGCCTTCCAGGAATGCTGGGAGCTAGTCTGAGACCAGGTTGTAAAGCACCCAACTGTTTCTTTATTCTATCCTGCCTTGTCTTCTTCATGTCCTGTGACTCACCAGCGTCATGTCACTATTCCTGCCAGAACTCTTCACAGTGGTGAGCCATCTAGATCTTTCTTTCTATCTTCCTACATGCTTGTCTTCCTGTTGCTACTCATGTCAAATAAACACGGGAAACATACATTAACCCTGTGTCAGATATGCTTGCGTTTTTGAAGAGGTTACTTGGTGGTAACTGTGGCTTAATCAAGTGCTTTTCAAGAAGGTCCCCTAGAATGCTAAGAAAGATACTTCATGACTAAAAGATCCTTTGATTAAATTACGGATGGAAGTGCTGAATGTTGCATGAGCCTTCTGGAGATTCATAATGCACATAAGTGTATTATAGACTCTGGAAGTCTACAACAAAGAAGGCATCCAACAATGACAACCTGAGATTTCTCTAACTTATTTAGGTAGAAATCCTTTTATCTTATAATACCCTGAAGCACACTTCTTGAAATATACTTTTTTTTTTGAAGAGACAATATATTAGTGAAAAGGATTAATTATTTATTAGAGAGATAACTCCTGGGCAAAAAATTATGACAAAGGTTCAGTGATTCCAGATAGGTAGTTTTCTGCTCTGAGTCTCCAAAATGTTCTCAAATACTTCTTTGCCTCATCCTCAGATCTACATAATAGGACTCATTGCAGACCGGAAATTCCAGCATTTCAACACTGTTCTGGAGGCTTACATTCAACAGCATTTCAGTGCTACCCTAGCTTACAAGTAAGTAACTGTGCATACGGGAATGTTTGCCCTTCCAGGGTATGTGAAGCATGGGGATCTTGAACATTTCCCCTTGACACTAGTCTGGGTGAGTTTTCCCTTTTCTAACAAAATTATCCAACCCATGACTGGATAATTCACAGATCCTCAAAACAACCAAAACCTAGAGATGGGGAACATAGTTTATGGTGGCAAATGGCACATGGAAGAATCATTTGCTTGTTCCTTCAACTAGTCAGCTGTTGTTGGCTGAGCAGTTCCTTATAAACCCTGGGACTCGAGACAAGTGCACATGCTCAGCAGCTCAGTACTAATTGGGTGTAGAGGAACCAGGGTGAAAGTTAGAAACATGCAGGAAAATTTGGTGACAGTTTGTGAGGAAACCTTAAAAACAGGCCTAATCGTCTAAAGTCTGACCTGCTGATAAGAATATAGATGGTTTCTGGGCTGGAGAGATAGCCTAGCTGTTAAGAGCGCCGACTGCTCTTGTAGAGGACCTGGGTTCGATCCCCAGTGCCCACATGGTGGCTGTGAACCGTCTGTAACTCCAATTCCAGGAGAACTCCAGTTCCAGTGGAATCCAACACCCTCTTCTGACCTCCGCGGCATTGCACGACATGGGTGCACAAACCTACATGCAGACAGTACATTCATACACATAAAAATATTAATTAATTAATTAATTAAAGTGAATATAGATGGTTTCTAAACACAGGAGTTCCATGATAATTACAGGAATATTTTCTTTAGAAAGAAGCCGAAAAGACATTATTACCATTATTTTCACTCATCCTCTGATTATGCCAAATTTTCCTAATCAAAAGATTTTTTTCCTCTAACTACTTTTTTCTTTTGCTAGATTTTTACAAAGGCAGGAAATACTTATTCATTCCCTGCAATAAATATGTTTTTAAGAAGTTATTTTTGTGCTTGCAAATGAGTGTGAGCTTAGCTATACCACCACCTTTAACCTTTGATTGAATGCCGCGTAATTTACTTAGCAAACTAATTACCATGCTGTGTATAGAAAAAGATGTATTTTGAAAATATTATCCCTTATTCAGGAAATTGATGACAGTCCTGAAGACTTACTTGGACACCTCCAGCAGGGGCGAACAATGTGAGCCTATCCTCAGAACTCTGAAAGCTTTGGAATATGTCTTTAAGTTCATTGTTCGGTCGAGAACATTATTTTCACAGTGAGTATTTGTTATGCAAGAGGGTGATTGATTAGTTCTGCAGTCCTGTAGTATACGGGGACATTTTTATATTAGGGATAACTCTTTTTAAGAAATAGTAACCGGGACTGTGGACATAGCTCAGTGGTAGAAGACTTGTCTAGTATGTATGAGACCCTGGGCTCAATCTCTTGTACCATAAACAAAACAAAACAAAAGCAGACAAAAAAAAGATAGGCAAAAGACTTATAAGTACATTTTGAATAGTTCTAAAAAGCAACCTTAGAAAGCTAAACCTAGTGTGAGAATTATGAATATATAATTTTGCCGTCTAAGCTCATTTGGAAAACACAAAAGGAATCTTACCTTGTTGTAATCATGTTTCACCCAATGAATCTGATTTTTGTAGTTTGAGACTGTTTCTTGCTTCTTCAGAGGTTCTTCATTTGATTTATTTTAAGAAACATTTCCAGGAATCTATATTCAATATTGGGAGGGCTTAAGAGTGGGGAAGGGTAGCGCTCAGGGAATCTGGTATTAACTTGCTTCTAGCAGGCTGTGACGGAAGGTGAACTGGTACCTGATGTTATCCTGACCACCCTGGAGGTCTGATTGCAAACAAGCATGCTGATGTGCTAGAGCACCGTAAGACACTCTGATGGCTAGTGCCAGAGCTTAAGTGTCTTTTTGAAAGGCTCTGGAGGGGGAAACATTCAAATGTGACCTACCAAAGAAGATTTTATGTTCATCTTTGCTCCGTGGTCAAGTCAGAGCGTGGGTTAAATGTGTGTTCAGATTAGCTGGGTGTGGTGGTGCGCACCTTTAATCCTAGCACTTGGGAGGCAGAGGCAGGCGGATCTTTGTGAGTTCAAGGCCTGCCTGGTCTACAGAGTGAGTTCTAGGACAGCTGGGGCTACAGGGAGACCCTGTCTCGAAAAGACAAAAAAAAAAAAAAATGTGTGTTCAGATTGATTGTGTGTGATGGGAAAGAAGGAACAAAAATTCAAGGGATGTATTGTCTAGATTCTTACTGGGAATGAAGAGCACTCAATCGAAACTGACTCAGAGAGAAACAAGACTATATTTTACTTCAGATTACTGAAAAGACCAAGGAGTAGATTGGCCTCAGGAATGGCTCAATCTAAACACTCTGTGTCCTAGGATCCCTTCTGTCTTTCTAGATCTGAACCTTTATTTGTTGATCATCTTCTGTTGAGCAAGTTGTGTAGGCTGTTTTAGCCACAGATTTATATTGTGCTATCTGAAGTACCCTTATTTTCCTTGTTATTCCAGCAAAATCTTATGCCCAGAACAGTCTTAGCTCATGTACTAAGATCTTCATCAGAGGGCATGGCCATGGGAATCAATTGGCTAGTTTGGTGGATGTGGTCATGAATAGTGTGGAATAGCCACTTACTGTACAGACTTCTCTTGGAGGTCTGTAGGCATCATTAGCCTGTGATAATGGATGGACTGTGGTAGTTTCACATCAATAAAATCTCTTCAATGGGAAAGCCTTTGAAAAGTTCCTAAAAGACTATTGAAATTTTGGGTAAGGAATAAAATGTCCCAAAAATGTGTGCTTTAGTTTGTTTTGAAGGTGAAATGTCTGTTTCAATTTCCCTGGCTTCTCAGTCAGATCTTAGAGGTTATCTTCCAAATTCAGGAAATATTTTCAATTATTTATAAGTCAATAGGAGATTCATACCTTTCTAAGAGTCGGCTTTCTTAGAATGCAAAGAATCCAACATTGTAGTTTCAGATAACTAGGCCAGGATATCTAATCTCTACTTTCAAGTGAGAACATTTTCTCTATAAAAAGAATATATCATCCTCTTTGTTCATTACATCTTCTTCACATCTTTGCTTTATTTTATTTTCTAGCTTTTTCAATTTTAATTTTTGAGAATTTCACATGAGTATCATCATTTTTGCACTATTGCCATCTTTTGAAATCCCCCACCAACACTTCCCACTGCCTCTCAATTTCTGTCCTTTGATTATTATTGTTCCACAGGCATACATACATTTATAAATGTACATATAATGCACTGAGTCCACTTAGTAACGCTCATGGGTTCCTGTGTTTAGGGAAGCCCATTTGGAATTAGATAACTTTTCAGGGAGCCTGTCCCTGGAGGAAAGTGTTCCCCCTAACATCCATTGGTTACCTGTAGCTCTTCATCCTGAGGTGGATCCTGAGAGATTACCCCTGTCTACCTTGACATGTTAAATGATTTTGTCATTATGCAGATCTTGATAGACTACCATAATGTGGAGACTTCATTGACACAACTTCCCTGTCATGTCTAGAATGCACTAACCAGCAGCAAGTGTTCTGTCCCTCTGGCTCTTATATTCTTTCCTCTCCCTCTTCTGTGAAGGTCCCTAAGCCTCAGGTATAGAGGTTGCATTGTAGATATTTCACTTAAGGCTGAGCACCTCCTAGTCATTCATTCTCTGCATTTGACCAGTTGTGGGACTTTGTAGTAGTCTCCATCTATTGGAAAAAGAAGCTTCTTTGATGAATGGTCATCATACATACTTGTCTGTAAATATAAAGATATATATTTAGCATATAGTAAGAAATTATGTTGGTCTAAGGTAGTGACAAAATAGGTTTGTTCCCTAGGGTCTTTGACCTCTCCAGATGTGCACTTGGCTGTGTTTACTGTAGCACAGAGGACTTCCTTCCCATTGAGGGGGTCTTAAGTCCAATTTGACAGCTGCTGATTACCTCCAAGACGGAGATAGTTTGCTCAGCCAGTCAGTGTTGTGGTTCATAGACTTCCAGCTGGGTAGGGTCATTGGTTTTCCTCCTTTGGCAACTCGCACAGTGTCTTCTGATACTCTGGCATCTAGTCTTTAGGGAGGAGGCTTCCAGATCGGTTCTAGCTCCGTTTCTCCAAGTCCTTTGTTTGAATGTCATGTTTTCCTTAGGAAGGTCTCCCCCCCATGTTCTGGCAGGTGATCGAGTGCAGTGGCAATAGTCCGTGTTATTTTGGGAATCTCTTAGACTAACTGCCTTGACCAACTCATAGGGAGGTTTTCAATTCCTGGCAGTGGGGTTCTTGTTATGTAGCCCTCCACTAAACACATTTGACTTCCTTTTCTCCTTAACTTTGACCCTCTTTTCCTTTCCTCTTGTCTTCTTCCTTTCACATTTCTCTACTGTGTTCTGGAACAAAGTACATTTACTGACTTTCTTCTTCTCTACCCCAAGACATGCTATCTTGTGGAACCTCTAACTCTTCCGTATACTTTCGGTGCTCAGTGGCTTCTGGTTTGCTAAGAAGTGGGGCAGTCTGCTGTTTTTTCGCTGTAGCCTAAGCATATGGGATGCCACCAACATTCAATTAGAAGTGATGTTTTTGAGGCAACACAGATCTCATCTTGAATCCTTCCCATGAACAGAAATGCAGGTCAACTCAGAGCACCTCCCGCCTCTTGTTAAGGTCAGGTGGGTGCTGTGTCTTGTTTGTCATGGTGGAGTCTTGAAATGCAGGTCAACTCAGAGCACCTCCCGCCTCTTGTTAAGGTCAGGTGGGTGCTGTGTCTTCTTTGTCATGGTGGAGTCTTTAGTAATGCTCTGCATTCCAATGGATCTCTATGGGAATTGGGGTATTTTCCACACCAGGGGGAAAACTAGGAAGCAAAATGTCAATGCTTTGCAATTCCTTACCCAGATGGGGAAATAATATAATTACTGCTTTGGGGCTTATTGTCTGAGGGTGCTCTGTATCCTGATTTTCTTTTCTTTTCTTTTTTTGTCCCCTGTGCCTTATTGCTCCTCTTGCTCCCAGTATTTGTTCCCTTGTCATTTTTCTTTGTACATACCACACACGTGAATATCTGAGAATATCTGAGAGGGCCAAGGATTCTCCTTTATCAATTATGCAGGGTGCTATTGGGGGTGGGAGGAAGAGAAGTAGTTGACTGATACATGACATTTTTATTTTTTATGTTTTAGGGGAGAGGATTCATTTTTATCTATAGCCACATAAAGTGAGTTTCTTGTCTCCTTCTTGTGTCACTTGTCAGCATCTGGGCAGGCATTTCTGACTAGACCTAAGTCTAAGCCATAGATAGTCATAAAGGAAGCTGGCAGAACAAGTTCTAGTTTCTGTTATACAGAAGCAGTCATCAAAATCTGGGCAATCCCTAAATTGTGGTCTGTGTATCCAAAATACCTCTAGTTATAAATATAACTTCTGTCCACTAGGCTTTTGTAGAACGACTGGCCCCTCAGATAGTATACACTACAGTGGAAAGCATTCAGAGAGAGTGGATGTGACTATCCATTTGGTGTTGAACTTCTTTACAAAGCCTCTTGCAGCATCTTTAATCTCAAGGATCAAACACCCAGCTGTGCTGGTCTATGACATTTCTGAGTCATGGCATTACCTTGAGTCTGGGACAGTTTGTATTTCTAAATTTCGTACTGGACGCTGACTGTCTAGATACTGAGCACAGAGCCTGCAGAACTTACAGGACAAATAGTGATGCAGAAGGAGAAGAGGCTCCGTTTGGAAGTGTAGCAGCCTTTGCTGCCCCTCATCTCTCCTTGTTCCTCACAGTCTTAATGCTGGAGGCAGTGTGATGTGGTGGTCATGGGCTTACTGGTTATGTATGCAGACCCTGGGGGACACATGTCTGAGCTGAGCCTGGGACCCAGCCTCTCTGAGCCTCAATTTCCTCATCTGGGGACAAACTAGCCCATCTCTTAGTGTTTTGAAGAGAAATGAGATTGTATAGACAATGTGCTCCCTGCACTACTTAGTACTTATTCCATAGATGTGGTACCAGGAGAGACAACAAGGGATGGCCATATTTGCATTTAGGAGACACAAGGTACCTTTTTCAGAAACTCAAATTTAAACCACTAAAAGGAAGTTTAACTTTCCATTCATGCTACATTAGTCATTTTTACTCTTTATTTTTTGAGAGGTTGGATACCTTTTACCCTGTATCTGACCTTTTTGAGGATAACATTGTGTTCACCTTGGTCCTCTGCTGACCTGATCATGCAGGCCTCAAGGCTGCTGCGTTCATTTTCCTGGAGATAGTCTGGGCCGCTTTGCCCCAGACAGCCCTTATGTCTATCTTTTCTTTGAGCCTTGTCTCTCATACATCTCGCAGTCCTGCTGATCTGTTTGTCCTTCTTCCTCCTTTGTGTAGTCTTACTCTCCTGGATCTCTGTCTTCCACACCCCAACTCCCATCCTTGTGCTTAGGAAAGGCACAGCCTGCAGAGCCCTATTGCTTGAGTTTGAACTCTGAATATGAATTCTGCCATTGCTACTTACAGGTGTTTATGGCTCTAAGAAAATTATTTTATCTTCGTACTGCCCTAGTTTCCTTATAGGTGTCCATATAATACCAGTACCTGCCATTTAGGGCTGCTGCGTAGGCTGCATTAATCAGCTGGATGGGGGAAGGCAGTTACCCAGCACCTGTCACACAGTGAGGGCACATGTTTATTTTTGGCTATGAAGCACATCATTTATTGCATCCATCAGGGTTTGCACAAACCCAGTGCCAGACTTCATCTGCAGTGCCCACTTGCCACACTGGGCTCTGCTGGGCACATGCTCCTCACTCATGCCCTCTGTAGCTCTCCCCACATATTTGCTTGGCAACTCCTTCATCTCTTTCATAACCTTCCTCAGACAGCTCTCTCTTTCCTTTTAGAAGTATTTTTAGCTAATGTAAATTATAATGGAGTCCATTATGACATTTTCTTTTTTTTTTTTTTTTTTTTTTTTTTTTTTTTGGGTTTCCCCCCCTTTTTTTCGAAGAAAAAACCAGGGGTCTAGCCCTGGGGGGGGTAAAGTCCCAGGCCCACTTGGGTGTCCGCCTGGAAAACTTCCCCCACCCTTTTCTTTTGAAAAAGAAACCCCAAAAGGGGCCCCCCGCCCCCCCCCCCCTTGGGCCCCCCCTTGAAAACTCCACAAAAAAAGGGAAAAATCCCCAACCTTGCCCCCCCCCCCTCTGCCTCCCCAGGCTAGGATTAAAGGCGTGCGCCACGACGCCCGGCCATTATGACATTTTCTTACAGATAATCATTGAACCTTTCATTCACATCTACTACCCTCCCCCACTTGGATTCCTTCCTTTCCCTATAGTCCCCTTCTGTTTTCATGTCATATACATATACACGCTTATTCATGCATAACTTAGAAACTGCACAGGAGAGAAACTGTGCACCATTATGTCTTTCTTCCCCTTATTCTCCTCTCGTGTTCCCCCTCCCTTTGGATTCCTTCTTCCTTCATAGGCTCTCTTGTACTTTCATGTCATATAACATGCGTGTGTGTGTGTGTGTGTGTGTGTGTGTGTGTGTGTATTGAAATCTAAATTACACAGATAAGAAGAGACAGGTGATATTTGTCTTTCTAAGTCTGGCTTATTTTACCTGACACAGTCACCTCCAGTTCCATCCTTTTTTTCTGTAAATGACATCATTTTATTCTTCTCTATTGCTGAATAAAACAGCCTCCTCACTATTATTATGTGACTTTTCCTGGAGAAACATGAAAAAAACATGTATTCAGTCCAGATCAGGCACTGATGACGCTCCATACTGCACCACGGCACCTCCCCCCACCCCCATTCCACCATGTCTAGCTTTGTGAACCAATGAGTTTCTTGGGATTCCCTATAGGAGTAGGGATGACTCAAAGGCAATGGCATCACCAAAAGCTCCGCCCCCCCCCCCCAGTATGGTCAGTGGCAGCAAGGAAAGCTGCATTCCCGAAGTTCCCCCACACAACTCGAGTACCGCTCTCCAGCAGTTGTTCCTGATTATGTGTCATAGGAGAGGAGGGTCCTGTAAATCCTGTCCATTCTGTTCACTTCCTTGAATCTTGTGTGTCTCCTCTACTTCCCGAGTCTTAGGAACCTCCCTCCTTCATCCAGAAGACAATGTTCAACTTGAATGAAGGAGAATACAGAATACGACCTTCTTTAAACCTGCACCCTCATCCCCAGTTCTTTTGATTTCACCCCTCCTTCCTCTGCTTGTTGCTTTTTTACCCTTCCATAGAACTAATCACATGATAATGCAGTATATACCAACTTGGTATGCTTTTGCTGACTGCCCTCTGTTGCAAGCTCAGCTCCAGAAGGACACAAATCTTTGGTTTTTGAGCAGCAGAAGCAGCAGGTGGAACATAGTAGGTGCTCATTCGGATGTCCTTGGACACCATTTATGACCTCCTTTTACAGATAAGGAAATTGGTGTTTAATTCCACCTCAGCAAAGAATTAGCAGAGCGAGGTTTTGTGCTTCTATGGAACAGATTGGGAAATGGAGCTGTACAGGGCAGGCATGGCGTCTTCTTGGGTGAGAGGAGGGGCTGTTGTGGGAGAGAAGAAGCTGGAAGGGCCAAGATTACAAGTGCCACTGGGGGCCAAGAAGCCGAAGGCCACAGAGTTTTAGTCACACGGTGCTGGTCACTTGGTACCACCCCTATGCACAGTGGGAAACCAGTAAAGAAAATGAGGCCTTGGGAGGGTCAGGAATACCATCGTTGTCACCATCGTGGTCACCATCATGATGATGCATTGCAGATAATCATGCCTTTGATACCACTCCTAAGTGATGAATAAAGAGAAGCTATAGTGGAGCAGGTCCAGGTGAGCCCAGCTTCTCAGGAAGAGAAACACACTCCGTATTCTCACAGGAGTCACAGTCACAGTATCTGCCAGTGCCACTCTGTTCCCCACAGATTACCCAGGAGTCTAGAGAGACTGCCATGTTATAGGTGCCAACATTAACATGGGCACTGGAGAGTGTGGTACAGAGCTTCAGTGAACACCTCTGGTCTAGCTCATCTGGCTAGAGCTGAATGTTCCTGCCCTTTCTTGAGAATCCTTCACTATCACTGAGCTGAACCCGTATACCAGTTCTTGGAGCTTCCTTTGCAATTTTGTCTTGCATTTTGCTCTGTCATGCTCATGTCCTGCCTTCCCCGGCTTCTACTCACACCTCCCAGCAGCCCGGGTTCCTTCTTTGGAAAGTATTCTCACCTCCAGGTCACGAATGCATTCAGCAGCAGCAGCATTGTCTGAATCAAGCTCAGGGAGGCTCAGTGCTGACTGTAGTCAGGGGGAATGCATAAGCCTCTGTCTTTTTAAACAAATATGAATTTAACTTGCCAGTATGATTTGTTTTCATTGTTCCCATATGAATAAATATTAAAATGCAATCATCTGTTTATATCGAGCATGGGCTGAAACGCCTGCCACACTGCTATTCCTGTTTCTCCTGCATGTAATTTGTTTGCATGTTAATGCCATTTATTCCTATGTAAGCCTCTGTGTTCAGGTTTGAATATAATTTCACTTTTTGATGATGGTAATGGCTCTGTAAACTGCACGATTGCAGTTAATGGGATTATTTTATGATAACATTAACTTGGCATCAGATCAAGATGGAAGAGAAAACTGTCATCGAAGGGATATTGTCTAACAGTTGCTTCTCTTTAATTTATTATCTATTGTATGAGTTGCTGTGTGGCTGAAGGGGGGCTAACGGCCTGTTTCTACAAACATATGTGGAAATACTTCGTCACCTATCGAATAAGTTATTATGATAATAAGAACTTGTGCAAATGTGCGAACTTTTAAACAGCTCTCTTTCCCCTTTGTTTATGGAAATATTGTTAGGTTTTTATTGACTTTATAGTATATGCTACGCTTTTTGCTGGTGAAATTAGTAAGGCAGGTTCCCCTAAGTAGTGGTGATGTCCTGGATACAATACACATGCTGTCCAGCCATCAAGTCATCCTCCCCAAGAGTGGGCAAGGATCTGTGGTATAGGAGAACTGTAGATACTAGCAAGTGGTTTTCAGGTGGCTGACAGAGGTGGCAACAGGCCCCCTACTTGGAGAAGATCAGTGATTATTCTCCCAGGTGATACATTAAACAGCGAGGGGTATTTAAGAAGGCATGGGGTTGAAAAGACATCCCACTTTCCTGGTACCTACATAATAGACATCCCAGCTTCTCCTGCTCCTCGTGGGAGCCATCAGCTACTAGGTCTCTTCTCTGTATTCTACTCAACATCACTAAACACAACAACCTTAAAAACTGTGAACAGTTATGTTCGTTATACAGAGGGGTACAGAACATGACTTTAGGTCACACAGCTAGATGCTGGCTAGCAGAGACCCTAGGTTTTTGTACTATACTCTTATGTATAAGAACAGCATGTTCATAGAGAAATACTATGATTTGAATAATGTCCCCCAAAGGTCCACATGTTGAAGTCTTGGGCCCAGGTAGTGGTGCTATTGGCGAGTGGCAGACACTTTTAAGAGGTGGAGACAAGTGAAAGAGAAGTCTTCAGATTACTGACTGTCCTGGAAGCAGGGCCGTGGGGTTCTAGTTTAAAGAGATCTTTTGCTTCCTAGCCCTGAGGCGAGTAGTGAAGCCTTGGCCCAGACCTAAAAGCAACAGGTCAACCAATGGTGAACTCAAATCGCCTAAACTGTAAGCTAAAATGAACCATAAACTTTCTAAGCTGGTTGTCTCCGGCGTTTGTTACAGTGGCTGATAAATGGCCAGCCCAGGTAGATTGTGGTGCAGTGGTAGAGGGGGAGGTGGGGAGCAGGTGCATCTGGGCAGCTGGGTAGAAACCAATTTGTGAAATGTACAAACCAAGGAGCTTGGCTTTGTCCTTATGCAGGGAGATTCTGACCTACATAAATGCTGTTCCTCATCCTTGGAGAACATGGAACATGTCTCAGTGGGTGAAAAAAAATATCCACTAAACTGGGCAGAAATGATCAAATTTCTTTCATTGCAGATTAAGAAATTGCTTTATAAACATAGTACCTGGATATAATTTACAAGTAAATGAGCATCTGTTGAGTCCTGACTAAAATGTTTTCTTGTAGGAGCAGACTGGAAATGCCTGCCTTGGGCAAAGGGAGCTATTGAAGTTCTTATTAACATGACTAGGCTCATAAGTTTAGAAAGAGCACCATGGAGTTGGTATGTGGGAGAAAAGCATGAAAAAGGAAGAGAGGGACGGGAAACTGAGACCATTGTGGTAATCTGGGCATAAGGACTTGAACTCAGGTTCAACGGACAGAAGGAGAGAAGGTCTATAGAAAAATAATCTCTATTCTCTGCTCCCACCCTACAGCAGTCAACACAGAAGACATCTATGACCAAAGATATGTGGAACTTTCCCACATGGCAAGCAAGCTGTGAGTCCTGCAGTGGACACAGGCTGTGTGTGGGGAGGTGTCCCCTCATTCTGTTCAGCTCGGGCACTGTCCTTGTGGAGTTAGTGTCAGATCCCGCAGGTCAAGGGCTCTGTCCCCAAGGCTGCCTCCACTTCAGATGACAGCCTCAAGCTGCAGGTGTTTCAGTTGTGCTTCTGACTGACCAACTATAAAATGGGGTTCCCACAACATCTCCCCTCAAATTAGATAACATGTTAGACTGGCTAACAGAGTTAAGGGAACGCTTGCTTACAATTACTGGTTATAAGGATGAACTGTAGGTAAAGAATGGGCTGGAGAAGCATGTGGCCAGAGGTGTGGCATTTGTATATACCCTTCAGGGTGCCACCTTCCAGAACCACATGCCAGGTTGTTCATTTCTCTCAGCCCTTGCCTTTGGAGGTGTTTGGAGGCTTTATTGGCATGGTGGATGAAACTATGGGCTTCAGGTAGTGATGTTACTACAGGGGGTTTCTCGCCTGCTTGGAGATCAGGGAGCAAAAAAGTCTCAACCCAGGCTGGAGAGATGGCCTAGCGGTTAAGAGCGCCGACTGCTCTTGCAGAGGACCTGGGTTCGATCCCCAGCATCCACATGGCAGATGAGAAGAGTCTTTAACTCCAGTTCCATGGGAATCCGACACCTTCTTCTGACCTCCACGGCATTGCACGACACGGGTGCACAAACCTACATGCAGACAGTACATTCATACACATACAAAAATAAAAAAAAGAAAGTCTCAACCCACTGATATCACTTTGGTTTTGCCAGAGATTAGTCCTAATCTGGAAGCTACCAAAGGTCTGCCATTCATCAGCCACCTCATTAACATACAAGAAGGCACTCAGCACTAAGAGATCCCAAGGGTTTGGGGGTAGTATTCCAGGAAGCAGGCAGGAAGACTAGATACACATTTTAATATACCTTATCAGGGTTTATAGATGGGAAGATTGCCAGAAGTAATTGAACATGATAGGTTATTGAAGGGAGCTGAGCCAGCTGAAGTTCTGGGCCCTAGAACCTGGTGCCTCAGACCAACGGCAGGAACACGGAGGAGCAGCAGGCTTTCGCATATGATTGGTTGGGGGCAGGAAAAGTTGAAGGTGTTTCTTGGCATAACCTGATGGAAATGTATTTCAAGCAGATAGATACATAGAGATTCAGAGCCCTAGAGAATGGAGAACGGAAATGGAGTTTTGTTGAAAGCTATCTAAAATATGGCACATGCTGAGTGATGCCACTAAACTGAAGATGTAACCCAGGTAGTCAGCCCATTGAAGGGATGGGGAGAGAAGAGTCCCAGGTAACTCAAGATCAGGGTCTTAGGAGAAGAAGTGGTAAGGACTGGCATTCCAGGAGTTAGCAGGTGGGGTAGAAGGAGAGAGCCTTAGTTAGCACCATTAGCTGCCACAGTGAGGTCACTGTGCACTGAAGCTGATGGGAACGGCCATACTTTGCAATGAGGAGGCCGTTGGTGAAGAGCCAACCCTTTCCTAGAGCTAGTATCTGTTTTCAGTTTCTGTAACAAAGCTAGGTAACTGTATTATTTTTTTTTTATTTCTATATGTGTATCAATGTACTGTCTGCATGCAGGTCTGTGCACCCGTGTCGTGCAATGCCGCAGAGGTCAGAAGAGGATCTCGGATTCCCCTGGAGCTGGAGTTCTCCTGGAATTGGAGTTTCAGACGGCTCTCGGCCGCCATATAGGTGCTGGGGATCGAACCTGGGTCCTCTGTAAGAGCGGTCGGCGCTCTTAACCGCTAGGCCATCTCTCCAGCCCAACTGTATTTTTTTTTAAAGGGTCATTTACTGCACAGTTCTAGAATGGTACCTGGGTCAGCTCTGCTCTATGAGGCTTTATGGGGGTAGGTATTGCCATGGCAGGAGTGAAGGAGGAGGAGGAGAGGTTATAGAACCAGGCTGGAAGCTAGAATGGCTAGGGAGTGGTCAGGCTTGCTCTTTTAAGATACCATTCTTGTGGGGCTGGAGAGATGGCTTAGTGCTTAAAAGCACTGGCTGTTCTTGCAGAAGTCCCTGGTCCAAATCCTAGCACCCACATGGTGACTAACAACCATCCATAACTCCACTTCCAGGGGATCCAATGTCCTATTCTGTTCTCCACAGGCATCGCATGACACAGGTGTACCCACATACATGCAGGCAATATACTCGTACACATAGAATAAAAATAATTAAAAATTAGTATAAAAATACCAGTCTTGTGAAAACTGATGGGTCACATAATAATGACTGACTCCCTTCTTGAGCGCCCTTCAATAACCAAAGGCTTCTACTTTCTCTTAAATGTTCCACACCACATCCCAGTACTACCACACTGATGACCCGACACATGAACCTTTGTGGTTGGGACATACGTACATGACATTCAAACCTCAGCAGTATCTTTCCTAATATCCAATCTGGAGGCTTCTGGAGCCAAGGGACTAGTGCTTGAAAAGCAATTGATTTTTCATCATTTGCATGTGAATCATGAATATTTGGACTATCTTTTGCTGGGGTATAATTCTAGGTTCACCTTCCTATCTGCACCCTTCAGAAGCTGAACAAACTTTTTCATATTCTGCTCATAGCAAAAGGTAAAGACATTGGCCTTGTCTATTTCCATTGTCCCTTTAAATGGCTTAATTTTGCAGAACAAGACTATCTGTGCTGTAGACTTTTAAGGAAAAAGAAATGGAGGACCTAAGACATTATTCCAGGTTGAAGCAGTGGAAGATTCCTTTTCTTGTTAACTCCTTGTTAAAGTCTGCAAGCTAGCTAGCTAAGTCCTTGCCCAAGAGCAAAAATGGCTGCATTTGTGAATTGCCAGGACTCACAATTCCTCAGAGAATTGTGAGTACATGGAAGGGCTGGCTACTCAATATTATGTAGATTTAGGAAATGTGTTGTCAAATCCTTATAACTAAATATAAACATGCTGTATAAGAAGGGTTTTGTTTGCCAGAGGGCCGAAAGTCAGTAAGCTAATCCAGTTGTCAGGGATGGCAAGCTGCCTTAGGTTGCCTAGACACATCTCATATGCTCTTGAGGCAGGCATTACCTTGAAGGAGCATTTCCTTAATAAGAAATAATCTATTGCTCAGTTCCTAAACTTGCTGCTTTTTATGTCTTTGGTGTGGAAGTAGGTACTCGTGTCATGAAGCACACATCTGGTCACCATTCTATATGTCTAGAGACATATAGAATCTTTCTCTATCTCACATCTCCTAGATGTAGCCAGTGTTCCCTAATGTAGCTGAAGCAAAGACACATGACATGATTCATTCATTCATTCACTCATTCACTCATCATTCAAGTAGTCATTTTGAATTTACTATTTGTCCAAGTTCTATATAGAATACTGTAGTTTACAAGACAGAAACAATATCTGTCTCATGTTGGGGAAAAACAGAAAAAAAAAATAAAGCTGTAGAAGTAGTTGCATGCCAGGTGTGATGATGCACACCTGTAGTCCCAGTGCTTGGGAGACAGAGGTAGGCAGATTTCTGTGAGTTCAAGGTCAGCCTGGTCTACATAGTGAGTTCCAGGACAGCTGGGGCTACAGGGAGACCCTGTCTTAAAAAGACCTAAAAAAAAGTAGTTGCAAACTATGACAAATACCTATAAGAGAAACAAACAAATACAATTTTCCTTGAGAAAGGTTATTAATTTCTAGAACCCTGTCACTAATACCAAACCCATAGATGGTCAAGTTCATTATGCAATCAGTACAGGTACTGAATTTGCATAGGACCTATGCACACTATCCTGTGTGCTTTAACACCTCTCTTGATTACTCAGAATACCCAATGCGATGGAAATGCCATGTAAATAGCTGTTATATCCTTTAAGAAATAGTGGCAAGGGAAAAGCCTGTACATTCCAAATACATATGCACTTTGTTTGTAACAAAGCCCAAGGCTACAGAGGACCGGCTGTAGTTGAGGAAGAAGGTAGAGCACAGTGGTGAAGATGGGAGGTTCTGAAGCCATAGAACCTGGTCTTGAATCATGTCTGTATGCTCTTAAACATGCAACTTAACCTCTGTGCCTTCATTTCTTCATGTCAAGAGGGGATGACTTCCTAGTACTAATGTAGGAGACTGCTGACATGCTGTTTAAACTGAGATGGGAAATGAAGCAGGCATACAAAAGCGGGAAGGAGGAGACTTGGGCAGAAAGTGTAAGAATGAGCTTGAATGTTTTTAGCAAATTTGAGACTAGTGTGGTGGTTACAGTGGACTCCAAGGAGGAAAGAGAAGAGATATATACTCAGAAAGCAAGGTGGAATCTACCATGCAGTTGCAAGGCTCTAGAAAGTGCTTGAAAATGCTTGCCTGTAGAGAGTATGCTACAGAATTAAATGGCAAGAAAGATTTACACCCAGTGTTATGTGTTCCAAACTTCCACAAGCCATAGACAAGACACATGACACAAACTGTCATTCTTTAATTGGGTTTGGGATAGACAGCATGTGCTTCCTCAAATCACTGAGTAATTCCAGCAGTTCTTGCCATCTCTTAGCTGTGCTGAGCATTACTGCTTCACAGCAACAAAACTGATTTATGTTTGGGATAATTTTCTTATTACAATTTTGGACATTTTTTCCTTTAAGTATGATATGATCACTTCTCAATTATCTCTTTTTTTCTCAATTATCTCTTAATAATGGGTTTAAAGACCCAAGTTTCTAGAAATAGCAGGTCACTGTCAAAGTCACCTGGCCTGATCATTAGCATGTGCCTTGCAGGTGCATGGTTGTGTACAGTTGTGCTTTTTCCACAAACAATGTTATTCTAAAGAATAATTTCTTGGTCTATATGGTATTTCTTTTTCCCTGACTTCCTATTAGATGAACATTTCTAGAAGAATGACCTAGTGGATCTTTGGTACCCAGGATGATAAAACTAAAGAGGTTGTTTATAATTAAACATATGTGTGAATAAGCCACTAATGGTTAATACTTCTATGACAGTAATTCAGAATAGCTTAAGTGACAAATAAAAATGAAGTATGCATGACAGTACCATGATGAAACTCATTATATGATAATTAAAAGAATTAATGAAAAGAATATCTACCAGGCGTGGTGGCGCACGCCTTTAATCCTAGCACTTGGGAGAGGCAGAGGCAGGTGGATCTTTGTGAGTTCAAGGCCAGCCTGGTCTACAGAGTGAGTTTCAGGACAGCTGGAACTACAGGAAGACCCTGTGTCGGAAAAAAAAACAACAACAAAAAAGAATATCCTAAGTAATTTGAGCCATATTTAAAACTTCTGACTTCCTCTAATTGAAATCTATCTATCTATCTATCTATCTATCGATATAAATCCCACATATGTATGCACACATATATAATTGCAAATCTAGGTTCCACATTTAAGAGAAAGCATGGTATCTGTCTTTCTGGTCCTAGCTTATTTCACTTAAAATGATTTCTAGTTGCATCCATTTTCCTGAAAATGTCATGACTTCTTTTCTTTTTTTTTATAATTTTATTTCTGTATGTGTGTGAATGTACTGTCTGCATGCAAGTTTGTGCACCCGTGTCGTGCAATGCCGCGGAGGTCAGAAGAGGGTGTCGGATTGCCCTGGAACTGGAGTTCTCCTGGAATTGGAGTTTCAGACGGTTCTCAGCCGCCATGTGGGTGCTGGGGATCGAACCCGGGTCCTCTGTAAGAGCTGTCGGCGTTCTTAACCGCTAGGCCATCTCTCCAGCCCAGGACTTCTTTTCTTAAGAGATTCATGAAATAACATTGCATATATGTACCACATTTCTTTATCCATTTTTGTACTAATACACATCTAGGCTATTGTGAATACCTTTACAATAGTAACATGGTTATCCAAGCTCTCTGTGGTATGTTGACTTAGAGTCCTCTGAGAATATAACCAAGAATGGTATAACTGGGTCATATCTGGTAGTTCAATGTTCATGGTTTTTAGGAACCTAGATACTGATTTCCATGGTGACTGCACAAGTTTACATTCCCACCAGCAGTGAATATAGTTTCCTCTTTTTAAATTAGATTTTTGTGTATTTCATACAGAACATCTCAATCAATCTTAATCACCTTTATTCCCTCCTCCCCATTGGCAGTCTCCAAAAAGCCACCCCCCAATGGAATTTATATACTCTGTCATTTATGCCAAGGCCCACTGTGGCAAGTTAGTATCCCCAGATGTTTCTCAATGCAAGTTCATTCACTGAAATCTAGTCAGCCCATCCTGAGTCCCTTGCCTTAAGATCACCTCCTCCTTACCCAGCAGTAATCAGTTACCAACAGTTCTTCTGCTAACATTGGGTCCTGCTGCCCATTTCCACAGTTCTGTGATAAGTTTCATCTGGTTGAGTTTGCATGGGTCTTGTGTACGCTGATGCCACCACTGTAGGTTCATATGAGCAGGGTATGGGGAGCTTGTATGATTTTATTTCCATATGTTCATGCACCTCCTCCCTGGCTCTTACAATTTTCCACCCTCTCTTCTGCAATAGTGCCTGAGTCCTAGGTGAGTAAATCTCAGTATAGGAGACCTGTCCAAGGACCCGCACTCTGCAGACTCCTAATTTCCACTTTTTGGCCACCTGTGACCTTTTGTGTTCCTGGCCCTCTTTTGCATGAGGGAGCTTCATTAGTGAGAGTTGAAAGATTCATTAATGTCCTCTTTATCTCTTGTTCTATGTTGTGTTAGCCTTAGGTTGTATTGTAGATGTGCCACTTGGGTTTGGGCAATCCACAGAAAGTGTCAGTGTGTGACCAGTTGTGTACTCTGTAATAATCTCTGTCTGGTGCAAAAGAAGCTTCTTTGATGAGTGGTGACTGGGATACATGATTGTAAGTATAAGGATACATATTTTGCATTTAGCAAAAGTAAGAAATTACGTGAGTCTAGAGATGTGACAGCCTTGGGGATTTCTCTAAAAGATCTATGACCTCTCCAGCCATGTGTATTTAGCTATGTTTACAGTACCACCCATGAGTTTCCTTCCATTGATTGGTTACCAATTAGGTAACAATTGATTGCCCCCAAGACAAAAGTGCCACTACCGCATTAGTGTCATATGATATGCTGGTCAGTAGTGTGGTTATTTGATCTTAAAGCTGGTGTTGGACCATCAATTGATGTTCTTAACAGCTTGCAGGTAGTACTCTCCAAAGTGATGGTGATAGCTAGCCTTTAGGGGGAAGTGGCTTCCAGGTCAGTTCCAACCCCATTTCTTCAAATATGGTCTCCAAAGTATGTCCTGTCTTACCTTCGAGTTCTGGGAGGCAGTCAAGGGCTGTGGCAATAGCCTGTGTGATTTGGGGAGTCTCTTGGACACTGATCAACAACTCAAAGGAAGGTTTCTGCCAGCACTGTTTTTTGTTGTATTAGGCTTTCCATTGCTGGGGAGCTTTTTTTTAAATTATTGCTTCAACTTCTTTGATTGCTATGGATATGTTTAAGCTATATTTTTTATTGATTTAGGTTTCATAGGTTTTATGTTTGTAAGAATTTAACCCATTTTTTTTATATTTGCCAGGTTTTCTTAAAATGTGTTTTCAAAGTCGTCATCAATGATTCTCTGTATTTTATTAATTGGAAGTAATCTCACCCTTTTCATTTCACACTTATTGAATTTTCTCTCTCTTTTTTGCCAATCTTGTTTATTTTTCCAAACAACCATCTCTTTGTCTCATTCTTTCAGTCTTCATGTCTTTAAATTCTGCCTGATCTTTATTATTTCTTGCTACTTATTACTTTTGAACTTGGGTTAATCTTGTTTTCCTAGGACCTTGAGATGCATCATTAATTTATTTATTTGAGATCTTTCTGGTATTTTAATGGAAGCATTCTGTATTAGTTATTTTTCTCATTGCTGTGCTAAAATCCCTGACAAAGCAACTTAAGGAAAGGAGGGCTTATTTTGTTTCTTTCTTCTGCTTGGTGAAGTCTTGGTTATGATTTCCACTGTGTTTTTTCCTCAATTTATTGTTTTATATTTCTGACATTTCTTTTTCTTTTCAAAAATCTCAATTTTCTTGCTCAGTATTTCCTTCCAGGTTGGTGACTTTTTCCACCCATATGTCTGATTTGCTCATTCATCTTGTAGACTCTTCCTCCATGTTCTTTAGGGACTTGGGTGGGTTTATTTGCTTGCTTGTGCCCCCTTTAGGTCACTGGCCATGTTTATCAAAAAGCTTTTGATCTCTTCACCTGGCATCTGACTATTTCAGCATCTGTGCGTTTGGCGGCGGGGAAGCAGGGTCTTTTGTGGGAGTCGTGCTGCCTTGGCTTTCATGATTCTCGTGTTTCTGTGTTGTGATCTGTTCATCTGTTGGTTTAGATCTGTTTGTCCCATTTTGGTAAGTGATCGTATTGAACAGTCTGGAAGACTCAATGCTCAGTGTCAGTAGGAAGGAAAAAACTGCAGTGTCAGCTTAGCTGTTCATTTTATTCTGATTTTTGTCCTTTACAGCATTCTTGGACTGTTTTCAATGTCTCCATTTTCTTCTTCCCTTTTGCTATGTTGGAATTTATACTTTATATTCAAGTTTTAATGGCTACTTAGATATTTTATCATACACATTTAACTTAATAAAGTTCAAACTTAATATATTTTTTCTTCCTCTTGAATAATAAAAGAATTTTGGAAGATAGTCATTTTTCTCTTAAAGACTATGCTACTAATATGACATATTTTAGTTTTACTTTTAAAATGTATCTTTATAGCCTTTTATCCCAGTACTCAGGAGGCAGAGGCAGGGGGATCTCTGAGTTCAGGCCATCCTGGCCTACATAGTGAGCTCCAGGCCATCTGGAGCTACAGGGAGACCCTGTTTCAAAAAGACCAAAAAAACTGCAGTATCTTTTCAAATTATATATTATAATATTAAGTATTTGGCATTTATTTATGTTTTATGAATAGAAGTTCATCAATGCTACTGTACTGTATACTTAAAATGACTATGGTGGTAAATTTTATACTTCTGCTACAATAAAAAATAAAAGTTCTTCACTCCCCATGTTACCCTTGATGTCTGTTTTCCAACTTCCTGAAATAAATAATTTAGAATTAAGTTTTATAAAATCTGTTTGCAAATCTCCCAGTGACTAATTTTATCCTGAGATGTTGAAAGGAAATTCTTTTTTTTTTGTTTTGTTTTTTTTTTAAATTTTTTTTTTTATTAATTTTATTTATTTCTGTATGTGTACGAATGTATTGTCTGCATGCAAGTCTGTGCACCCGTGTCGTGCAATGCCGCGGAGGTCAGAAGTGGGCGTCGGATTCCCCTGGAGCTGGAGTTCTCCTGGAGTTGGAGTTCCAGACGGTTCTCAGCCGCCATGTGAGTGCTGGGGATCGAACCCGGGTCCTCTGCAAGAGCGGTCGGCGCTCTTAACCGCTAGGCCATCTCTCCAGCCCCGAAAGGAAATTCTTATAGATACAATCTTGGTTCCCTTTTGGTTTGTTCATAACTGTCTGTTAAGGATAACTGTGTTCTTATTGTGTCTTATTGTTTTATTATAGCGTCTTTTAAGCGTTGTTTCTTTCTGGTGACTTTTAAACTCACCCCTTTATCTGTAATGTTTTGTAATTTCATTGTAATGCATTGAGGGATGAGTTGTAGTGAGAAACAAGTCTTCAAAGAGCTGGAGTTTCCTGCGTTTACTACCCCTTCAAAAGACATTTCCAGTTATGTCTTCTTAACAGTCTGTGTTTTCTATATCCTATCTCACTGTACACTAGATCTCATGTTTTATATGTCTCAGAATCTCATTTTATATTCTGTCCCTTTTTTGTTTTCTGGGGATCATTCTGGATAGTTGCTTGGGTTTTTCTTCTTATGTTTTGAGACGAGGTCTTCCTGTGTAGGACAGGTGGTCTTGAATTCACCAAAATCCTCCCACTTCAGCCTCCTCAATGCTGAGGCTGTGGTGTACATCATCAAGTAGCTGGCGATTGCTTTGAGCCTATTTTCTAGGTCACCAGTTCCTCATTTTAGCTGTTTATGATGTTGCCTAAATTACTGAATTTTTTATTTAAATGATTATATTAACTTTTAGAAACTCATTTAGTTATTTTCAAATCTGATTTTTCATATTTTCTTTCTTTATCATAGTTTCAAACATAATTTTTGTGTTTTGGAACACAGAATCTGTGCTGATTTTATATTTTTTTCCACTTTAATTCTAATATGGAAGATTTGAGAGCTTGATTCCACTGTCCATATGTGGTAACTTTGCCTCCTCATGATTTGCTTACTGTTGTTATTTACTATTATTACTATTATTATTATTATTATTATTATTATTGTACTGGTAATGATGGTGATAAAACCCAAGATCTCACTCAAGGTAAGCAAGCACTCTACCATTGAACTATAGTCTAACCCTTCCTTCCTTTCTTCTTTCCTTCCTCCCTCTTTCCCTCCCTCCCTCCCTTCCCTTTCTTTGCTTCTCTCTCACCTCTCTCCGTTCTTCCCTTTATTTTGATTGCATTATGTATAATTTTGTGTTAGGAAAGCCCATTCCAACTGAAACTAGAAACCAAGACGCTATACAAGTAAAAAAAAAAAAAATTCAAGAAATCTGAGTATACACGTTTATGACAAAAACAGGACAAAAAAAAACCCAAAAAAACAAAACAAAGCAAAGCAAAGTCAAGTGAAAACTAACAGGTCATATCACAAATATGTGAGTAAGAATTACTATTGTGCAGGGCTGGAGAGATGGCCTAGCGGTTAAGAGCGCCGATTGCTTTTGCAGAGGACCTGGGTTTGATCCCCAGCACCCACATGGCTGCTAAGAACCATCTTTAACTCCAGTTCCAGGGGAATCTGATGTCCTCTTCTGACCTCCGCGGCATTGCATGACAGGGGTACACCAACCTACATGCAGACAGTACATTCAAACACATAAAAAATAAATAGATTAAAAAATATTAAAAAAAGAATTACTATTGTGTTCATGGGAAAAAATACAGACCAAAGTATCATTCCAGTTATAAATTAAGTAGTCGCTTAATTTTCCCCTCAAATATATGTTTTCTTTATTATTAACGTTGTTCAATTTTGTAGTTATCTTACAAAATAATGGGGCTCTTTACGACACATTCATACATGTATGTAGTTCTACTGTGCTCATTTTCAATCCCTGTTGCCCTGTTACCTTCCATCTCTATCTATCTATCTATCTATCTATCTATCTATCTATCTATCTATCCATCTATCATCTATCTCTATCTATCTATCTATCTATCTATCTATCTATCTATCTATCTCTATCTCTATGTATGTATCTCTATGTATCTCTATCTCTATCTCTATCTCTATGTATCTATCTATCTCTCTATATCTATCTATCATCTATCTATCTATCTATCATCTCCCTATCTCTCTCTATCATCTATCTATCTATCTCTCTATCTCTCTATCTATCTATCTATCTATTATGTATCTCTCTATTCACAATATATCTATTATCTATCTATAATCTATCTTTCTCTTCTAATATATTCAATATTTGTCTCTTATTCACCTTTTCATTATCATCATTCTTCTCTGTCCCTCTTCTTAGTCTCATTTTCTCACTGCAAATAGTTCCCCTTTTTGTTTTACTTATATATTTGTAATCTACATTCTACATAGGAGAGAAAACTTACAGTGTCTTGCTTACTTTGTTTAACATGATCTCAAGTTCCATTCATTTTCCTGAAAATGACATAATTTTGTTCTTTTTATGTTTGAATAAAACTTTGGTATGTATATATACTACATTTTCTTTATATATTCATCTATTGATGTATAGCTGTGCTCAATCTATATGTTGGCAAGTGGGAATCATGTAAACATGGATATGTAGATATCTCTCTGGTATGCTGACTTAGATTCCTATAGGCATAGGCCTAAGAGTGGTGTCACTGTGTATCTTATGACAGTTTTATTTTTAATTTTTTGAAGAACTTCTATTTGAATTCCATGGTGGCTGCACTGATTTACATGGACACCAACAGGCTCTTTCTCCCTGTATCCTTGCTAGCACTTAGTGTTCCTTGTTTTCTTAAGGATAGCCACTCTGACTAGCATAAAATCAAATCTCAATAAAACTTTGATTTGAATTTCCCTAATGGCTAAAGATATTAAACAATTTTTACAAATATTTAACAACAGTTTTTCCTTTTTTACTTTTCAGAACTGTCTGTTCAATTCATTTGCCCATTTGTTGATTAGATAAGTTTTGGTGTTCAAGTTCCAGGGTTCTTTATAGAGTATAGATATTAAGCATTCTCAGATGTATAGCTGTCAAGGATCTTCACCCATTCTGTAGATGTCTCTCTTCAGCTCTCATTGTCAAAACTGATTGCTTCCCCTGATTCATGGAAGCTTCTGAGATTCACAACATCCCATTCATGAGTTCTTGCTATCAGTTCCTAAACTGCAGAGCCCTTTTCAGAAAGGCTTTGCCAGTCTGTATATTGAAGTGTTTTCCTTTACTCATTTCAGAGTTTCATGTCCTACATTCAGGTCCTTGGTCCATTTCTAACTTATTTTTGTGTAGGGAGGGAGATGCAGTCTTCTATGGTGGATGTCCATAGAAGTTTCCCCAGAAATATTTGTTGGAGAGTCCAGCTCATATTTCTTGAAGCGAAGTGCTACTTATTAGTTGGCATGGTTTATGATTGTCCCAAGTCATTCTTTTTTCTCCTCAAAGTCAAAGTTTCCTTCTCTCATTCACCTGAAGGCCCTGGCAACCAGCGACTTCTTTACTCCAATGTTCTGCTTGTGGATAGAGTGATGAATGTGGATTTGGAAAAGTCAAACATAAAGCGCAGGAGAAGATTAGCTTTGATTATTAAGAATTCCCAACAGAAATGCCTTTTCCTTTTCCTCACTCAGTGCCCAAGGACTAGGTAGTTTCCTTGGTGTCCCTTTGTAACAGTTAAGTTTCTTCTTTATCCTCCTTAGAAAAAGGAGTTAGTCAGCTACTCATCCCCAACAAAATACCAGACAGGACCCTCTTACAGGAGAAAGGATTGTTTTGGCTCGTAGTGTCACAGGTCTCAGTTAGTGGCCAGGTGGCTTTCTTGAACTCAGGTCTGTGAAGAGGAAAAACACTGTGGAGCAGGAACATATGGGAGAGAGAGAGAGAGAGAGAGAGAGAGAGAGAGAGAGAGAGAGAGAGAGAGAGAGAATGCATCCGCGCAGTCACACGTGCATAGTGACTGGTGCTCAGTGCTGTTTCTCGTATCTTTGTTAGTTGAGTGATTATCCTGGGGAGCCCTGTCTTCAAGGCTGCCCTTCTCCTAGGATCCAGAGCCCACTCTTTGCTCACCTTTTCTTTTCCTTCCCTTACGACTGTCTTCCCGAGGTAAATGATTGCCGTCCTCATCTGGTTCCAGGATAGGTATGAACTGCTCGGTGAGCAAGGTCCAATGACTGAATGCAGCTCTGGACTATAAAGTTTACCTACTTGGGTCAGGGGGGCCTCTTCTTTTATCAATATTTCCTCATTTGATCGGATTTTATGTGAAATCGATAGCTTTCCCTTTAGAGTAAAGGTTAGAATGTGGCATCTCCTATACTCAAAGTCAACACAGAGCTCACTGAAGATCCTGCCCTCACCTACACCATAACCTTTGCTGTGTGCTTTGCAAACTCAGCTTTCCTGAGCCTGGGGTGGGTAGGTAGAATTCCTGTTCACTCACTAATTCACAGACAGCATCAAGACTGTAAATCTAAAGAACAGCCTTTAAGTGCTTGGGTGTTTCTCCGGATTTTAAGGACAGCTTTGAAAAGGCTTTAATTGACTTTTATTTTAATTTTTTAAATTTTATGGATTTTTGTGTGTATGAGTGTTTTCCCTGTGTGTATATTAAATGCAGTGGCCATGGAACAGACGAGGGCATTGGATCCCCTGGAACTGGAGTTAGAGGGTTGTTAGTTTGGTTTAGTTCCAAAATTCCATGGGAATTTTGGGAACCGAACTCAGGTCCTCTGCAAGCACAGTCAGCGCTCTTACCCGCTGAGCCATTTCTCTCTCCAGCCCCCTAAAAGGCTTTGGCCTTGTGCTCACTACTTCATTACATTTGGCAACGACACATTACGTACCTCTTTCATGCATACTAGCCCATAAGACTCAGTCCCTCTTGTAAGCATCTCAACTTGTAACACAAATTTCTATGTGAACATGAATTAAAATACCTGCCTGTGATAACTTCTTGGTCTGCATTAGTGATCAAGTGCTTACCTGACACATGCTTATTAAGTGGGCCCCCATGCTAAGTAATGCAGCCAGGAATTAGGCACACACATGCCTAATCTTCACAGACTTTTAGTCTACTTGGGAAGAATCATTGAGCACATAAACTTGTGGGCACATTTTTAACCAAGGGGAGATGCGTGTTGAGTATCCTGTGAGCAAGTTATGAGATCAGCCTACTAGATAGTCTGGAGGGTTTTCTGAGCAAGTGCCATCCAAGCTGTGGTCTGAACACTGAACATGTGCTGGTAGGTAAAGAGGAAAATGTACACAAAGTGAAAATAAAGCTAGGAGGAGTTCTTTAAAATATGGCTTCAACCATAGCCCCATACCTCCAATGCACAAGCTCCTAGGCTTAGTACCCTGCAGTTTGAGAGGGAGGGGGAAAGGGAGAGGCAGGAAGGGGGAGAGGGAGAGGGGGAAGGGAAGACAGGAAAGGGAGGAGGAGAGAGGGATGGGGAGAGAGAGGGAGAGAGAGAAGAAAAGAGAGGAGAGGGGAGCGGAGGGGAGGGGAGGGGAAGGGAGGAGAGGGGAGAGGAGGAGAGGAGAGGAGAGGACAGGGGAGGGGAGGGGAGGGGAGGGGAGGGGAGGGGAGAGGAGAGAGAAGAGAAGAGAAGAGAAGAGAAGAGAAGAGAAGAGAAGAGAAGAGAAGAGAAGAGAAGAGAAGAGAAGAGAAGAGAAGAGAAGAGAAGAGAAGAGAAGAGAAGAGAAGAGAAGAGCATGAATCCAGGAAGTTTATTTCAGTGGTAAAGCTGGAGATGGGAGAACTTAGGGCTCAGAGTCCAGTGATGCACTAAGCATCAAGGCCTTTACCAGAGCTGGTGCTCATCTAGAACTTAGTCCTGGAGACTCAGACCACTGCTCCTTCTGCTGTATTTCTCTCTGCTGGCAACCATCTGGCCTTGAGCCATACTTCTATTCAAGTGAGGCTTCCAGTGTTGCAAAGCTTAGTGCTTTTGAACTTGATGTTTCCTTGGATGTCCTCAAATTTTACTGCTCAGGCATTTTTATGACCCATAGCGTTTAGTAAGGAAAATGTTAAAGAATTGTTTTTAACTACACACACCAAATGCCAGGGCTCTCAGTGGGACAGAACAGGAAGCCCGGGGTTAATTACCCTCTCAGAACACCAGGACTCAGGGAACAAAGTTCGCATGCTCTTGGCATGACCACAGCTTACGGTAATGATTTGACATTTCTTGGGTAATTGTCTGTCTAGCTGCAGTCCATGCCAGAATCCAGGAGGCTGGAGAAAAAGCAGCTTCTCCATCCTGCAGCCAGCCAGGGAAACTGCCTCGAGTTTATGACCATGCATTAGATCCCAATACCGGCCCTTGGCTTCCCGGTGAAAATGAGGGTGTAGAAAGGGGCTGGAGGACAAGATGCATTTACCTAAGAAAAGAGTAGCTTTCCCCTTGAAAAGTGGAATGTGATATTCTCTTGTTTAAAAATCAGTATAGGGGCTGGAGAGATGGCTCAGCGGTTAAGAGCACGGACTGCTCTTGCAGAGGACCTGGGTTCGATTCCCAGCACCCACATGGCGGCTGAGAACTGTCTTTAACTCCAGTTCCAGGGGAATCCGACGCCCTCTTCTGACCTCCGCAGCATTGCATGACACGGGTGCACAAACCTACGTGCAGACAGTACATTCATACACATTAAAAAAAATCAGTATAAGCCAGGACTGGTGGTGCACAGCTTTAATCCCAGCACTGGGGAAGCAGAGGTCTGTGAGATAGAGGCCAGCTTGGTCAACATAAAAAGTTCCAGATCTTCTGGGGCTACAGTTAGACCCTGTCTCAAGATGACCAATAAATAAATAAGTACATAAATAAAATTTTGTATAGTATGCATGTGTAAAATGAGACAGTTGTCACTTCCAATACTTTTTTCTAAGAGGTAACTAAATGATCAATTTAATATATGAATGTCTAATTTTACTGGTTTTGTGCCTATTGAATACTCATTCTAAAACTAAATTTTTTTTTTTTTTTGGTCTTTTCCTAGACAGAGTCTCCCTGTAGCCCCAGCTGTCCTGGAACTTACTCTGTAGACCAGGCTGGCCTTGAACTCACAAAGATCCACCTGCCTCTGCCTCCCAAGTGCTAGGATTAAAGGCATGCGCCACCATGCCCAGCTAAAACCTCAATATTTTGATTATCATTTAAGGTATCTTAGTCATAGAGAACTATTAAAAAGATTGACTATTGAAAGAGATGGTAAGACATACAGGCAGTACCTAACTTCTTCTAGTAAGCTTAACTTTTGATGAACAGATCCATAGACAATGAGCTAAAATATACTGATGAATAGTTGTTTCTCTTTAAGTCACTGATACAACCTATTTTTCTCTAAATATCTTGAAGCATGACAGAGTGTATCGTATACATGTGTTTCTATCCTTAGGAGCATTGTTTTAGGACTATTCAATTTCTAATTATACCAGAGTAAAAAGAAATGCTTTGAATGCCATTTTTCATGCTAATGGAGAAATTTACTTAAGTGGAGAATTGTGTGATTTAGTGGTTCCTGCCAAATGACATAAAGCCCGTGGCTCCTCTCAGTAGATGAAGGATAGCACAGGACATATGTCACAGTCAATTCATAACTTAGAACTCTTTCCAAGGCTTTGCTTGCATCTGATTACCTCCTTACTATTAATTTACTACACCGGGTTGCCATAATTTAAAAGTAAAGTGAATGCTTTAGATGGATTCTCTTTCTTTCATTTCTTCCATATGGCTAACTTCTATTTTTTTTTTTTATATTATTATTCGGGCTGTTTACGCTTCACCGAGGCAGTTTTTCTTCAGTGATTACATTCATTTTCTCTGCATTCATTCTAGGTATCTTTCAAAGCAGGATCCCCACAATGTTGAGTTTGTCTTCTTTTCCTCTCATCCACAAATCGTTCTTCCCTGGGGTGATTTATAGGAAGACTGGTGTTTAGTAACACTCCCTTACAGTTTGCCCTAAGGGGTGATTCTTCTTGAAATGTCATGCTCTGGAGAAGCAAGAGTCCAATACACAAGGATTGTACTTGCACTCTCTGACAAAAGGCTTGGCAACCAGGAGCCTTTGCTTGTCCGTTGCTGCTGGTGGTCAGGGAAACAGTGCCTACTTGAAGGTGTCTCTGACCAGAAGGGAAAGTTGAAGGTTTACATTGTTACTGTCTGTAGCATATTCATTCCAGCCTTCCTTACAAATTTCGGCCTTCATCTTTTTCTTCTGACACAATAGCTGTTTCCAATTTAAGTATGTCCCTCTTCAAAAGAGAAATTCTCTGGCTACTGTTTAGCTAGACAGTTGACTTCTAGCTCATGGTACCCAACTTTCATGTCTTGATCTTCAAGGTCTAACTTATTTTATGTCTATAAATCTTGGTGCTTGGGAAACAATGAGATGGTGACAGTGACCATCCAGGGGGGAGGTGTATAAGGAAGGGACCCTTGCTGTCATGGGCTTTTCTTAGCCCTATCCCATGGATGTAAACATGCCTGCAAAGTGCACCGAGGCATTTCAGTCTGCAGAAAAGATCGGTAAGTACGAGGATGATTTTAAGACAGACTCAGCCAAATTATTTGGCTATTATTAGTCTTATCTCAGGTAGAGAGGCATGGAGACAGAGAAGACAGGGGAAAGAGACGAAGAAAGCACACTGGACCCCTTGGCTCCAGTCTTAAAGCTCTGTGATTGTCCCAGAGCAATCACTCCTGAGAAACCAGGAGCTGCTCAGTGCTTCTTTGGCTCAGGTCACTAATTTCCATCCACCCTAATAAAGCGAGTGGAGGGCTCAGAGGTAGGAGCACAGCCCGGTTACCATGGGTTTGAAACTGGAGTAGAAAAAGGCTGGAATCAGCCATTGAGCTACCTCCATCACTTGTCCTATGTCATCTCTGGGGCAAACGAGGCTTCCCCACCTTCCTACTTACTTCAGGCCCTACAATGGCCACTAGGGCTGAACAGAGTGAAGTTAGGGTCAGAGACACTCATGGGCTCAAATCCTGGCTGTGTTGTTTATTGTTTATTACTTGAGTGACCTTGCATAAGTTATGGGACCTAAATGGTAATAGCAAGTGCATCATGGGGTTGCTATACGGATCAAAGGAACTAACACTGCACAGCACTTAGCAAATGCTTAATAAGTAGCAGGCCTCGGTGGTAGTAGTAGGAGTAGTAGTAGTAGTAGTAGTAGTAGTAGTAGTAGTAGTACAGTCATAAAGGGAATAGCAATAAAGGCTGCAGAGCCAAAGATGACTGTTCAGATCTTCCTTGAGAGCATATAAAGGTGCCCTTGAAATGAGCTGACAGCGATGTGTTCTGGATTCCCAAGACATTGTGGAGCCCCAGTCAGGGGCTGATTTTCCAGTGACTTATCATTTTTTGATAACTTGCTTTTGATGTCCCAGGCCTGTGGCTGGACAGAGAACATTGTGACACAGAGAGCCACGATGTCTGTCTCCGTGGATCTTCTCCTCTCGAGCAGAAAGCAGGCACATTAGTGACCATGAAAGACAAAGCTCTGTGGCAGAGAAGGCTTAGGTGCTCAGATTCTCTGAGTGAGTGGTGTGTTGAGTGTGTATCAGCCAATGCAGGGAATTCACTGTAAGTAAGTGGCTTCTCTTCTGCACCCCTTGAATGACTGGCACCATATCTGGAGGCACAAAGGCATCCTGCCTTTGGGCAAAGTACCAAAGCAGCGTGTTGATTCCGTTGTTTGAGTAACTTTACTTGTTTGCTTGTATAAGAGCACAGGGCCATTTAAAATCATTTTTTCATTTTAAAAATGCTTTCAACTAATTTGGTCTTCCTCCCAAACTCTAGGAAACATTAGGTTTGTATCTTATCAAGAGAACATTAAAAGAAAGATTTGACAGGGTGAGAAAGAAGAAGAGTGCCAGGGTGAGGGCTAACTCAGGGCTAAGGATTCTGGGGAGGAAGAAAAGAGTTGGGACAGACAGGCTGTAGTGCATAGAGGTATAGGAGGGGTGGACGCAAGGAGAGCTGCTACCAAGGAGGTGACGGCTGTGCGACCAGTCACAGCAGGACCCTTAGTCCTCTTCTTCATGCTTCTTTAAACCTTTCCATCTTTTCTCCTGTATAAAATGCAGATAATGACAGTCCTTGTCAAATGAGCTCATCTGTGGGAAAGACAGAGCACAGTGCCTGGCCCAGAGGGAATGCTAAGTAACAGTGCGGAACTTTTATTTTATTTTATTTTATTTTATTTTTCTTACTGTGCAGTGGTTAGTGTTAGGTCCAGGCTTCCCAGAATCCCAAGGGGCACACAGGTGTCCACTTCCTCCAGTAGCTGCCAATCTTCTGACCCCTTCCCCTATACCTGAGGCCCCGCCCCCATGGGTATAAATGGGTGGGCCCCAGCCGCCATCTCTCTCTCTGTCCCCCCTTTCTCTGTCCCTCTCTGTCTCTCTCTGCCTCTCTCTGTCTCTCTGCCCTCCTCTGTCCTGCCCCTGCCCCCTGCCATGCTATCTGGTCCCACCATGTGTCTGCGGGCAGCTCATGCTGGCAGTCCCACATGGAAGTAAAGCGTGTTCCTGGTGTGACCTAGCCTCATGTGCCTTTTTATTGGGGTTTCACACTTTTAATAACCTAACAGTGATTGGCATGTGGAGTTACTTTGTCAGTTCCTTTCCTCCTGTTAGTACCCAGCACAGTACCTGGGACATGTTAGTACCCAGCATAGTACCTGGGACATGGCATATGCTCAGTAAGGGACAGTCTTTATGTTGACTTCTTCCCCTGTAAGGTTCAAGAGGCAACATGAGATGGATACAGAAGAGAAATTGGAGCTGGTGTAATAATAGCCAGTATTTACTGATTGTGGACTATTCTGTAAACTCTGATGATGGCTGTATAGGTGCAACAGGGTGAGGATCCCTCCTCCAAACACCTGAAATCTAAAACATCCCCAAATCCAGAATTTTCTGAATGCCAACCTGGCTCCACAAGTGTAAAATTCCATACCAAGAAACTTTGTTTTATGCATACACAGAATTATTGAACATAGTATATAAAATTACCTTCACCTTTTCTGTATAATGGGTATATATATATATATATATATATATATATATATACATTGTAAATGAATTTTCTATTTAGAGATGGATCCTACCTTCAAGATATCTCATTATATATGCAAAAATTCCAAACCTCCATAAAATATTGCAAATCTGAAGCACATTAAAGAAAAACTAACTCCTGGAGTCATTTAAACCAAGAGTGGGCCCAATCTGTTCTGCCTGAAGTGTTATGATTTCTCTCAGATCTCTCTCCCTTGACCAATGGACAGACTCTATTGAACAGCAAACTCAAGCATGGTATAGGAAAGGAATGAGGAATTGCCTTAGTGAGTTTTTTTTTTTTTTAGTTTTTTTTTTTTAATTTATTTCTGTATGTGTATCAATGTACTGTCTGCATGCAGGTTTGTGCACCCGTGTCGTGCAATGCCGCGGAGGTCAGAAGAGGGTGTCGGATTTCCCTGGAACTGGAGTTCTCCTTGAATTGGAGTTTCAGACGGNCTCAGCCGCCATGTGGGTGCTGGGGATCGAACCTGGGTCCTCTGCAAGAGTGGTCGGCGCTCTTAACCGCTAGGCCATCTCTCCAGCCCGCCTTAGTGAGTTTTTAACCAGAGTTTTTAATCAGGGAAGAATTTGACTTTTCTGACTCCTACTGACCCACAACAGCATATGAAACCACAAACAGATGCTGTCAACCTAAGCACACAAGCTGTTTACAGCAGTCTTTGTGGGTAATCGGTTGTTTTCAGTGTGCTTCTAAGACTTCTGCCTCTAGGATATCATCACATACACACACACACACACACACACATTATTCTGGATGTGGCAAGGCCATGTGGGAGAGAGAGGTAACGGTAGTTTAAGATTAAAGCTATATGTTCAGTTTAGCTTGTAAAACTTGATTACATGGGGACCCCAAGGCCTAGTAACATTGTTTATCTTGTTTTCCTAAAGGCTAGTTAAATTTAAACAAGCTGATTACACAGTAGGAAGTCAGATTGAATAAATAGTAATAAATGATCTCAAAACATATAATTAACTTGGTATTGCCTGCATGTATGTAAGTGGACCCATGTCCTGCAATGCCTGTGGAGTTCAGAAGAGGGCATTGGGAACTGGAGTTAAGGACAGTTGTTAGCTGCCATGTGGGTGCTGGGAATAGAACCTGTGTCCTCTACAACAGCAGTCAGTGCTCTTACCCACTGAGCCATCTTTCCAACCCCTGATATCTCATTTTTAATATTCAAAATAATTTTCAGGGCTGGAGAGATGGCACAACAGTTGTACTGGCTGTTCTTGCAGAAAACCCAGGTTCAAATCCCAGCACCCACATAGCAGCTAACAACAGTCCATAACTCCAGTTCCAGAGGATTCAACACCCTCTTCTGTCCTCCTCAGGCATTGCATGACAATGGTGCACTTGCCTACATGCACACAATACACATAAAATAAAATAAAGCCGCCGGGCGTGGTGGCGCACGCCTTTAATCCTATCACTCGGGAGGCAGAGGCAGGTGGATCTTTGTGAGTTCAAGGCCAGCCTGGTCTACAGAGTGAGTTCCAGGTCAGCTGGGGCTACAGGGAGACACTGTCTCGAAAAGACCAAAAAAAAAAAATAAATAAATAAAATAAAATAAAATAAAGCCAAACAACAACCAAAAAAATGAATAAAAAATTAATTTCCATGTGAATATTATCTCCATTTTTATCAATAAGATAAGACTCCGGAAAAGCAGTGTGCTTGAGGCTGCACTGCCAGTTTGCAGGGGAGCATGAATCTACTGCAGAGCCATCTCCACAAAGCAGAAGATCTCTTCATCCCAGTGTAGCAGTGCAGTCTGTCCAGCAATTCCATGGACTGATGAAATTGCTTTGTAGCCTCTATGAAAGCCAGGCAGGTGCGGAGCCTCTTCCCATCCCAGCCCCACTGTGGTCTGTGGGTACTGAGTTCCACATAAGGAAAAGCAGCAGATTGGATTTACGCCTACGCCTTATGTCTTGGCTTCATGGGATTAGTGTCATCCACCTTCTCCAGTTCGATTCCTAGACTACAGAAAGGGGGTGCTGGGATCTGGCTATTGGTACAGTTTGTGACCCACAGCAGATTATATCTCTTGCTGGTAGAAACTAAGTTCCGTTTCCTACAAATTGTACAGGTTGAGTGGAATGCCTTGGCTTGCTCTCACGATCTAAAAGTATCTTTTCCTTTGCACTTTTGTGGAAGAATCTTTAAATGAGGGTCACTTTCCCACTCTGGCCTGCTGTCTCTTCATCTGTCCAATCAGAGCATGGACCGTGAGCTCTTGGCTTTGAAACTCACCCCAGGGAGGTACAGGAAGAAGCTTGTCACACTCTGTGAAGTCCTGACTGCAGAGAAGTTGTGACAAAATCAGCTGTGGCTGGTCTAAGCCAAAAGGAATTTTATATACTTATTTATATTTTATTTATTTTTTATGTGTACGAGTGTATTGCCCGCATGTGTGTAAATGCATCTGTGTTATGCAATGCCCGTGGAGGTCAGAAGGTGTCAGATGCCCTGGAACTGGAGTTACAGATGGTTGTTATCCATCATGTGGATGTTGGGAATTGAACCTGAGTCCTCTGCTAGAGCAGTCAATGCTCTTAATCACTGAACCATGTCTTCAGCCCCAGCAAAATGTAACTTTACAATAAGGATATTTGTGTAACTTATAAAACCCAAACTGACTTGATCAGATACAGACCTCAGGAATACTTCAGAGGAGTTCACGCATATTCCCCTAGAATTTTGTTGCTAGGATGATCCTCGATAAACTCATTTTTTTGTAATAAAAATGAGAGAGAGAGAGAGAGAGAGAGAGAGAGAGAGAGAGAGAGAGAGAGAGAGCTATTACTGGGTAGAGTGAGAGTGGGCATGTGATTCAGCAGAGAAATGTGGCTAGAGCTTTGTGGGTGGTGGGTCCCATGAAGACAGACTGCTCAGCACCACCTCCACCAGAACATAGAAATACAAAGGAAGATACCTTATAGAAAAAGACCATCTGTGCATAAATACTGGGCAGTCAAGTGTGAGGGTTAAATGTGGGCAAGAAGCAGTGTGCAAATTCAGTACTACAGACCAGCAGCAGACATGTGACAGGGTTTGTTAACCATTTTCAGGCAGCTTAGGGGAAGGAGAAGCAGATGAGCAAAGAGAAATGGAAGTGAGGTAGAGAGAGAGAGAGAGAGAGAGAGAGAGAGAGAGAGAGAGAGAAATTCAGAAGGAAAGTGATGAAGTTAGGGGAAGAGGGGGGCAGAAGAATGGGGTGGGAGGATAGAGACAGAGAGGCAGAGATGAGACAATGACACAGAGCTGCAGGGAGGAGGTGATTCACGGGGAAGATGGCAAACTGAGACACATTAGAGCCAGAGAAAGGAAGCAGGAAGAAGAGGGTGAGGGGCAGCGGGCATTCCGTGGCCAGAGCAGTGAGGTGGCTGTTATTGACTGGCCTGTTCACGGAGGACAGAGCAAACAAACCCTCTAAGTGTGTCACGGCTTTATCTGAGGAAGGCACCTTTACCACAACCCGGCTTGGGCTGGCTCCTGACATGTGGGCTGTGACAGGAGAAGTACTCTTTATCTGAGCTGAACACAGGAGAGCTCTTCTGTGTACTTCACACTGGATGCCACAGATTAGGCTGTGGATATTTCACGGTTGGCGTTAAAAACTTGTTTGGAGAAGCCATGGTCAGAACAACACTCCCAGGCTGGGAGAAGGGGCTGAGCTTCTGTGAGGGGATGGGTTCCAGGCAGCAGCCCATGTATACAAAAGCTAATCTCCTTGGTTAGATTGATTAATGATGAGTCTGTTTTGTAAATGGTAAATTTGTTATGTTAATATTAGTTTTTACATTAATAATATAGGATCATTATAATCAGGAAAAGCATAAGGTCTAAATTAAGGAATAAGTACTCTTCTGAAGTGGGGGGTGGATAGGAGAGCAGTTGCCCTGACCCAGGACTGTCTGTGGGAGTTCAAGTGACAAGCAGACAGTGGCTAAGTGAAAGGGGCGGCATCCTTGAAAATATTTCTCCTTGAGGTTTCCAGGATACTTTGAAAATCCAAGGTCCACAGTCTCCCTGTTGATTCTAGCAGAGGGTGAAATTAATACTCACTCAGCTCAGATAACATTCCTCCCTTTGTAGTTCTTGAGGGTAAAATAAAAATCTGGGAGGGGGCGAGTTATACAATGCTGTGCCAGTCAGAAGGTGTTTACGCAGTATAGAGGACATGAGGCTCCTCTTTGCAATTCCTCCAGCATCAATTCCGTACCCCCCTAAGTCCAAATCTCCCATCCATTTTCTTTTACATTTTAAATGAGGATTGTGGCTGGTGCACACTTTCAGAAGTATTGCCAGCTGGCTTGAGAAATGACCCAGATGTGTCTTTTTTTCAGGCTTTATGAAGGCAAGGAACAGATGGAGTTTGAAGAATCTATGAGACGGCTCTTTGAATCCATCAACAACCTGATGAAAAGTCAATATAAAACCACCATCCTTTTGCAGGTTTGTTTACGTTACAGAAAAAAACAAATCCTCAGCATTTGCCCTTCTCCATTCAATACTAATAGCAGCCTGAGAGATATCTGCTTTTGTCTGGTGGTAACTGAAGGTCTGCAATGGCAACATGGTTTAAATAAGGGTCACGAGGACCATGGACTCCTCTGGCAGGAGGAAGCTTATTTAGCACTTATTTCTCCTGAATGTTCCAGTGCTTCCTTTTAGCATAGTTCTGAAGCTTTTGTTATCTGGAAGCAAATTAGGTACACCTGGAAGGTAGCAGACTCTTCCATTGGGGCTCGGATAGCCCACATTCTATTCTCAACACCATCAACTTGGGTCCCCTTTGAGGACTAAAGGGTTTCTTCAATAGGCAAGATAGTCACAGTGGTTCCTGGTGCTCAAATGCATCCTGTGCAAACTTGTACACACCTTGCAGGGTGGTCCTGTGTTGGGGAAAACAGAACTTTGTGAACTAAGAGGCTGCTCCAGGTAAATGTTCATAGTGCTAACTCTCAAACATTTGGCCTAGGGTAGAAAGCTGCTTGATTTTTTTTCTGAACAGAGAAAACCCAAACACATTTACCAAATCAATGTATTAATGCAGATTGCTTCTTTTTAAAGTCCACATTATCCTTTTAGTTGCTAATTTAAATAACCATTATGCCTGGGATTGCCCAGCCTCTGGTTAGAATTAATGAGAAAAGAGTGCTCAGCTCAAATGGAGGTGAAGAGACAGCAACTGTCTAGGGAATGTTTGCTGCTAATGCTGTGCATTCCAAACTTTGCACACTAGAGTCATTTGGGGATCTTGAATAAATTCTGATGCCTGGTTACCAGCACCAGATTTTCTCATTGAATTGGTATGAACTGTGACTAGGGCAAGGGGAGTTTTAAAAAGCTCCTCAGGAGATTTTTAATGCCGTGGAACATAGTGCGAGAACCTCTTCGCTAACGGCTTCTTTTGGTTTAATAATTAGTGAGAACCTATGGATATGCCCGTGAGTCAAAGAGGAGACTTTGGATTGTGTATCCTGGCGTCCTTGTGTCCTAGGCGAGTCCTAATATTGGTGCTTAATAGAAAGCTGTGGAATGATTGAATGCACAGCATTGATGAGGAGGCTGAAGTCTAACTAGTTGACATAGCTTCCTCCATCTCCATTGCTCACAAGTGGGGTGGAGTGGGGTGGCCTGGACTCAGATCTGCCTGCTGACATCTAAAGATAGGGCTCCAACAATTGTATGCCACTACTCTGGATACTGTTCACTGAGGACACACTCAGGGTATGTGTGCTGCCCTGGGATTAGTTAGGACCACAGTCTTACATTCCTTATCCTCCCCTTCTCTTTGCCAGCTTAAAACACCCTTTTCTTTCACTGGCTTATAGAAGACTTTCCCCCCTATTCTTCAAACCCTCACCATTCCATAACAGAAGGGATAACTGGTACAGGGGGCACCTTGAAGAAATGCCTGAAGAGCATAACCTGTGATATGTCTCAGCCCACCTGTATCGTTTTGGAAGCAGCCAAGCTGAGAGAGGCTGCACAGCAGTAGAGTATCCATCGAGAGCCAAGGGTGACCAGTTACAAGGAGAGAGGCTCCAGGGACAATGTGGAGCAAGGCAGTATAAATGATAAGAAAACAGAAAGCTAGTTCATAGGAAGGAGGATGAAGCAGATGTCTGCAGAGGTTATGCAGAGAAAGAAGCCATCCTGGAGTGAGTGCTGTTTCCTTATGATGAGCTGCAGGTGTCTGGCAGGGGAAGAAAAAAAAGGGGATGAAAGGAGTAAGAAGGGACAGAGAGAGGGAGGAGGAAGAACAGGACATCGCCAGGAAGCGTGGAGGCATGAGTGAGCACTCACCTGACAAGTGTTGGTGTTAACAAGCATGTTCTTTAAGAACTTGTCTGACCTTGTTGCGAAGGTCATGTAACTTCTCAGTGTCTCCTTTTCTTCATCTCTAAAGCTTCACTGTTTGGGTAAAGAAGTGAGAACCACTGCCTTCAAAAGAACAAATCATAAGTGGTATGCAAATGCACAGAGCTAATACGATTACGACAGTTTGTGCAGAAGTCTTTTTAGCCCGCTAGGCTTCTTATTGTCTGTGTCACTGTGTTAGAAATGCCGTACTTTCTCTAGATTATGCTGGTTTCTTCTCATGGATTTCCCACCGAAAGCCACACAAACAGGCTTTATCTCTTTAGAGAATTTGCTTCAAGGGCCAAATTTAGCTTCAGGGATTTACATAAAGTCAGCGCTGCTTCCACCTATTTACATGGTGTTGAAAGTTATCAAGGGGGATTTAAAGTCACAGTGAAACGCAAAGACCAGCGCCATTGGAAAGGAGGGCAACCTGGTTTCAGGAGAGGAAGGAGCCAAGGGAGGCCTGGCCATGCCTTGAGAAGCTTGAGTACGAAGCTCCTCCACGCAGGGATGCTCAGCCCTCAGCCTCGGACACATCACCCCTATTTGGGGACCTTGGTTTTTCCTTTTGTGAAATGGGAAGATTAATGTTAAACCGAATGGATGTTGATAGAATTAAAGGAATAACATCTATAAAAATGAAGTACTTGGTCTGTTGTGTCATCTAAGGTAAGTACTTGTCATTTATTCCTTTATTCTTTACCTTACTATAAAACAGAAGATTAAGAGTACTTTATTGGAAAGGATTGCAGAAAGAGGTTTTTGTGAGCTTAACCTTGGCTCATGAGGCCCAATAGTGGTAGGACTTTCAGTTATCTATTTAAATTTAAAAATAAACCATTTAAACTTATTGTATCTACTTGAAAAATGACAGCAAAATTTCACCTAGTGATTATATATATATTCGGGGTGGGGGGAGAGCAGGGTGCTGGATGCTTGATTTTGAGCCCATGTGGAGTTCAGTGGAAGAGTGAAGCAGTCACTTAGTTATGTCTGCCATGGATTGAATGAGAACACAGCATGTGAATGCCCATGGTCATTCAAAGTAGGTACTTTAAGCTGGGTAGCTGCTTATGGTGGAAGCCTTCATTCATGTCTGCTTTATTTCTAAGTAGAGTGGATCTGGTTTCAATCTTGGCTTTATTCATTGCGAATTCTGGGACCTAAGCAAGTTATTTCCTGTTTCTAAGGCTCCCCTGGCTTTATGAAGTGCTTTCTTTTTATTTTTGGTCTTTTGAAGACAGGGTCTCCCCGTAGCCCCAGCTGTCCTGGAGTGCTTTCTATTGTTTTCTTTTTTTTTTTTTTTTTTTTTTTTTTTTTTTTTGTATTTATTCACTTATTATTCATTTATTTATTGGTAATTTCCTTTTTAACATTTTTATTGAAGTTTTGTGCAATTGATACATTTCTCAGTCCAATTTAGACTCATTCCCCTTTCTATGCCCCCCACCCCACCTCAGTTCATGCATTTTTGCCATACATATCTTGCATCATTTTTTCAATTTTTTTAACATTTTCCTATGCAGAGGTTTATTGTTTTGGGTTGAAGTTTACTGTTTCAGTTGGTTCTTTGGCCCAGTCCTTTTGTTGTTGTTCCCTCCAATTTGTATTGCTCCAAAATATGCACATTGTTTTTCTGGGACCGTGTTACTTCACTTAGCATAAGTCTTCAGTTCCATCCATTTACCTGGAAAGTTCATGATGTCATCTTTATTTTCCTTCCTTCCTTCCTTCCTTCCTTCCTTCCTTCCTTCCTTCCTTCCTTCCTTCCTCTTTCTTTCTTTCTTTCTTTCTTTCTTTCTTTCTTTCTTTCTTTCTTTCTTTTCTTTCTTTTTATCTTTTTGAGACAGGGTCTCCCTATAGCCCCAGATGGCCTAGAACTCACTCTGTAGACCACGCTAGCCTTGAACTCACAGAGATCTGCCTGCCTCTGCCTCCCAAGTGCTAGGATTAAAGGTATGTGCCACAACACCTGGCTTAAAGATGGTTCTTAGCCAACATGTGGGTTCTGGGAATCAAACCCAGGTCCTCTGCAAGAGCAGTTACGTGCTCTTAATTGCTGAGCCATCTCTCCAGCCCCGATATCATCTTTCTTTGCTGATGAATAGAGCTCCATTGTGTAGATGTACCACATTTTCTCTATCCACTTACTGGTTGAGGGACACTTGGGTTCATTCCAGCTTTTCACTATTGTAAAGAGAGCTGTAATAAACATAGATGTGCATGTATCTTTACAGTAGGATGAGTCTTGTGGGTATATACCCAGGAGTGGTATGACCCGGTCAAGTGGTAGGCTCATTTTCAGTCTTTTAAGGGTTCTCCACACTGCTTTCCATAGTGGTTGTATGAGTTTACATTCCCACCAGCAGTGGATGAGTGTTCCCCTTTCCCCACAACCTTTCCAGCATTTGATGTCTTTTGTTTTCTTGATCTTAGCCAGTCTTATCAGAGTGAGGTGATATCTTAGAGTGGTTTTAATTTGCATTTCCTTAATTATTAGCGATGTTGAACAATTTTTTAAGATGTTTCTTGAGTGCACAGAGCTCAGATTGGGGGATTTCACCAGACCACCTGAAGCACAGAGTATGGGGGCACAGGCTAAGTGGGCCACTTGTTCTCCCCTCCTACCCAATTGGAATTGTGGGGGGAGTGTCCAAGTGGGACCACAATAGTGAGTTCAATAAATGAAACAGTGAACCTGAGACAACTCCAGTCCTGCAACACTAAGCCCTACAAACAACCTAGAGGAACTGGCTGGCAGGAAACAGAGTCAGTACACTGCTCAACAGGGTACCAACTGGGCTGTTACCTACCTGGTTTTTGGACAACCTTCAGAACAGAAAGGGAAGAGTGAGATAGACTTCCAATATATAACCAAAATTGAAAGCTTGAATCCTAGACAAGTCAACACTCAATAAATAAGGAGAAAACAATGAAGGCATCTGAAGGAAGCAACCAAAGCAAGCCTTCAACACAGTGAAGAAACATTTGAGATTCATGTCAGAATCCAAAAAAAAAAAAAGCAACCCACATGCCAAAAACTCAATGAAAGATCAACATGGGAGAAGTGCAGAATAATTCCACACCAAACTTTTCCAACTCTAAAGAAAATTCCTTCAATGGGATCTCCCTTGTTGTAACCCAGGACACAGATCTTAGAAGAACAATCATAGACCTATTCAAAGAAGTCAAAGACTATAAAGAACAAGTCAGAGACCTAAGGAGAGAGAATGAAAAACTCAAGAAGGACCTAGAGGGAGAGAATGACAAACTTCAGAAAGAAATAAAGGGACAGAATGACAAACTCCAGAAATAACTAGAGGGAGAGAATGACAAACTCCTCTCTGGAAGGAAGTGGAAACACTGAAAAGATCCCATGCTGAAATAAAAAAGGAAACTGACCAGTAAAGCAAGGAGCTACAGGAAGAGATTGAAAAGTTCCAAAAGGAAGTGGAAATACTAATGAAATAAAAAAGGAAATTGAACACTCATCCAATCGAGAGGAAAGGATGGGAAAAAGCCTCAGAAGTAGAATGGAGGAAGCAGAAAAAAGAATATCAGACTTGAAAGATAACACAGAACAACTTAAAAGCTCAAGTAAAGATTATGAAAAATTTAAAAATATACACGAGTGGAACAACCAGGAAATGTGGGACACTATGAAAAGATCAAACCTCTGCATCATCGGGATAGAGGAAGGAGAAGAATCCCAAGAGAATGGTATTGATCAGATCTTCAACAGAATAATAGATGAAAATTTCCCAACCGTTTGGGGAAATTTTCATCTACTATATTTGGTGAAGATCTGATCAGATACCATTCCTTGGGATTCTTCTTCCTTTCCTCTATCCCTTGATGTGTGAGGTTTGATCTTTTCCATAGTGTCCACATCTTCTCTGGTTGTTCCACTTTTGTGTAATTTTAATTTTTTTCATAATTTTTTACTTGACCTTTTAGTTGTTTCTGTGTTATCTCCAGGTCTGATATTCTTTTTTTTTCGCTTCCTCCATACTAGCTTCCTGAAGCTTTATTTCCCATTGCTTCCTCTTGATTGGATTGAGTGTTCAATTTCCTCTTTCATTTCATCCTAGTGAATTTCTTTAGTATTCTCCACTTCCTTTTGGAGCTTCTCAATCTCCCGTTCTTGTAGCTCCTTGCTTTGCTGGTTTAGGTTTTCCTTTTTCATTTCACCATGGGATCTTTTCAGTGTTCCACTTCGCATTCTGAGTTTTTCATTTCTCTCTTTAGTTCTCTGGACTTTGCTTCTTTATATTTTTTTGATTTTCTTGAATATGTCTACGATTGTTCTTCTAAATGTCATATCCTGAGTTACCTTCAGGAGAATCTCATTGTAGGAATCTTCTATAGCATTTGTTGAGTTTATTTGGTATGGATTATATCTTGCAATCTCTTCCCATGTTGAGTTTCATTGTGTTTTTGCATTTTTGGGTTTTTTTTTTTTTTTTTTTATTGTTTTGGTTTAACTGAATCACAAATCGTTTTCTTCCACACTGTGTTGAAGGCTTGCTTTGTTTCTTCCTTCAGATAGCCTTCATTTGTTTTCTCCGCTATATTTATTGAGTTTGATTTGTCTAGGTTTAGGCTTTCAATTTTGGTTATATATTTGGAAGTCTATCTCACTCTTCCCTATTCTGTTCCTGAAGGTTTCCAAACAACCAGGTGTAACAGCCCAGTTGGTACCGTGGTTGGAGCAGTGTACTGACTCTGTTTTAGCAGCCAGTCCTCTAGGTTGTTTGTAGGGCGTTAGTGTTTGGCAGGATGGAGTGTTTCTCAGGGTTCACTGTTTCATTTATTGCTTTGCCTAACTCACTATTGTGGTCCCACTTAGACACTCCCCCCACAATTCCAATTGGGTAGGAGGGGAGAACAAGTGGCCCACTGCCTGTGCCCCCATACTCTGGTGCTTTCAGGTGGTGGCCGTGATGGAAACCCAATCTGAGCTCTGTTGCACTCACAGAAACATCTTAAAAATTGTTCACATCGCTAAAATTAAGAAGAATGCAAATTTAAAACCACTCTAGATATCACCTCACTCTGATAAGACTGGCTAAGATCAAGAAACAAAAGACATCAAATGCTGCTAGGAAAGACGTGGGGAAAGGGGACACTCAGCCAAACTGCTGGTGGGAATGTAAATGCATACAAACCACTATGGAAAGCAGTGTGGAGAAACTCCTTAAAGTACTGCAAAATGACGCCTACCACTTGACCGGGTCATACCACTCTTGGGTATATACCCACAGACTCATCCTAATCTGTAAAGAATATCATGCACATCTATGTTTATTACTCTCTTTTAATATGTGAAAAGCTGGAATGAACCAAGTGTCCCTCAACCATAAGTGGATAGAGAAACTTGTTTTATGTGGTACATCTAACACAAATGGAGCTCTATTCATCAGCAAGAAAGATGATATCGGGGCTGGAGAGATGGCTCAGCAATTAAAGAGCACGTAACTGCTCTTCCAGAGACCTGGGTTTTGATTCCGCAGAACCCACATGTTGGCTAAGAACGCTTTAAGCCAAGGCATGTTGTGGCAAGTACCTTAAATCCTAGCAACTTTGGGAGCAGAGGCAGGAGATCTCTGTGGAGTTCAAGGCTAGCGTGGTCTACAGAGTGAGTTCTAGGCCATCTGGGGCTATAGGGAGACCTCTGTCTCAAAACAGATAAAAAGAAAGGAAAAGAAGAAGAAAGAAAGATTACAGAAAAGAATAGAAACGAAAAAGAAAGAAAGAAAGAAAGAAAAGAAAGGGAAGCGAAGGAAGGAGAGAGGAAGGAGGAATGGAAGGAAGGAAGAAGGAAAATAAAGATGACACATGACCTTGTTCCAGTGTAATGGATGGAACTGAAGACTTATGGCTAGGTGAGTTACACGGTCCCAGAAAAACAATGTGCATATTTTTGGGCAATACCCCAAATTGGAGGACAACAACAAAAGGACTGGGCCAAAGAAACCAACTGAAACAGTAAACTTCAACCAAAACAATAACCTCTTGCATAGAAAATGTTAAAAAATTTGAAAAAATGATGCAAGATATTATGGCAAAAATGCATGAACTGAGGTGGGTGGGGAGGATGGAGAAAGGGGAATGGAGTCTAAAATTGGACTGAGAAATGTATCACATTGCACAAAACTTCAATAAAAATGCTTAAAAAGGAAATTACAATAATAAATGGAATATAAGTGAAAGTAAAATACAAAAAGAAAATAAAAAAAAAAAAAAAAAATAAAGGAAAACAATAGAAACTGCACTCAGGACTAGCTGGGGCTACGCGGAGAACCCTGTCTTTCAAAAGACCAAAAATAAAAAGAAAGCACATTCATAAAGCCAGGGGAGCCTTAGAAAACAGGAAATAACTTGCTAGGTCCCAGAATTCGCAATGAATAAAGCCAAGATTGAAACCAGATCCACTCTACTTAGAAATAAAGCAGACATGAATGAAGGCTTCCACCATAAGCAGCTACCCAGCTTAAAGTACCTACTTTTGAATGGACCATGGGCATTCACATGCTGTTTCTCCATTCAATCCATGGCAGACATAACTAAGTGACTGCTTCACTCTTCCACTGAACTCCACATGGGCTCAAAATCAAGCATCCAGACNCATGTTTCTTCTTGCTTTCATAGTTTGCCCTGAAAAGTCACCTGTAATTCATGTGTGTTTCCCCTTTATATGTGTAGACTTCTTGTATATGTAACTACCTTTATAATGTAACTTCTTGTGGCTTTCAGGAATTTTGTCTTTTGTTTTGAGCATGTAGCGATGTTTTTTTACTTATTATATTTATTTATGGTTTGCATGTGTATGAATGTGATTGGTCTGCATGTAGGTTTGTGCACCCATGTGTGCAATGCCACGGAGGTCAGAAGGAGGGTGTCTGGATTCCCCTGGAACTGGATTCTCCTGGAAATTGGGAGTTACAGATGGGTTCGTCAGCCCGGCCATGTGGGTGCTGTTGAACTCCATGGTCCTCTGCAAGAGCAGTTGGCCGTCTTAAACTGCTTAGGCCATCTCTCGCAGCCCCTCGTGTAGCATTTTGAACTCTATGATATGGCATGGGGAGCTTCTTTTCTGATCTTTTAGTTGGAGTTCTATGTGGCTTTCTTGTATTTGTATGGGTTTTTGTCTTTTTTTTTTTTTTTTTAGTTTTGAAAAAAAAAAAAAAAAAAGACAAACCCATACAAATACAAGAAGCACATAGAACTCCAACTAGACAAGATCAGAAAAGAAGCTCCCCATGCCATATCAGAGTTCAAAATGCTACACGAGGGCTGGAGAGATGGCCTAGCAGTTAAGAGGGCCAACTGCTCTTGCAGAGGACCTGGGTTCAATCCCCAGCACCCACATGGCGGCTGAGAACCATCTGTAACTCCCATTCCAGGAGAATTCCAGTTCCAGGGGAATCCGACACCCTCTTCTGACCTCCGTGGCATTGCACGACATGGGTGCACAAACCTACATGCAGACAATACATTCATACACATGCAAAATAAATAAATAAAATAAGTAAATAAAATGCTACATGCTCAAAACAAAGACAAAATTCTGAAAGCCACAAGAAAGTTACATATAAGGGTTACATATACAAGAAGTTACATATAAGGGGAAACCCATCAGAATTACAGCTGACTTTTCAGGGCAAACTATGAAAGCAAGAAGAACATGGACCAAAAAGTATTCCCAGTGCTAAACGACCATAGATGCCAACCCAGGTTACTATACCCAGCAAAAATGTTGATTATAGCCAAGCATGGTGGCACACACCTTTAATCCTAGCACTTGGAAGGCAGAGGCAGGTGGATCTTTGTGAGTTCAAGGCCAGCCTGGTCTACAGAATGAATTCCAGGACAGCTGGGGATACAGGAAGACCCTGTCTCAAAAAAGATAAAAAAAAATGTCAATTATAGTTGAAGGAGAAAGAAAAATCTTCCATGACATAAACAAGATGAAAGAATACATGTCCTGAAAACCAATCCTTCAGAGAATACTTGAAGCAATTCAAAGGACCGAGGAGAGGAGCAACTATCCCCAGGCACCTAGAAAGAGAAATTAATAAAAGCATAACTGCATAAGTAGAAACCTAGACCAAAAATGCAAATGGATAATAAGGTGAAAGGAAGCAATGTACATCTTTCAATTATAACCTTAAATATTAATGGACTAAACTCCTTAATCAAAAGACATAGAGTGGGAGTTTGGATTAGGAAACAGAACCCATGGTCTGACATACTGTGTCCCTTTTACATGGAACTTTGTCATTTGTCCCCTGAGCAAAGTAAAAGGATTGATAATTGGGGAGAGAGAGAGAGAGAGAGAGAGAGAGAGAGAGAACACCTAGAAACACTCAACAGACATGCCCTTTGAGTCTGGATTTCAATTGTTTGGTATTATTTTTTAATCTCTTGCTGTTTGCTCCCAGGCCAGGGTGGTCAGCTCTGTGCCAAGTCCATCTGGACAGTGCTGATCTCCCAGTTCCTCCTGTGCCTCTTCTCTGGGCCAGTCACTATGGCTGGAGCAAGGTATAGGTCTCTTTACAAGGGCTGTGCCTGACCCATGACAGAGGAGTCAGCATGGAAATTCTCTTGGTTCCCTGAAGCTCTGTACTGATTTAGCAAAAGTTTTCCTGATGGCCATTATTTTATCTGCATGTACAGGTAGTGAGGGTCCTTGACTTAAGGAATGCCAGTAAAACTGCATTTCCTTTTCAAAAACTAAAAAGATGGGAAAGCTATGAAGAGGGTTTTTATCTAACTGTCCCTCAAGCCAGCCTTCTGTTCCCTACTGAAACTTCTCCATTTGCCAAGATGGAATGTCTTATTCTTTAGTGTGAAGGGGCAGTTGTAGAGCTTGCTGGCTAAGAGTCAGCAGGGCAGTCTGGGGTCCGTCCTAGCTGTGCTGCTTATCTAGCAAATAGCACCACCATCTCCTCACTGGCAAAATGGGCTGACTACTCAGAGTAGTCATGAAAATGAAATGAGATTGTGCATGTGAAGGATATAATACATAGAAAGTTTCCAATAATGGTTCCTACTTGAAAGCCCTATGACCAATAATCTTAATATGTGAATATCTATGTACCTTGTCTATGTGTGGATATGTATATATGTATGTAAAATATTAAAGCAATATAGGAGCATCTAAAATATTAACATTGCACTATCATTTTATGTGTAACAAGACTAATAAGTAACTATAATAGCATAGCAAGGTAGCCTGTTCCTGGGAGGCTAACATATCCACAAAGTGGGCCTGTTTCCAGTTCCCAGGTCTCAGATATACAACAAATAGAGGTTTTCAATAGGCCACGTGACTGATCTTCTCCTTCATAGGAGTGCTTTGTGGTAGTATCTTTTGTCTTCACCTCAGGTTTCTTTTTTTTTTATTTTTTATTTTTTTATTTATTTCTGTATGTGTATGAATGTACTGTCTGCATGCAAGTCTGTGCACCCGTGTCGTGCAATGCCGCGGAGGTCAGAAGAGGGTGTCGGATTCCCCTGGAACTGGAGTTCTCCTAGAATTGGAGTTTCAGATGGTTCTCGGCCACCATGTGGGTGCTGGGGATCGAACCTGGGTCCTCTGCAAGAGTGGTCGGTGCTCTTAACCACTAGGCCATCTCTCCAGCCCATTCAGCTCAGGTTTCTAAGAGAACACCATGGAAAGGAGCCCTGTGGTCAGCGCTGGCTTGAGACAGTAGTTTTTCAAATTTCCCATCTGAAGAGAGGCATGGCTCTACCCCTGTGGAGGTCACTGGACAGATGAAGTCGCCTACCCTCGTTGTGTCAAAAACTCCCTTGAGTCAAGAGGTGGCAGCCATTCAAACAGGCTGTTTGGCTTTATTACCAGGCCAGATTTAGAAGGTGGGAAGATGGGCTCCTGGTAACCTCTTCAGCTCTTTGGAAAGCTGCTGTGTTTAGATGTGAGGGTCTGTGTATGTTCCTGGAGATGTGACACTATTCATTAACCCCACAGTTCTAGAGTGAGGGAAGCTCCTGACACCAGCATCCCACAGCAGACACTGACGTTGTAACTTTCCCCATCTTGCTACAGGAATTGTTTCTTAACTGATAAATCATACTCTACTACATCCAGGCACTGGCGAATGGGGGCGGCTGCTTGGGAATGTGATGTGGAGATTTGGCAAGCTGACCTTAGAAGGCCTGGTGTGTGCAGGCCATCATGATGGGGGTATGGTATTCCTTAGTTCGCATTATTCTTCTTTCCCCTGTCTGGAGATATGAAGCTTAAGCGCCATGAAATAGGCCCAGGTTCATGGAGGAACCAACTGTAGAGCTGACATCCAAACCCAAGTCACTGTGGCCTTTACGCTCTCTGACCTTATAGTGAATGAAGAAACAAGTGTTCTAGAAGTGCTTGGACAGGTCATGTCCTCACTGAGGGACTCTTTGGACTCTGAGGTTGAGGAAATCCAATGTGCAGATGTTCTTGATCTTGAGAGCACAGCGTTACAACAACTGAGAATGACTCATTCCTCAGAAAGAATGGGTTCTGTGCAGCTCATCACACCAAGCTGGCCCGTGGTCACCCCATGTCATTCTTTTTATGTGCTGGGTCCTGAAGACATCTGCTTTTACTACCTCTGTTTGGTATTGTCTGATAAATATGGTCCTTGACCAACAAGGTTATAATGTATTTGTGCACTGTCACTACCTAGAGGGAAATCATGATGCTTCACAACACATTAAAAGCCTAGAATGTTTTGCATTTGGAACAAACAAAACAAAACAAAAACTCACTGTTTTATTTTTGCTTTAACTAACGATTCTTCAAATTATTTGTTTGCAACCTCCTTTTTCCTATAGAATACCTTTAGGATCCTAAGCAGATAAGAGTACCCAGTAGAATATAGTTTAAAACACTAGTTGGTTTTCTCTTATGATATAAAGTCGAGAGAATAAAGAATGATCTCTAGCCACATAATTCAATAGCTATAAATAAAAATTTGACAACATGCAAACATAGAACCTTTCTGTATAATAAAATCCATGATAAACGAAGCTAAAAGGCAATCAACAAACATCCGGGAAAGCAAAAGAAAACTTACAAAATGTGCTACTGTGAAAAAAGCTATTGTTGATTCATAAAGAATTCCATAACCCAGTAAGAAAAAAGACACACAAAAGAATGGAAAATATGAGCAAGCAAGTTAGTTCATTGAGAGATTTATTAACTAGAGAAAAGATGCCTGACCATATTAGCAACCACAAACTTCTCATATTACAGTTGCAAGTTGTTTATCAGATTGACAAAAGTCAAAAAGATAGTATATTCAGTGTTAACAAAGTCTCTGGGAAGAGGAGAGGCAGTAAAGAGAAATTGGTTACTGCTTCTTTTAAAATCATTTGACAAGATATAAAATGTATATGTGTATATATTTTGATGTGGTAATTTGTCTTCAAGCAATCTATACTATAGGGAATATATATAATATATATATCTTCAAATATAAACTGTCTTCTAATGCATTTTTTTATAATTAGGAAAATGGAAAATAGACTGGCATCCATGAGCAAAAGATAAGTTGAAGGAAGCACAGTGTACCCGTTTGGGCATTACTGAACGATGGTCAGATATTAAGAAAGTGCTCTGTGAAACAGCTTTCTAAGAACCTTGTGAGCTGGGTGTGGTGGCGCACGCCTTTAATCCTAGCACTCGGGAGGCAGAGGCAGGCGGAACTTTGTGAGTTCAAGGCCAGCCTGGTCTACAGAGTGAGTTCCAGGCCAGCTGGGGCTACAAGGAGACCCTGTCTCGGGAAAAAAAAAAAAAGAACCTTGTGGCAGAAAATTAGCTTCAAAAACAAGTTGAACTGTATATTTATATACAGGTATATGAACACACACATGCCCTTGTACATACATGTTCAAAGCAGTGTGGAAGAAAACTCACCATGTTCTTAACAATATTCCTTCCTGGGAAGGAGAGATTGCAGCTGAGATAAAGATATGCTTGTCAAGATATGTCTTGAGTGATTTTCTTTTACATCGTACATAAAGAGATACTGACATTTAGAAATCATAAGCCAGGGAGAAAAGCGTGAAGGGCTGGGAAGGGCTGTTATCTGAGTAAGGTGGCCTTGCTGCTCACTGATCACGGGAGTGGCCCTGAGAGCAGCTGCCTGAATCTGAACCCCACCTCCACACTGGCTGACTGTGACCCGTGGCTGGATGCTGAATCTTGATGTGACTATCCTTTCATAGAACTTCCTGCTCTGTGAAAATCATATTTCCCCTACAGGGCTGTGACTAAGGAGATAACCTATTGCCAGTGTTTGGCACGGTGTCTGCTGCATTGCAATTTCTCAAGGAGTAGTCATAGCCGTTATTTGGGAAACTAATTTGCATATGGATAGGACTAAGATATCTTTAATTAAAATTTATTTGTGTGTGTGTGTGTGTGTGTGTGTGTAAGTGCATATGTACCAATGAAGTGAATGTGAAAGTCAGAAAACATGGGGGCTGGAGAGATAGCCTAGTGGTTAAGAGCGCCGACTGGTTAAGAGTCCTCTTGCAGAGGACCCGGGTTTGATCCCCAGCACCCACATGGCTGCTAAGAACCGTCTGAAACTCCAATTCCAAGAGAACTCCCGTTCCAGGGGAATTTGAGACCCTCTTCTGACCTCTGCGGCACTGCACAACACGGGTGCACAGACCTACATGCAGACAGTACATTCATACACATACAAAAATAAATAAAATTGAAAAAAAAAAAAGAAAGTCAGAAATCAACTTGCAGGACTTGATTCGCTCTTTCTACCACGTGGATCCGGAGGATGGCATTCAGATCATCAGGCTTGATGGCTTGTCCACTGAGCCATGTCACTGGTCCAAAGATATTATTCAAGAAAGTAAATTTCTGGGCTGGAGAGATGGCCTAGCAGTTAAGAGCACCGACTGCTCTTGCAGAGGACCTGGGTTCGATCCCCAGCACCCACATGGCGGCTGAGGACTGGTCTTTAACTCCAGTTCCAGAGGAATCCAACACCCTCTCCTGACCTCTGCAGCATTGCATGACAGGGGTGCACAAACCTACATGCAGACAGTACATTCATACACATAAAAAATAAACAAAATTAAAAAAATAAAAAATAAAATTTCAACTTTAAAAAAAGTAAATTTCACTATTTTTATTTTAGAGTGATTGCAATATATGTGTGTATGTGTGTGTGTGTGTGTGTGTGTGTGTGTGTAACTGTGAACAGAGTGAAAAGAAAAATGCATACATTAGACTTTTAGATATTATTTTCCCTCTATGTTACTTAAAGCTCCTGCCGAAATGTAGTTTGTCCTGCTGCTGAGCAAATGGCGCTGCTTTGCAGGGGATGGGGTGCAGTTCATACCTCTGGATTTAGAAAGTGATAAAAAAACAAGATAATGTTCAGTTTTCTTGGCCCATCCAATGGGACAAAGTAAAACCACTGTTCTCAAATGTGCACTGTGTTCTGTCCACTATAGTGACCACAGAGAGAAGATATACCCACTGTTCTCAAATGCGCACTGTGTTCTGTCCACTATAGTGACCACAGAGAGAATATAACTCAGTTCAAGTCATCCTTGCCACCAACTAAACACTTTAAGTATAAGCACAACTCCTTCTAATAACAGAAGTGTCAATTATTAAGCACCTAGAATATGCCTTGTGCTCTGCTTTGATGTCTCCTGCACATTGCTTTTAGCTCTCACAACCCTGCAGACATTTCAAAGATAGAGAACTTGAGATGTTTGGTCCGAACCCACATGGATAAGAAGGTGTGGCAACAGAATCTGACCATAGCTCCATTTGCTTCCAAGTCTGTGATAATCCTATGCTATGTTACTACCTTCTTGAAGGCAAAAGTTATGATTTCCCTGTGTGTGTGTGTGTGTGTGTGTGTGTGTGTGTGCTCTGTCTGTGTGTATGATGTATGCATGTGTATGTGTTCTTGTGTGTGCACATTCACATGCGTGCCCACTTGTGGAGCTCAGACGTTGAAGTCAGTACCTTTTTCTGTTGTTCTCCATCTTATTTTTTGAGACAGGGTCGATCCTAATTATCTTTAACTTGACATAGCTGAGTCATCTGGGAAGGGAATTTCAATTGAGGGATTTCCCAGATCAGATTGGCCATGTCTGTGGGAGATTGTCTTGACTGTTAATTGATGTAGGAGGCCCACTGTAGTGGATGCCATTCCATGGGCCATGTCTGTGGGAGATTGTCTTGATTGTTAATTGATGTAGGAGACCCACTGTAGTGGATGCCATTCCATGGGCCATGACTGTGGGAGATTGTCTTGATTGTTAATTGATGTAGGAGGCCCACTGTAGTGGATGCCATTCCATGGGCCATGTCTGTGGGAGATTGTCTTTATTGTTAATTGATGTAGGAGGCCCACTGTAGTGGACGCCATTCCATGGGCCCGTGATCTTGGGCTGCACAAGAACTCTGGATAAGCCTGGGCCTTGAGCTAGCCAGTAAGTGGCAGATCTTCATGATTTCAGGTTCAAGTTCCTGCTTGAGTTCCTGCTCCGGCTTCTCTCAATGGTGGGTTGCAACCAACACAATGAAAAAGAAAAAGCCTTTACTCCTCTAAATTCCTTTTCATAAGTGTTTTATCACTAGACCATAGTCTCTCAATGAACACAGAGCTCACTGGGTAGACCGGCTGGCCATTGAGATTCTGGGATTCTTTTTTACCATGTTCCCAGAACTAAGATTACAGATGTGCACTGTCATGCCTGGATAGTACCCAGGTGCCAGGATCAAAGTCGGGTCCTTCTGTTTGTGCAGCGAGTGCTTCACCAGATGGGCTATCTCCCGAGCCCCTGATTCCTCTTTTGTACACAAAGAAGCTCACACCTGTGTTTCCATCTCCCGCTGGAGCCTCAAGTCGTATGGCAGTGTCCAGTACCCGGCTGTTCTGCTCTGATCTGTGTCATGTCACAAAGTGTCTTCTGCACCAGTACAGAGCTATTGGATATGAGAATCATTCATGTTTATTTCATGTTCCACCTAGGTGGCGGCTTTGAAATACATCCCATCTGTCCTTCAGGATGTGGAAACCGTCTTTGATGCGAAGTTGCTCAGGTGAGAGCTTATGATGTACTGTCCCCAGCTCTGCTGTCACACCAGGAATTGAAAGGAAAGGCAGGGCCCTTCCAGGAGGCTTCCATACTGACTCTCAGCTTAGGGACAGGGAGGGCACATGCTAAGAGCCTTGCTTAGGGGCCTCAGGGTGAGAGTTTTAACTTTGGCTTAATTGCGCCAGGTTTTGATGATAACTGACATGCAGTATAAGCATCCTTCTTTGAAGATGTGAACATGCAGATTTGTGTGGGGTAGGACACAGCACATCATGGGGGTCTGTAGGTTGTTCTAGGTCCTAACATTTGCCTGGTAAAACCCCATTGCTGCAAATGGAGAAGAGATCATGGACAGGACTCATTTTGCTCCATGGATTTCAGCTCCATTTATGCCAGGGATGAATAAATGATTTTAATATGATGAGGCCAAGGAAATGGGACATTTGAGTTCAATATGCTTTTTTCTTTCCTTTAAAATCACTGAAATTCCCAGGTAATGTAGTAGAAGATTTAAAAAACGCTTTTTACATGTAAATACATTCATATGTAGAAGAGTTCCCATATGGCCTTCATGCAGTTTCCCTGAAGGCTGACATCGAAACACATAATTGAAATTGAAAAATTATCATTGTGCAGTTCCTTTAGCTGCAGTTGGCCTTTACTTGGATAACATCAGTTCTTTTAACAGATGCTGATTTTTCTCATCCTGTTAGATAGCTTTTGCAGCTCTTTCTCATTCTTTAGGCTTCAAACTAAATGTTATCTATCCAGAAAAGCTGGAAATAAATTCTTTTCCCACTCCTTCAGTTCTGCTCCTGTCCCTTACCATTATTTTTTTGAAACTCTCCATTTCCTTCATTGTATTTACTGTGTTGATTTGTTTGTTCTGTGTTGTGTACTGACCTTCATCAGAATGTGAGTTCCACGTCCACTGAGAGAGCAAGTCTCCCTATCGTAGTCCCATTTCTCTGCCTACTGCCCATTGCATACTAAGTATCTCTTTACTTGGTAGTGATGGATGAATGCAATGAGTTTATTCTGGAAAGCTGACAGGAACTATATTTGGGGGGGAGTATATGTTTATCTTCATTCTATTTGGAAAGAGCTGCCTCATTTCCTGCACTGGTTCAAACTTACAACTTTTTCATAATTTTCTGAAAAATTAAGGGCTCCATTTTTTTCATATAATTTGCCATAAGGCATTACCAAATATAAGACACTTAAAATAAAATCATATTGGAAGAGGGCTTCGTGGTAAGTTGATGTGAGCATCTCTCCTATAAAATGATATGGTAATAAATTCAGAACCTGGTCATAATCTTCTTTGACTCCTTACCTATAATAGCCTTGGGAAACTCAATTAACCTTTTTAAAACTTAATTTTCTTACTTATAAAAATGGGGATAGCCGGGCGTGGTGGCGCACGCCTTTAATCCTAGCACTTGGGAGGCAGAGGCAGGCGGATCTTTGTGAGTTCAAGGCCAGCCTGGTCTACAGAGCGAGTTCCAGGACAGCTGGGGCTACAGGGAGACCCTGTCTCGAAAAGACTAAAAAAAAATGGGGATAAAAATGGGGATAAATGGTGCCAGGTATGGTGACCCTCACCAGTGATCCCAGCACTCAAGAGGGTGAGGTAGAAGGATCACAGGTTCAAAGCCAGCCTAGATTACATGAGAATTTATCTCAAAAAAACCCCAACTAGTAAATAGATAAAATTCAAAAATCAAGATCTGTTTTTTCTGTACCTCAGAGAGTTATGAGGTTACTGCAGCATGGCAAATATATGCACAAAGCATGTGCCTATTATACAGGACATGCTTAGGGTTATTGGTATTATTTTCAGATTTTTACATTAGTTTGAATGCTTCTAATATTCAACAGTAACTACTACTTATAACATTTTTGCTGAAGGGTTACTGCATGCCAATGTTCTGCCAGGCACGCGGGGTCTGAGGGGGGCATGATGATGTCATTTATGTCCTCGCAGAGCTGACAGTCCAGGACCATGAGGTGGGTGACCTAAGTCTAACCTGCCTCTGCCAACTCCTGTTTTCCTGCTTTCAGCCAACTCCTATATGAGTTCTACACCTGCATCCCTCCCGTGAAGCTACAGAAGCAGAAGGTTCAGTCCATGAATGAGATCGTGCAGAGCAACCTCTTCAAAAAGCAAGGTGAGCTGGAGATAGATGGCTCAGTGATTAAGGTCATGGCTGTTCTTGCAGAGAACCTGGGTTTGGTTTCCAGAAAGCACATGGCACCTAACAACCATCAGTAACTATTTCCCAGGGGGGATCCAATACCCTCTTTTGGCCTCCGCAAACATTGCATTCATGGGTGCATTTACATACATGCATGCAAAACAGTCCTATGCATGCAAAACAGTCCTAAACATACAAAAATAAATAAATCCAAAAAAATGTAAAAGGCAAGGCTAGCTCTGGGCTCCTGCTAGGTGGGTCCTCTCTGGGAAGCTCCTTTGAGTGGTCAAACCCTTCAGACAGTACAGTGTCTCTTTGTAGAGTTCTTCCTCCGTAAGTGTGAAAAGTAGAACTTAGCAGGAAATTTGGATGTCAGACTCTACATTGATTTTAAGAAAGCTTAGGTTGTATTGCTCATTTTTCTTGAGGCAGTTTAATGAGGTGAGAAGTTTGGCGTCATCTGCTGAGTGGTATTTGTCCCTCTATCATTTATTACTGCTATCTTTTACTTGGAGGGAGATGGGTAAAGTTTCTTTAAATAGAAAGAACCTTTAACTGAGCAGTTCTCCAGATCTTGAGTGTGTCAGAATAAACTGGAGAGCTTGTTGAAATGCAAATTTCTGAGGCCCATCTCTGTGTGGTCTGATTAAGTAGGAATTAACAGCGTTTTTTTTTTAGCTTTTAGAAGAAATGCAAATTATCCTTGAATAAGTAATACATTTACATGTACCAAATGGAAACTATGAAAAGCATCACATGGAAAGGGTCCTGTAGATGCTGGGCAGGGCACTACTGCTTTTGGGTTTTGCAGATGTGCAATGGACTAGATGGGCATGTGCATTCTCCTCTCGCTTTTATCATATCCCTAAGTGACAGAAAATCATGTGACCATTCTTTACCTTTTTAATGATAAGTTTTGGAGGTGAAGGAATGAGAAAGAATTTGGGCAAAGCTGTAGTCAGAGATTTGGTCCCCCTAAACTAGTGACTACAATGTCCTCTGACAAGTATTCACTGTGGTGAGACTTGGTTTTTTTTTTTTTTATTGTATTTATTTATTTATTTTTAACAAATCTAGACCCGTGTTCCCGCTCATTCCCCCACCCCGTCAGAGCTCGTGCATTCTGCCAAACATGCTTTCCATCTCTTAGTCTTTCTCAATATTTTCCATGGGGACGTTGACTGTTTTGAGCAGAAGTTCACTGTTTCAGTCAGTTCTTTGATGCAGTATTTTCTGTTGTTGTTGTTGTTTCCAAAATGCATTATGTCCAACTGCTTTGTACAGAAGCTCAGGGGGCCCTACACAAGAAATACTTAAAACTGGGAATTTGGCACTAGCATCCACAGATTGAGGGATACCAATAGTTTTCGTCGGTTGTTGTTTCTCTGGACTGTTACGTCAATCAGCAGAAAGGTCCTCTGAGCTCCAGCCATTTTCCTGTCTTTCCCTTCAAAGCTCGTGATGTCGTCCTTTCCTGTACTGCTGCATGAGAACTCCATTGTGTAGATGACCACATTTTCTTCTCTCTCTATCCACTCTATTGAAGGGGCAAATTTGGGTTGGTTCCCAGCTCTTTGGCTATTGTGAAGAGAGCTGTAAATAAACATGGCCGGGCATGATACTCTGTTGGTTGGCGTATAGCTCCTGGAGGGTACTGCCCAGGAGTGGTATGGCTGGGGTCGGGTGGCAAGTTCGTTCCAAAGTCTTCCAAGGGTTTCCACATGCTTCCATAATGATGTAACGAGTTTGCATTCCTACCAGCAGTGGGGATGAGTGTTCCCTTTCCCACAAACCTCTCCAGCACTTGGTATCATTTGTTTCTTGAATCCTAACCAGTCTTACTGCGAGTAAAGATGATATCTTAAAGTGGGTTTGATTTGCATGTCCTTAATGATTAGTGATGTTGAGCCATTCTTGAGGTGTTTCTCAGAACCATCCTCTAATTCCTTGCTTGAAGTCCTCTGTTTCAGTTCTTTGCTCCATTTTTGAGTGAGGGTTCTTTGTTTCTTTTTTTCTTTGTTTTTGAAGTAGTTTAATATTCTGGAAAATCAAATGCTTTTGTCAGGATGTACTGCAGTGGGACAGGTTTTCCTCCCCACACTCTTTGGGGATTGTCTCGGTCACTTCCTTTGATTGTTTCTTTTGATGTACAGAAGCTTTTAGATTTAAATGAGGTCCCATTTGGTCAATTGTTCCAACCTTAAATTCTTGTGCAGCTGCTGTCTTATTTGAGGAAGTCTTTTCCTGAGCTTTGCTTGTAGTTTGCTGCCAACTTTTTTCTTCTATCACCTTCAGAGTTTGGGGTTTCACGCTTGAGGTCTTTAAATCATTGGATTGACTTTTGACGGGTTGAGAGAGTAGGGGTGAATTTCATTCTTCTAACAAAGTGGTGAGTCCAGTTTTGCGCCAACACCACTTGCTGAAGATGCGGTCTTCTTCTCCATGTGTTTCTTTGGCCCCCTTGTCAAAATGAGATGTGGCTTGAAATTGTATGCTGCTCAGATTTGGATTTCTTCGGTTTGTTCCATTGGCAAACAGGTCTGTTTTTTGTGCCAGTTACCAGGCGTTTTTTATGAACTATGAGCCCTGTTAGTATAGTTTAAAAGTCTGGAAGATAGAGTCCCTCCTGTGTAAGCTTCTTTTCAACTCAGGATTGATTTGGGCTATTTGGGGGTCTTTTTGGTTTTCTCCAAATGGAATTAAGAACTTTTGTTTTCCAAAAAAGCTCGTGAAGGGAAAAACAAAATACGGTGGGGATTTTGTTGGGATTGCATTAAATTATTACAAGAGTTTTGGTAAAATGGACATTTTTTACAATGTAATTTTCCCAATCCATTTTGGGGGGAGCATGGGAGGTTTTTTTCCCATCTTCTTAGGTTTCTTTCAATTCTCCTTCTTTAAGGGGTTAAATTTTTTGTGTAGGAGGTCTTTGGTGTCTTTGGTTTAGGGTTTGTTCCGGTATCTTATTGTTTTTGAGACTATTGTGAAACACAAAGAATGGAAGTTCTCTTTGAAATTCTTTTCTTTCCAGTTGCTTGTTGTTGTGGTAAAGAACAGGCATTATTTTCAAGGTTACATTTTTATCCTGCCCTTTGCTGAAAGCTGTTATCGTTTCTTAGGGAGTTTTCTTGGTGGAGTTTTTGCATCCCTGTAAGTAAACAATTCATTTCATCATGCACAAATAGGGATCGTTTGAACTTCCTCTTTTTCCAATATACTTCTCTTTAATAGCCTTTTCTCCTTGCCTTATTGCTCTAGCACGTGTTTTCAAGCACTATATTTGAAGAGGAGTGGTGATTAGGCGCAGGCCTTGCCGAGTTCCTACCTTTAAAGGATTGTTTCTGTCTTTCCCCCCCTTTAGGATGATATTGGCTGTGGGTTTTCTGTATATCGTGGCCTTTTGGACTTTACATTGGAGGAATGGAGTCCCCTCAATCTCCAATTCCTTCTAGGTTGTAAGCATAAGGGGTGCTGGATTTGTCAAAGGCTTTTCAGCATCAATGCGGATGATTGTGTGGGTTTTTGTCTTTGATTACGTTTAAGGTGTTTGATGAGTTTATTGATTTTCGTATGTTAACCATCCCTGACATCTCTGGTGGAATCCAACCTTGGTCATGATGGATTGATCTTCTTGATGTGTTTTTTTTGTTTTATTATTTGTATTCTGTTAGAATTTTGGCATCTGTGGTTCATTAGGGAGATGGGTCTATAATTTCTCCTTTTTAGTTCTGTCTTTGCCTGTTTTTGGTATAGAGTGATTCTGGCTTATAGAAGGAATTTGGAGATTCCCTCTGATTGTATACTTTAAAAATTTGTTTTTTTTTTTTTGTTTTGAATGTTTTATAGAAATTCGGCTGTGAAAACCCGTCTGGGGCCTGGGCTTTTTTTAGTTGGGAGGCTTCTTACTACATCCTCTATTCTTCACATGTTATGGTCTGTTTAGCTGCTGGTCCCTCTTGGCCAAGCTTTGGTATTCCCAAGATTTCAGAATATTCATCCATTTTTCTAGATTTTCAAACTTGTGAATATAGTTCTTGTAATATCCCATATAATTTTCTTGATCTTTTCCTTGTCCGTTGTGATATTTCCCTTTTCATCACAGATTGTATTGATTTGGAGTTGTTCCTTCTTTCTTTGTTAACTCTGGGCTGAGAGGTCTGTCTATCTTGTTTATTCTTCAAAGAACCAACTTTGGCTTCATTGATTTTTTGTATTGTTTTCTTTGTTTCATTTCATTGATTTCTGCTCTGTATTTTGTTATTTCTTCCTGTCTGTTGCGTTTAGGGTTCATCTGTTGTTGCCTCTCAAGTGCTTTTAGCTGTAGTGTTAGATCATTCACTTGTGCTCTTTCTGTTTTCTAAGTAGGCACCCAGGGCTATAAATTTCCCTCTTAGGACTGCTTTTAAGGTATCCCATAAGTTTTGTTGTGTTGTATTGTCATTGTCATTCAGTTCCAGGAATGTTTTTATTTCTTTTCTTTATCTCTTCCTTGACCCATTCATTATCAAGAGTTGTTGTTTTAGTCTCCATGTGTTCTTGTAGGCAGGAGGGCTTGTCCTGGTGTGTTGATGTTGAGCTTCATTGCACTGTGGTCTGAAGAATGCATGAAATTATTCAGTCTTTTTGTATTTGTAGAGGTTTCTTCTGTGTCCCCAGGATGTGGTCAATTTTGGAGAATGTTCCGTGGGGTGCTGATAGAAAGTATATTTCTAATTAGGATGGAATGTTCGGTAAGGTCATGAGGTCCATTTGGTGTATCATATCGTTCAGTTCAGATGTCTCTCTGTTTATTTTTGTCCTGTTGACCTACCAAAGGACTCAGTGGGGTATGAAATCTCCCACTATATGTGTGCTGGGGTTAGTCCTGTGACTTGTGGTCCTGGAGAATTGTCTTTATAAGTTTGGTGCACCAGAATTTGGGGCAATATATTCATAATTGTGAAATCTGGTGGAATGTTTTTGAAAGGCCTTCTTGTCTCTTCTGATTCCTTTTACTTTGAAGTCTATTTTTAATCCGAAAATTAATGGCCTTCTTTGCTCTTCTGATTCTTTTCTTTGAAGTCTATTTAATCCGATATTAAAATAGCACACCTGCTTTCTTTTTGGTACCATTTGCTTGGAATATTTTTTCCCATCCCTTCACTTTAAGGTGTGCCTGTCCTTGAAGGTAAGATGTGTTTCTTACAGACAGCATATCGATGATCTGTTCTTCCTAATCCAGTCCCCAGTCTAGTCTTTTGATTGGAATTTAGTCCATTAATATTTTAAGGTTATGACATGAGAGGTTTGGTTGCTTCCTTTTGCCTTATTATCCATCTGCGGTTTTTGAGAGGTTTCACTTCTGCAGTTATGCTTTTATTGATTTCTCCTTCTAGTTGCCTGGGGTTGGTTGCTCCTTTCTTCTGTTCTTTGAATGCTTCAAGTATTCTCTAAGGGTTTGTTTTCCGGACATGTATCTTTCAAGTTGTTTATGTCATGGAAGTTTTCCTCTCTCCTCCACTATGATTGACATTTTTGCTGGGTATAGTAACCTGGGTGGCATCCATTGTCCATCAACACTGGGAATGCTTACTCCATTCTTCTTGCTTTCATCGTTTGCTGTGAGAAGTCCGTTGTTATTCTGATAGGCTTCCCCTTAAGGCACTTGTTGTTTTCTCTTGTCGCTTTAAGAATTTTTCTCTTGTTTTGGGTTCCAGCATTTTAACTATGATGAGGCGTGGAGAATTTCTTTTCTGACTTGTCTTTTGAGTTCTATATGCTTCTTGTATTGGTATTGGTTTGTCCTTTTTTAGTTTGGGAAGTTTCATCTATTATTCTGTTGAAGATCTGATCAAATACCTTTCTCTTGGATTTTCTCCTTCCTCTATTCCTATGATGCGGAGGTTTGATCTTTTCATAGTGTCCCACAGCTCCTGGTTGTTCCATTTTGTGTATTTTTAATTTTTCATAATTTTCCTTGAGGTTTTAGTTGTTCTGTGTTGTCCTCCAGGTCTGATATTCTTGTTTCTGCTTCCTCCATTCTGCTTTCTGAGGCTTTTTTCATCCTTTCCTCTTTAATGGAGAGTGTTTGATTTCCTTTTTCATTTTTCCTCTTCTGATTTCTTTAGTGTTTTATTTCTTTTTGGAGCTTCTCGATCTCTTTGTAGCTCTTGTTTGCTGGTTGGTTTCTTTTTCTTTTTTCAGCATGGGATCTTTTTCAGTGTTTCTTCTACTCCTTCGGAGCTTGTCATTCTCTCTCTCTCGTCCTCGAGTCCTCATCTCTTTTCTAGTTCTTTAATTTGTTCTTTATGATTTGTAGTTCTTAAGTATGTTCCCAATTTGTTTCTGATATCTCGTGTCCTGGGGCATCCCCAGGGGGGATCCCACTGCAGGAGATCATCCATAGGGTGGTAAAGCTTGGCTGTGGGATTATCCTGCACCTTTCCAGTGTAGTCTCTTCTTCGTGATCCTGGCATATGGTGCTTCTCCTTGCCTGTATTCAATGTGAGTCCTGAATGCCTCTTCACGTGTTGAAGGTTTGCTTTGCGCCTCCTTCAGATCCTTCTCGTATCTCAGTTGCGGGGGGAGGGGGGGGCTTTCGCCGCGTGGCACCTGTCCGCTGGGCTCAGGAGATCTCAAATCTAAGAGTCCACACAAGCGTGCCTTAATTACCGGCTGGGAGGATAACTCCGCCCCCACAGCCACTAAAATCCAATCAACCAAAGACCACACTTAATCCCAGCTGGGGGATAACTTCAACCTCACAGCACAAAGGCCAATCAAACCAAGACAGCAGGACCAAACGATCAGCATCAGCTCGCCAAGGCAGGACCACCCAGTCCCTACCTCCGTCTTTCCCCTCTTCCTGCGCTGGGCTCAGGAGAATTTCTCCGAGACTGGTTTTTTAAGAAATATTTCTATCTGGGCATTGGTGGCACATGCCTTTAATCTAGCACTTGGGAGGCAGAGGCGTGGATCTTTGTGAGTTCAAGGCCAGCTGGTCTAATACAGAGTGAGTTTCCAGGACAGGGAGACCCTGTCTCAAAAAGACCAAAAAAATATTTCTAGCAATTATAGAATTCCACATAGTGTATTTTGATCATAGTCAGAACCCCTCTCCATCTTTCCCTTACTCCCTTCCCCCAGACTTCATGTCCTCTATTATTATCCCTACTTTTTTAAAGACCTATGGAGTCTAATCTATGCTTCTCAATGCTCTGGGGTGTGAATCTCTTGGGTTCTGGTCAACTTACCAGGTGTCACACCAATAAGAAAAACTGATTCTCCCTTTCCCATAGGGTAACTGCACATATGAACTCATAGCACTTACGGCAGTGTGCACAAGACCTGTGTGAGCCCAAGCCAGACAGGGGCCCAGCAAGGATGGGGGAGGGAGGTAGCCAGGAAGTTCTAGCTCTAGCTGAGGATCTACTGACAATTAATACATGGTGGAAACGGGTTTCCTGATTTGGGAGGTTGGTTAACTTGATGTCTGAAGCTCCTTCGAGAGACAGTGATATGGGCTTTAGATGTTCACCCTCATTCTCTATTTCTTCTTCTTCTTCTTCTTCTTCTTGTTCTTCTTCTTCTTCTTCTTCTTCTTTTTTTTTTTTGTATTTTTGAGACAGGGTCTCTGCTGTAGTTTGTCTTCCATTGCTATGACAAAATACTCTGACTGACACCAACTTGGGGAGGAAAGGGTTTATTCAGCTTACATCTCCTGGGTCACAGTTCATCACTTAGGGAGCCCAAGGCAGGAATTCAGGGCAGGAACCTGGAGGCAGGAGCTGAAGGACAGGCCATGGAGGAATACTGTTCACTGGCTTGCTCCCCTGGCTCATGTCCAGCCTGCCTTCTTATACCTTACACAACAACCTGCCCAGGGTGGCACCACTCATTGTGGGCTGAGCCCTCCCACACTGCTGGACAATCAGACAATACTCCACAGATGTGGCCACAGGCCAATCCAATGGAGCCAATTCTCCAGATGAGGCTCCCTCAACCCAGGCATGTCAAGTTGACACTAAAGCTATCCAGCACAGTCTCCCTTTACTCTCTATGTAGACCAGGCTGGCCTTGAACTCACAGTGATCTTTTCCAGCAACTCTGCGTTCCCAGCTCACACTAAATCGATCATGCATTTTGCACAATATAAATATTTTGCCTATTCAGAAACTCAGTGATTTTTCACTCTTTCTAAGAGGGTTAAAAAAAAAAATCACGTTGTAGGTCAGCATTATTTTCTGTGCCCAAAGACCAGCCCTTCCTGGTTTTAAGGTCCTCTGCCCACACTGATGTCCATAGTAAAATGAGAAGGAAACTGAAAGAAATAAGAGGTCTTAGAATGCAGAGGATCAGCCATAACACTACTGGAATTTATTCAGGGGAATGAAGTCTGAATATTTATGCACATTACCTCATAATCACAGAAATATTCAGGAACCACTTCACTGTAAAGATGATTTATTTTCCTGATGCCTGGTTAACATGTGCCTCCAAAATTGCTATCTGAGTCACCTGCCTGGAATGAAGGCAGAAGAGAGACATGGGGAAGGAAGCATTTTCATGTGTGTAATTTCCCGACATTTAGACAGATGCATAGCCACAGAGTAATATTTGAGATGTGTGTGGTTTGTTCAGTGACAGGAGGCTAATCCCAGTAGTTGTATGTCTCATGTAGCTGTGGTGTTTTAAAGGGAAACATTTGTGTTTTTAGAAGTTCTGACTATGAGAGGCTGGAGAGATGGCCTAGCAGTTAAGAGCACCAACTGCTCTTGCAGAAGACCTGGGTTTGATCCCCAGTACCCACATGGAGGCTGAGAACCGTCTTTAACTCCAGTTCCAGGGGAATCCGACACCCTCTTCTGACCTCCGTGGCATTGCACTACATGGGTGCACAGACCTGCATGCAAACAGTACATTCATACACATAAAAAATAAATAAAATTAAAAAAAAAAAGAAGTTCTGACTATGAAGATCTTGAGCTTTGTCTGCCCCTTTCTGCACTGGAAGCCCCTCCCAGAGCTTTGGGTGGTGTCACTGTGCAGAGACATTGAATGGAGTCTGAGGGATGTAAGGACAGTTCTAGCTGCGTATGGTGCAGCGCAGGGAGCAGGTAGTGGGCTGCTTGGCTCTCCTGTATTGTCCTGAGCTGCTACCACTGTCAGGGCCCCAGCTCAGCACAGAGCGAAGATTCAGCACCACCAAGGGCCTGGCTTGGGCCTGTGGTATCACCTGCAGCCTTGTGGAAGGGGATAATTCTTTTACAGGAGTCTTCTCTCCTGGGCCAAGGGGGCAGGGGTGGCCCTGAGGGGTCACAGAATGACAAGGCAGCCTGAACAGCTGCTGCTTACCCGTCCTCCTATGCATCTAAGATTCAGATTCATTAAAAGTCTTCTGATTAATATCAACCGACAGAAGGCTAGCCCTGAAATTGTAGTTACAAAGGAGATGCAGACTTTTCAGATGTCTGCAGACTAGAAGTGCAAACGAAGTGCCTTTTGGGGGTCTGTTTTCTAGAGGGCACAAGTAAGATTAGTCTGTCCATCCTTGGCTCACATGTGAAGGCAGTGGGCTCTTAATCCAGCTTCTAAGGTAATGCCTCTGCCATATGTATTGGCCAAGTGAACCTGCTTAACCAAATAACCTGAGGGAAGCTGCAGTTTATCAACCTCCTGTCCTCCAGTTCCAAATGAATGGGATCCCAAGTCACTTCCTGGGGTCCATTGCTCTTGGGCAAGAGACTCTCTTTCAACCCTTAAATAAGGTAAGTTTGATCCTCAGCCAAGTTTGAGCTATAATGAAATTCCTCTTGTTATTCACCTGGTGAAGTGTCCTGTGCCTCAGGGATGCGATTTGCTTTGAGCTGTACTCATTTACTTGCCAGATGTGCAGATTGCCTGGAGTTTTGTCAGTGGCATTAGCTTGTACTTGGAGCCTTGAACATTTGTATCAATATCAAGCAGAGTAGCTGGAAGGCTTTAAAGCATTGTCTAAGCTTTGGGCAGATCACTTTATTGGCCTGTCTTCAGGCGGATCCTGTGTAGAACAAGGGGTGGGATGGGTGTAGGTGGACAGCACTGGTCCTTGGGTCACTCTGGATCTTCATTTTATTTATGACTCATTCTTTTATCAGTGGTGTGATTATGAGTGATCATTTTAGACCCTCTGATCCTCAGCAAGCTCATCTGTAAAGTGGGAATAAAAATGGTGTCTGTCCTAGGTGCTGATGATGTGGATGAAGCATTTAAAGGACTCAGCATGTGTCTGATTCGGTAGCATCGTATATTAAGCGGTAGCTAATTATTGGAGTTGTGAGTTATTTTCCATCTGTTCCTGTTGTTACCCGGACTTGTATACTGACTCTTATTTTCTTGCCCTAAGGTCATACCCTCTTTGATACTTGCCAAGATCTTGGTTTCCCTGAAACTACCTGTTTTTCCTCAGGGTCTGAGAAACACAGGACTTAATGAATAAAAACCCTTGATCTGTGTGTTTATGCCATCCTGGCTTTGAACATCTTTTTCCATTTTTTAGTCCATTTCCCTGGAGTGTTTTTGCAAAAGGTTCATGCCTAGGAGGCCAGGTTTGGATGGGACATAGGCCTACCTCCCTTCATGTAGTCACACAGTTTGGGGCTCTTGACAGCCATCCTCTCTGATAGTTGGCCCCACTTTAAAACTTTTTAAAAGCGTACATTAATTCACTGAAACAATAGGCTTCATTTTGAAGTTTTCAACACAGAATATAATGCTTCTGGATCATATTCAGACCCCCACTACCCTCTCATGTCCCTCGGGGCTCTTAACATATGCACATAGCATCCTCCCTCCCTTTCTTCCCTGGAGATAGTAAATGTCTATCAGCTCAGTTCTTACTAGGACCTTGAGTAATTCACTCAATCCTAGCATGCCTTAATCTGCTCATCTATAAAACAGAACTGCCTTCCTTGGACCTACTGGGTTGCTATGTAGTCCAGAGAGCATTATGTGGCTGATAACCCCGGGGCAGGAGAGGAGTCACCATTAGCCATAACCTACACGGAGTGGCCTTCCTCATGTGAGTGCCTTTAGTTTCAGTGGGAGAACCCAGGACACTAATTAACTAATAACTTGCCTGGGGGTGTGTGTGCTGATGGAAGGAGAGTGGTCAGATCTACCTGGGCAGCTTGCAAGGGTATGTGGGAAAGCCAGCCCTCTGTGACTGTGGTACGGCTCTGTCCAGGGCAAGCTAAACTCTTAAGTCAGGCTGCCTTTCAGTCTGAAGCTGATCACACATACCATCTGGTCAGTGTAAACTGCTTGAGCATCCACACTGCTCACTTCTCCAAAACAGAGGAGGGAGCGGGAGAGAGCAGATGGATCAGGGTTGGAAGCTCCTTGGCTGTCTAGCTCCAGCCCTTGGGTCTTTTCACTGGGAACTCCATGGGGAGACAGCTTGAACATAAGGCTCCTGGTTGTCTGTTGTGGGGCAGCTGCCCTTTTGTCCTCTGCCTGTCCACTGCACAGAGTCTGGGGCTGCCGTAGCCTCTAGTCATAATTCACACTGGCCAGGCAACTGTAGGGGTACCCTTGTGCGCAACACCGCAGAGACTTAGCTAATCATCACACCCCTGCAGCTTCCAGCCCAGGAGGAAGGTCTTTCACTCTGTTGTTATCCTTTCTTTGCTGAACTTAAGAGCACCTCTTAGCCTCGGGCTCCATGTCTGAAAGTGTGACTGTGAATATCATATTTGAATAAGGGGCCGTTGATCTAGACCCTTGTTTCTGACCCTGGCTTGTTCATTTACTCGCTGTGTTCCCGAGGAAGCTATGCCAGCTGGTAACTGAGGCCTCCCAGCAGGAAGGAGACAGAAGCACAGAGCAGAGTGGCATTTAATTATCTCAGCCTGAAGTGACACCTGTCCGTTTCACCCACAGTCTGTTGGCCAGAGTCACACTCTCAGCCTAACTGCAGGGAACCTGGTGTGGGAAGGACACACGCAGAGAGGCTTTGCAGAGCACCAGCTCTGCCTCTCGCTGATTAAGTTTGAGGACTGGGTTCTGAATACAAATTGTTTGAAAAACAAAATCTATCCCTGTTTTCTATTATACCATGGCTTTAGTCTCATAAATTCTATTTAACTTTATCTTTGCTGGAAATATTTCCTTGTCCACTTGAAAATATATTTCAGTACAATTGGGGGGAAGCACAACAATGGAAGGATTGAAAGACTGAGAGAAAGATGCAGGACATGTATGGCAGAATGCCTGATCTGGGGTGGGGTGGGAAGAAAGGAAAGGGGAATATATCTAAATTGAACTGAAAAATGATGTCTGAAATATACAAAACATCAATAAAAGTATTATATTTAAAAAGAAAAAAATGATATCAAATGCTGGTAATGTTATGAAGGACAGGGTAACTCTTATTCAATGTTATGTAAATGTAAACTGATACAGCTGCTATGGAAATCAATGTGAGGGTAGAATGGTATACCATGTGACCCAGATCTACTACATGTGGGCACATACCCAATTGGTTCTATATCCTACCACAGAAATACTGGCAAATCCATATTTCTTTTTGTTTTTCTTTCTTTCTTTTTTTTTTTTTTTTTTTTTTTTTTTNCAGTGGGACAGAAGATAGAAACGACTCAAAAAACAAAGAAGAAAGAAAGCAAAGCCCACTCATAGATGGGAGCAAAAAGCTACAGAGACTTCCACAAGTGAGGAATTAGAGATTTCTGAGAACACACTTAAGAAGTGTTCACTTTAGTGACACTAATCATTAAGGAAATGCAATCAAAACCACTTAAGATATCATCTTACTCCAATAAGACTGGCTAGGATCAAAAAAACAAATGAAACAAGTGCTGGAGAGGTTGTGGGAAAGAGAACACTCATCCACTGCTGGTGGAATGTAAACTCGTGCAGCCACTATGGAAAGCAGTGTGGAGAACCCTTGGAAGACTTGGAATGAACTTGCCACCCACCCAGCCAACCACGTCCTAGCATGTACCCTCAACACCTCACCCCACTCAGAGATACGTTGCATGGCATGTTTATTTCAGCTCTCTTCACAATAGCAAGGAGCTGGAACCAACCCAAATGACCCTCAACTGATGAGTGGATAGAGAAAATGGGGACAATCTACACAATGGAGTTTCTATGCAGCAGTAAAGAAAGATGACATCATAGCTTTGCAGGAAATGGCTGGAGCTAGAGACATCATGCTGAGTGAAGTAACACAGTCCCAGAAAAACAAACTAGAAATGGTATCCCTCATCTGGGATGCTAGTGCCAATTTCCTAGTTGTAAGTATTTCCTCTGCCTGGTCCCTTGAGCTTTTGTTCAAAGCAGTTGGGACTGATGCATATTGGAAACAAAACACAACAACAACAACAACAATAGAAAGGACTGAATCAAAGAATGACTGAACAGTGAACTTCTCTCAAACAGTCAACTTCCCCATGGAGAATATTGAGAAAGCACTAGAAAGAGATGAAAAGCATGTTTGGCAGAATGCATGAGCTCTGGTGGGGTTGGGGATGGGGGGGACACGGGTCTAGATTGATAAAAAAAAAAATATAGAAGAAATAATACATAAAAAAGAAAAAAATTTTAATGTTAAAAAAAAAGATATGAACATCAAGATTTTATCTGTGAACAGTTTCAAGTCCACGTTTCATAGTCCTTTATGATAGTGCATTTTGGATAGAGGCAGTACTTGGAGTGAAAAGTAGTGCGGTTCTCCTTCTTTGTTAGAAATTGTTAGTTTGTGGTTTTAAAACAGTACAGAAGTAATAGTTTCACTGTGAAGCTTTCACACATAATTAGTTGGGTTGGCCCCTTCTTTCATTCTCTGTTTCCTTCCCCACCGTCCCTGTTTGTTCCCTTCCATTCCCTGCAGCCCCTTCACACTTTCGTGTCACACGTGTCTATTTCTCTCTCCACTTCATAATACTCACCCCACTTCTTGTTCTTTTTATAGTTTCACGACCCATTCTCTTTTCTTTTTTATTTAATTTTTTTTCTTAATTTTTTAATTTATTTTTCTCATTTTTTTTTTTTTCATGCAGGTCTGTGCACCTGTGTCGTGCAATGCCACAGAGGTCAGAAGAAGGTGTCATATTCCCCTGGACTGGAGTTCTCCTGGAAATGGAGTTTCAGATGGTCTCAGCTGCCATGTGGGTGCTGGGGATCGAACCCTGGTCTCTACAAGAGCGGTTGGCGCTCTTAACCGTTAGCCTCTCATCCAGCCCTGAATTCATTCTCTTTCTCTCTCTCTCTCCTCGCTCTCTCTCTGCTCTCTCTGCTCCTCTCTCTCTCTCTCTTTCTCTCTCCAACACACACACACACACATATATGCATATGTACATTTAAAGCTAGGATCCATAGGATCCACATATGAAGGAATATGTAGTATTTGTCCTCCTAAATCTGGTTATCTCACATTCTAGATCCATCTATTTTCCTTCAAATTTTACTTTTCTTTACAAGTGAATAAAATTCCATTTTGCAATGTACCAACATCGCATATCTATTCATATATTGGTGGCCTCTACATTGATACCACGTTCTTGTTACTGTGAATAGAACAGCAATAAATATGGATTTGTCCAGGCATGCTGGGGCATGCCTTTAAATCCCAGAAACTCGGCAGAGGCAGAGGCAGGGGATCTCTGTGAGTTCAAGGACAGCCTGGTCTATAGAGTGAGTTCCAGGCCAGCTGGGGCTATAGGGAGACCCCGCCGCAAAAACAGTGGGACAGAAGATAGAAACGACTCAAAAACAAAGAAGAAAGAAAGCAAAGCCCACTCATAGAGTGGAGCAAAAGCTACAGAGACTTCACAAGTGAGGAATTAGAGTTGCTGAGAACACACTTAAGAAGTGTTCACTTTAAGTGATCACTAATCATTAAGGAAATGCAATCAAAACCACTTAAGATATCATCTTACTCCAATAAGACTGGCTAGGATCAAGAAAACAAATGATAACAAGTGCTGGAGAGGTTGTGGGAAAGAGGAACACTCATCCATGCTGGTGGGAATGTAAACTCGTGCAGCCACTATGGAAAGCAGTGTGGAGAACCCTGGAAGACTTGGAATGAACTTGCCACCCACCCAGCCATACCACTCCTAGACATGTACCCTCAACACTCACCCCACTGCAGAGATATGCATGGCAGTGTTTATTTCAGCTCTCTTCACAATAGCAAGGAGCTGGAACCAACCCAAATGACCCTCAACTGATGAGTGGATAGAGAAAATGTGGTACAATCTACACATGGAGTTCTATGCAGCAGTAAAAAAGATGACATCATAGCTTTGCAGGAAAATGGCTGGAGCTAGAGGACATCAATGCTGAGTGAAGTAACACAGTCCCAGAAAAACAAACAGAAATGGTATCCCTCATCTGGGATGCTAGTGCCAATTTCCTAGTTGTAAGTATTTCCTCTGCCTGGTCCCTTGAGCTTTTGTTCAAAGCAATTGGGACTGATGCATATTGGAAACAAAACACAACAACAACAACAACAATAGAAAGGACTGATCAAAGAATGACTGAACAGTGAACTTCTTCTCAAACAGTCAACTTCCCCATGGAGAATATTGAGAAAGCCTAGAAAGAGAATGAAAAGCATGTTTGGCAGAATGCATGAGCTCTGGTGGGGTTGGGGATGGGGGGGACACGGGTCTAGATTTGATAAAAAAAAAAATATAGAAGAAATAATACATAAAAAAAAAAAAAATTTTAATGTTAAAAAAAAAGATATGAACATTCAAGATTTTATCTGTGAACAGTTCAAGTCCACGTTTCATAGTCCTTTATGATAGTGCATTTTGGATAGAGGCAGTACTTTGGAGTGAAAAGTAGTGCTGTTCTCCTTCTTTGTTAGAATATTGTTAGTTTGTGGTTTTAAAACAGTACAGAAGTAATAGTTTCACTGTGGAGCTTTCACACATAATTAGTTTGGGTTGGCCCCTTCTTTCATTCTCTGTTTCCTTTCCCCACCTGTCCCCTGTTTGTTCCCTTCCATTCCCTGCAGCCCCTTCACACTTTCGTGTCACACGTGTTCTATTTCTCTTCTCCACTTCCTTAATATACCACCCCACTTCTTGTTCTTTTTATAGTTTCACGACCCATTCTCTTTCTTTTTTTTATTTAATTTTTTTTCTAATTTTTTAATTTATTTTTCTCATTTATTGTTATGTCATGCAGGTCTGTGCACCTGTGTCGTGCAATGCCACAGAGGTCAGAAGAAGGTGTCATATTCCCCTGGAACTGGAGTTCTCCTGGAAATGGAGTTTCAGATGGTTCTCAGCTGCCATGTGGGTGCTGGGGATCGAACCCTGGTCCTCTACAAGAGCAGTTGGCGCTCTTAACCGTTAGGCCATTTCTCCAGCCCTGACTCATTCTCTTTCTCTCTCTCTCTCCTCTCTCTCTCTCTCTCTCTCTCTCTCTCTCTCTCTTTCTCTCTCCACACACACACACACACATATATGCATATGTAACCATTTAAAGCTAGGATCCATAGGATCCACATATGAAGGAATATGTAGTATTTGTCCTCCTAAATCTGGTTATCTCACATTCTAGATCCATCTATTTTCCTTCAAATTTTACTTTTCTTTACAAGTGAATAAAATTCCATTTTGCATATGTACCACATCTGCATTATCTATTCATATATTGGTGGCCTCTACATTGATACCACTTTCTTGTTACTGTGAATAGAACAGCAATAAATATGGATTTGTCCAGGCATGCTGGGGCATGCCTTTAATCCCAGCACTCAGGCAGAGGCAGAGGCAGGTGGATCTCTGTGAGTTCAAGGACAGCCTGGTCTATAGAGTGAGTTCCAGGCCAGCTGGGGCTATAGGGAGACCCCGCCGCAAAAATTTTTTTTTTTTCTTTTGAAACAGAGTCTCCCTGTAACCCCAGTTGTCCTGGAACTTACTATGTAGACCAGGCTGGCCTTGAACTCACAGAGATCCTCTGCCTCTCTGCCCCTCTGCCCCTCTGCCTCCTGCACTTATTAAAGGCATGTGTTCCCTCTGAATGCATGTGAAGTTCACTTAAGACTTGATCTAGGGTAGAGTTGTGGGAATAGGTTGCCCTTGACCTGGGTCTTATCCCATAAGGCTAGTGGAAAATAGGTAAAGTGATGACAGGACTTGAAGTCAGGAGGGCCTTGCCTATGACTGCAGAGAAGGCGTGAGATGAGAAATATTGCGGGCTTAATCTAACTTGAGGGCCCTGAGGGCTCCTCTTTGTCTTATAAGCACAATTTTACCTGGAGCACAGAAGCCCCTTCTCCTGGGTAAGGACTGTTTCATGCTAATCTCTAAGCTGTCTACCAGCTCCTGGCAAAAATGACTCACACAGGCAAGTGAGACTCAAATGAACCACTGCTTTGCTACAGTGCTGGGGCTGGAAATAGCCTTGTCCCCTCCCACAGCCAGCCTCTGAGGGGACTCTCTCTTGATTCCTTGTGGCTAGGGCTCTGTAAAAGACCAATTGAAGGCCTATGGAGCTCTGACGGAGAGTGTGACCCGCAAGTATACCCGGCAGATTCTGGAGGGCATGTCATACCTGCATAGCAACATGATTGTGCACCGGGACATCAAGGGTGAGTAGAGGTCAAGTTGGGTGGAGTCAAGACCTAGGTTCCAGGTGACCAATTAGTAACATGTCACCAATCACTTAACCATTCTCAGCTTTCTGAAATATGGGGTCCCAGCTACTTCCTCAATTGGAGATTGGTGTGAAAATTGGATGAATAATGTGGGAAATTACCCTAAAGTACAAATATTGACCATTGGGCAGATCTTACTGTAAGTCCAACACTTCCCTTCACTGTCCTGTTTGCTGTGTGCGGCACTTGTCTTAAGTCAGTAGTGGCCCTGGCCTTCCCAGCAGTTCTCAGTCACCTGGAAGGCGAGAGAGTAGAAAATCCAAGAGGATCCAAAGTGGTAGCCTCTGTCCTTTCATGCCGTAGGAGCCAATATCCTCCGAGACTCAGCTGGGAATGTGAAGCTTGGGGATTTTGGGGCCAGTAAACGCCTACAGACCATCTGCATGTCGGGAACAGGCATGCGCTCTGTCACTGGCACGCCCTACTGGATGAGCCCTGAAGTCATCAGCGGTGAGGGCTACGGAAGGAAGGCAGATGTATGGTGAGCACCGGGGTGTGCCAGGATCTCCTGGCCTGAGCTGAAGGGTCTCTAAGTTACCAATGACCTTGGGGACTTTATAGTGTGGCAAAGATGGCTGAGGACTTACCTCTTTCTGGTTTTAATTTTAAAAATATTTTTTGTGTGTGTGTATGAGTGCATTGGCTGTGTATGTAAGTGCACCTCTGTCGTGCAGTGCCCTGGGAGGTCAGAAGAAGGCATAGGATCCCCTGGGACTGGAGTTATGGATGGTTGTTAGCTACTATATGGGTGCTGGGAACCAAACCTGGGTCCTCTGCAAGAGCAGACATTGCTTTTAACCACTGAACCATCTCTCCAGCCCCAGGACTTGCGCCTTGCTGGCTGGTGCACCTAGAGCCAAGACTCCGCATTTATGTGTGAGGGAGTGGTGGCACATGTAATAGCATTATGACAATTAGAATGGAATTTTATCCCTGGGACTGGAGAGATGGCTCAGCAGTTAAGAGCACGGATTGCTCTTACAGAGGACCAGGTTCGATTTCCAGCACCCACATGGCAGCTAAGAACCGTCTTTAACTTCAGTTCCAGGGGTATCCCACTACTTCTTCTGACCTCCATGGCATTGCACGACAAGGGTGCACCAACCTACATACAGACAGTACACTCATACACATAAAAAAAATAAAAAAAAATTTTTAAAGAATGATTTTTATCCCAAATAACAACCTGTTATTGCTGGGGGCTCAGGCAGTGTGTGTTTGGGTGGGGGAGGTGTTCCCTCATGTTTGCTGAATCTCTTTAAGAAGCAGGTTCGGGGCTGGGGAGTTGGCTTGAGAAATAAGAGCATTTTCTTTGCAAGCATGAGGACTTGAGTTCAAATTCCCAGCTCCCTCTTAAAAACCTAGGCATGGCTGCTCATTCCTGCAACCCTACATTGCAAAGCAGAGATAGGTGGATCCTGAGGGCTTGCTAGCCAGCTAGTCTAACCAAAAAAGTGAGCTTCTATTTGAATGAGAGGCAGTAAAAGGTGGAGATCCATGCAAAAGATAGCCACCTGCTCTAGCTTCTCATGTGCATGTATAGGTGCACACACTTCCACACTCAAGTGTATGCTACACACACACACACACACACACACACACAAACCTTCCATGGAAAGTTAATGTGCTTAGCCCCCCAAAATGTCTAAACCCTAATTGCCAAAACCTATGTTACCTATATGGCAGCATGGCCTTTGTAACTGAGATTAAGGACTTTGCAGTGGAGATGTTATTCTGAATTATATAGAGCCTGGGGTAGTGATGGGTCCTTTAAAAGAAAGGCAGGTCAGAGTAGGTAGTGGGGGATTTGGCAGTGGAGGTACAGGTTAGAGTCAGTCAGGGGAGGAGGGCGGACCAAAAGTCAAGAGACACAGGCAGGGCTGGCAACAGGTATGCCTCAATAGTATTGCAAGCACAAGGCCCTGGGTTCAATCTCTAGCTTGAGAGAGACAGAGACAGGAAGAAATGCACCTATCCTCCAGAAGCTGGAAAAGCAAGGAAATAGGAACTATTTGTGCCAACAGGAAACTAATACAGTTAATGTTGGATTCTGTCAATATCCTTTCCCAGTCTCAGTAAGTACCCAGGTGACAGCCAGGCATGGTAGAACATGCCTATAATCCTAACAGTCCAGAGCCTGAGTCAGGGGGTTTACTAATTCCAGGACAGCCTAGGCTACATAAAAGTACTCAGGTGAGTGGTAGTGTATGTCGATGAGGTCATGTGGCCTGTGGGCTGAGGTGGTTCAGACTCTTCTGGCTCTGGGGATCCAAGGGATGTGTTAGCTTCAGCTTGACTCGTCTCCACCTGGTCTGAGGACACTTCCTTTCACCACAGAGGTTAGGGTGGCTGTGCGCTTGAAGCTGGCTGAGCAGTGAATAAACTGTTTTGTAGGAGCCTGGGCTGCACTGTGGTGGAGATGCTGACGGAGAAACCACCTTGGGCAGAGTATGAAGCTATGGCTGCCATTTTCAAGATTGCCACCCAGCCCACCAATCCTCAGCTGCCCTCTCATATCTCTGAACATGGCAGGGACTTCCTGAGGCGCATTTTTGTGGAGGCTCGTCAGAGGCCTTCAGCGGAGGAGCTGCTCGCACACCACTTTGCACAGCTCGTGTACTGAGCTCTCAAGGCCACGCTGCTGCCAGCTGCCACCTGCTGAGCAGGCCAGGAGCTGCTGTCCAGCCCGGCGAAGTTGCTGCTGCTTCCAGGCAAGGCTATGGACAGTGGAGTTGCAGTTCAGCCAATGTTTGTGCCCCTTCTGCCACTGGGGATCAAAGCCAGGATGGAATGGCTGTAGCCTCAAGACTGGGAGCTCCCAGCCTGTCAGACCCAAAAGCTCCAGCATCCAAAGCCCAGTATGGAGGGAAAAGGGCTGAGAACAGTGTGCAAGGCAGCCATGGGCCCTGCCCTCAGATGTGTCCTAGTACTGCAGTCAGCACTGAGAGACGCCCAGAGGGTCTGGGGCACAGGACTGACTCAAGGGTATGGAATAGTGTTATTTCAATCAGAGTGTTATTTTGTTTCTCCTCCCAGTAGCTGGAGACCACCATGGTGTCTCTGGGCTGGATAAGCCCACTTAAGCCTGAGGTTAAGCCCAGTATCCTCCAACCAACAGAAGGTAGAGGCCTTGGCTGCCCTCATTTAGAGTCCCCAGTTATGCTTTACCAGTCCTTGTCCTTTACCAAAGATGAATGAAGCAAATGTCATGCTGCCTTATTCTGGGGAGGAGGAGCCTCCTTCTATCCCCCATAGGGGCCTGAGATACAGAACCGCCTTCGCTGTGGGGAAAGACCCAGTTTTGTCAATGCAACTGTCTATTGTACAAGTTGGAGTTCCTCTTATGCTGTTCCCAGTTTCTAAGGTGGAGACTTAGCCCTCTGGGCTCTGAGGGCCTATATGGGCTTGAGCATTGGGCTGGAATGGAAAGAGCTGATGGAATGGCCCCTGAGCTTCCTGCCTGGCATCTGTTCCCCCACTGAAGCAGAGAGAAAGGTGGGCAAACATAATGACACCTGCCTCTGACCCCATTGGGCAGTGCAGGAGAGCCCAGGATGTTGTCCCAGGCTGTCTCAGTTGCAATCCTATCAGGCCTGAGCCCACTCCATCTGGTAGAGAGGACAGCGTTGTGCTGCCACTATCCATGTGCAAAATACCAGCTCTGTTCTTTAGCCTGCCTTGCCCGGTTCTGTGTTCTTAGCCTCATTCCCTCGCTCCTCCCCAGGGAGAGGACGCCGGCAGGGGTTGGGGAAACAGTATCTCCAAGCAGCTTAGACTTGGCTGTATTTACCTCAGCCTGGGCGCTGGTCCTTTCTTCCGGCCCCTCCCTTCCCCTTCAAAATGTGCCTATTGCTAGAGCTCCTCCTTCCAACTCCCTGTTTCCTTGGGAGTTGTCATTAAAGGAAAAACAAAAACAAACAAACAAGCCAGTGCCCAGGGATGGGTGTCTCCAGGGAGCTGGGGAATTAGTGCCAGGCAGCTCACTGCCAGCCATGCCCACTTCCCTATGGGCACAGAACAAGCCAAAGCCTTCGTTGTATGTTGACGATGCACTTTTATGAATGTAGTTTCTATCGCTGTTTTTAGCCTTTTCACATCATGTAATGTGAGGCCTTGTACTTGTTAATTTATATCTCAGATCCATATTTGATGGTATTTTTTTTATATATATATATATATATATATATATATATATATATATATTTCACCATTTTTCCTGAGAGATTTTGCTTTCTTCTTTTTTCCCCTGGCCACTGCTGTTGCAAGGGCTGTGCTAGGCATCTCACTCAGCAGGGATGGACAGGAGTCCTTATGGGCAGAGTAGGAGCAGAGCTCACCTGCATCAGGCAGAGCGTCTGCCAGACATTGCCATCAGGCTTTGGCCAAAGAGACTGTTGTGAAGGAAAAGGCTGAAGAATCCAGCACCACTTCCGAGATGTGTTCCAGCCTTGGGGTGGGCCTCCCTCCCTCTCCTTGTGTTTTGCACGGTCTTCCATACTTCCGATCTTTGCACACACAGTCTGGAATTCTCCTGTCTTCCCATGCTCCCCCCGCAGGTATACTCATCATCTATCTACAGCAAGTGCCCCTCCCGTGGCTCCCGCCTTTCATCTCAGTCCCATTCAACAACTGGGAGAACCATGGAAGTTTGCAAATAGTGTCCCTGTGCTCTGTTTGCACACAAGGTGAAGCTGCTTGTTTTAGTTTCTGCGTTTTTAATCTAATCTTCCTTGGGTCTTTATTTCATACTGTGGCAACTTAAAAATTACTGTTAGTGATGCCTTAGCTCTGAGTTTAGCAAAACAGTCAGTCCTGTCCTTCTCTCTCAGAGGACATCTGTGTCTGGGTCATAGGCACTTAAGTAGGAAGGAGAAGAAAGACTCCTTTTACTGTTTACTTAAAAAAATGTTATTTAGAATAGTTCTCATTAGGGCCTTTGCCTAAGAGGGGACTTGAGACGTCTGTGGCTTTGGGTCTCCATGCCACCAAGAAGACAGCTGGCTGTCCTTTCTATCTTGTCCTTTTTCCCTCTAAGGAGGCTTTCCTCACTTCTTTATCTGGGGCTACAAAAGTGGATCATAATTGAAGGGAGGCATATCAATAGAGAGTATAATAGGCTCCGAGCAGAATACAGGATTCAGAATAGGAACCAAATGGGGTTCTTAGCCTTGGAGAGACAGAGATTCCTCAAACCTTAGATGTAGTCAAGGTCCTTATTTAAATGGTAGCAACCTGGTCCCTATAACAAAGATTCAGAGTCTAAAGTTCTAGGGAAGGCTGTGGGATGTGCATGGTATCATCTCTTCTGGGAATTCTGATAGAGGGGTCTGAGCCCTATCCAGTGGGGAAGCAGCTCCAGGAGCCCGAGATGGGGAAGGAATGCAGCCTGAGCAAGGAGAAGCAGCTCCCCCTAGGCAGAGGACACGCTTGCCTCCTGACATACAGCCTCTCCTTTAACAAGCACACTTCTCTTCATATGATTACCTGCTGATGAAGTCCTGGAGGAGAAGGGTAGGCTAATTTCTTTCTGTGCACTCTCTACTGACACCAGCCCATCCAGACCCTTGCAGAAACACACACCATTGTTCTATGACCAGTGACCCTGAGAAAAAAGAAAGATCAGAGTGGAAAGTACCTTACTAGTGCCAAGATGGAGGAGTCATGGTTCTCGATGCCTAGTACATCTGATCACTATTCTGTGCAAGGGTTGCCTTTATTTACTCAGATTTATTTACTCAATTAGTTATCATTATTATAATACAGTCAGCACCCATATACTCCCCATGAAAGTTAGCAATTGTTTATAGAGTGCCATATCCTGCCTTTCTCTACTGAGGGGCCAGATCATGAACTCATCTATCAAAGTGCTGCTGTGCTTTGCATGTAACTGCATGGTATCTATCTCTCCATATGTAATATGTACCAATAGTGCTTTAGTTATTTGCAGCATGACTAAACTACATTATGGTTGGGCCTGAATAAATAATCAGCCTGACTCAGCGTTAAGTTTTAATAGCCAAGAGTGGACCTGAACCCCGAGTGTTTATTCCTTGAGATCTCTCCAAGAACTAATGCTCCTGAGCCCAACCCCATTCAAACTTTTATTCAAATAGTTTCTCTAGCATCAGTTGGGGGAACTACAAGCTTGGATCCAGCCTTATCTTAGATAATCTTGTTATTTGATCCCTATGCCTAAAATATCTCATACACACAATGTAAATTCTCCCTGGTTTCAATTAGGATATGATACACTACTTCCAGCTCTTTGATATGCTAATTCAAGCGCACCCACATTCTTTTACTGTTTTGGTTAGAGTGTGAAGTGTGGTCTTGAGGGATCAAAGTCAGGTGCCCAAGTCATAAGAGAGCATGGCTCAGTGAGTTTGTTTGGATTATAAACAGGAGATTTTGGTTCAAGGTCAAGTAAAAGTCATTCATTTAGAAGTCATTCCTGCAATTATTTTAAGTTTACAGTTTATAAAAAGGATTTGAAAAAACTGGTAATTTGAGAACACCTTTTCACGTGTACTATATTAATATCTATCCAATTCAGTTTGTTTTTGTTCAATGTTTTGATGACTGAGGCGATCCATTGTGTGAACAATTGGGTTTTCAATGGCACCCATGCTTTCCATTCTGAGCATTTGGGTTTTAAACATTTATTTCTATTTTTTTCTGTTATAAGCGTTGCTGATAAGAATAGGCTTATTCATGTCTCTTGTAAACATTGAAGATTCTTTGGGGTTATAATTAGTAGAAGATTTACTTGATCACAGGGATCTGAATATTTAACATTAGCAGATAATGCTGCACTGTTTGCCAAAGGTGGTTGTAGCAATTTTGTCCCAAGAACAACCCAGGAGAAATCCCCTGGTTGCATACTCTTCAGCGTGGGCACCTCACTCCTTATTTTTGCTAATAAAATGGACTTGAAATACATCATCATTCTCTCAATATACATGTCCTTGGTCACCGGTGATACTGGCTGTCTTTTCTGGCATTTCTTTGGCACTTTGTAGTTCAATTCTGTAATATGAGCCCTGCCCATTTCCTCCTCTTAGGTTAATGGTTGGGTTGGTTACTTTTCTTGTTGTTGTGACAGAATGCCTGATAAGAAACAACTTCAGGAAAGAAAGGCCTATTCTGGCTTATAGTTTTAGGGGATACAGTCCAACATGGTGGGGAAAGGGATGGGTGCAGGTGAAGTGGGTTGCATTTCATCTGTAGTCAGGAAGCAGAGAGTGAACAGGAAGTGGGGCTAGACCATAATACTTCAAGACCGTCCCTCAGTGACCTGCCTCCTTCAGCAAGGTGTGCTACCCCATAAAGTTTCCATAAGCTTCTGCAACAGGACCATCCACTGGGTTAAACCTCAAACATATGGTGGACATTTGACATTCAATGTTTAAACTATTCTCTTACTGAATTATGGCATATTTTATATATTCTTAATATTTTTATCTTGTTGATTTTGTGTCTCCCAAATATCCTAGTTTCTAAATCTCCTTACATTTTAAATACATTTTTAGGAACAGAAATCATTATTTTGATTACAGTTACATTTACCAATCATTTCCATAGCCAAATCTCTTTTGAATTTTTGTGTATCTCATATATAACATCTTAATCATCCTTACACCTCCTTCTCCATTGGCCCCTCTCACACACCCCTCCCCCCACTACTGGATTTCATGCATTCTGTCATTTATGTTAGGGCCTAGCAAGTCTAGTTAGTATCCCTAGGCATCCTTCAGTGCACATTCACCTACTGGGGTCTGGTCAGCCTATCTAAAGTCACTGCCTTAATGAAGAGCTCTTCCTTACCCAGCAGTAATCAGCTGCTCAATAGTTCTTCAGCTAAGATTGGGTCCTGCTGCCCATTTCCACAGTCCTTTGCTGGGTTTTTGTCTGCTTGTGTTTCTGTGGATCTTATGCATGCTGACACCATTGCTGTAGGTTCATATGCACAAGGTCTGAGGAGCCTGTAAGACTATTTCCACGTGACCATGCACTTCCTATGTGGCTCTTACAATCTTTCTGCCCTGGGCCAGTGAAGTTTAACATGGGAGTCCTGTCCAAGGACACATACTCTGCAGACTCATAGCCAAATCTTTTAATGTCATGTTTCAGAAATCTTTCTCAATCTTAAAGTCAATGATAAATTCATATATATATATATTTTTTTTTTTTTATTTCTGTATGTGTATGAATGTACTGTCTGCATGCAATTTTGTGCACCCGTGTCATGCAAAGCCGCGGAGGTCAGAAGAGGGTGTTGGATTCCCCTGGAACTGGAGTTCTCCTGGAATTGGAGTCTCAGACGGTTCTCGGCCGCTATGTGGGTGCTGGGGATCGAACCCGGGTCCTCTGTAAGAGAGGTCGGCGCTCTTAACCGCTAGGCTATTTTTATAAAGAGTTTAAATAATTTTGTTTGTAACACATAGGTTCCTAATCTATCTCTGAGCTTCACAGGAATCTGATATTTTTTTCTATTTGCCCATACATGTTTCTGCAGCTTGTCCTTTAGGACAGTCTCTCCCTTTCCGTGCTGATGCCATTTTGTGTTTCTGGGCCACACACCTCTTAGAGGCTGACAGCGGGGACCATAGCCTGAACTCAATTCCTGGTCCACAAAGTGTTAGCCACCCATGGTCTTGGTGCTATAGCTGGTTGAGGGTCCAAAGGGTCAGGAAAAAGGGAGAGTGTCTTCCCTGAAGCCATGCCCAAATTAGGCTCTAGTGGGATGTGAGCATCATTGGAAATATGTACCAAGACATAGCACGTAACCTTTTGTAGGTTTAGACTGGCTCAGTTATGAGAGAAATAATTTTCCTTATGACAAGAACTTGCTGGGACCCACAGTGTAAACTCTATATGGTTTCTTTACACTGAGAGCACTGAACTGGGAGCAAGGAAACCTGAGTCAATCATATCAGCAACAGCAACAGCACTGAACACCATGGTTAAGGATGTTATCTCACTTGCGTGAGCTTTGTCACTTGATCTCTGTAAGACCAGAATAAAGGATGAGATTGAACACAATTTCCTAGACTGTTGTAGTAATGAAAATCTATAAGCTAAAATATTATTCCTTGATTCACAATGATAATATTTCTGAATCTCTTTCACCATTTAATGGCAAAGCATGGGACCATTTCACAGAAGTTGCTCTGAATGGAGAGAAATTATACAAAGTGTTTAGTTTACACAACCAGTCATTAGCACTACCAGCTCCAAATCCTGGAAAAGTTTGAAGGATTTAAGTGCTGGAGCCAATTTTTATTTCTTCAGGAAAGTGACCTTGAGTTTTAAAGATTTAAGCTTCTCATCAGAACTTTTAGTGGCATCAAAAAATCTCCAAATAGGGAAACCATTTTCCCATCTGCTGTGTTCAGCGCCGTGTCCAGCTCCAGGCACCCCGTCCTCTCTGCAGATCTGAGGAGAACTTTCCCTCTCATCCTCTCTACCCATTTGTGACTAATTGCAGACTTGGTCTCAGAGAGAAATTTTCAGATCCAAAATCAGAGTGAAGAATGGTTTAATAAGCTGTAGAACAAATCCTGGAGAGATTTATTAAAGTGTCTCTTAGGGGGAGGGTGGGGCTGAAGTTAAAAAATATATTGGCATATAGTCAAAGGGGGAAAAAAAATCCCCTTTGAACTTACAAAAATAGCCATAATAGCAGGTTTTACTGACATTATGAAGCACAATTAAATTAGGGAAGAAAAATATCCCAAATGACTTCTTTAAGGGAAATTCAGATCAACTCTCCTACCTGTATCAGGCTGTTCACATATCTTAAATCCACAATCCACAGGATTCTCCCCAGTGTTTAAATGATTCTGTTACTGGAAGCACACATGATGCGGAATTCACATAAAGGTTCATAAGGCCACATATTAACTCCAACATCCTTTTGTTGGTTTTCATGGCAAAATTATAATGCCATTTTGTGTTTCTGGGCCACCTCACCTCTTAGAGGCTGACAGCGGGGACTATAGCCTGAACTCAATTCCTGGTCCACAACTTGTTAGCCACCCATGGTCTTGGCGCTATAGCTGGTTGAGGGTCAATTGAATTATAGTAAGGAAGGTTTTTTTTTTTTTTTTTTTTTTTTTTTTTTGTCTTTATGAGACAGGGTCTCCCTGTAGCCCCAGCTGTCCTGGAATTCACTCTGTAGACCAGGTTGGCCTTAAACTCACAAAGATTCACCTGCCTCTGCCTCCCAAGTGCTAGGATCAAAGGCATGTACCACCATGCCCAGCGAGGCAGGTTTTAGAGTATCTGAGATTTTTATGTTGGTCTGTTAATTTTGCTATTTCCCCCATTATTCTCTTTTTTTTTTTAAACAAGTTTTATTGAACATGTTTCCAAATCAAATAACATTAAAACATATACACATAGTTTTCATTTAAGATAATTAAGATTTCTAAAGTTTGCTTAAATACTATATTATCAAATATCGGACAGAGGTAAGTTCACAAATCTTCACCAAACACTCAGCCAATCGGTCACTATGTAACTTTGTTAGCACTTTCTTTCTTTTGCTGAAAACATTTAAAATCAACCCTCTTAGACTGATTCAAACATATATTCCAAAATTATTCATTATAGCTATCATGTTGCACATTAGATTCTCAGGGTTTGCTCATTTTGTGTAGCTAAAATTTTATAGCTTTTATCAACAATTTCTCATTTCCTATTTCTATGATATAAAACATCCCTATATAGTCTTGCTTCAGGTATGCTTTGTTATAAAAACACCATATCCTTATTGTTACTTCATTGGCATAAAGTTCACTTGCTTCAGGTATGCTTTGTTATAAAAACACCATATCCTTATTGTTACTTCATTGGCATAAAGTTCACAGCTAAGAGCTTGTGCTTTATGCTTGAATAAAACTTATAAAACAATGTGTTCTTTACTTGAAGTGTGTCACAGCCTTCTTGCAGTCCATTATTCTAAGCAACACTTCAACTTTGTGCTTTGGGAGCGTTTATTCCAGCCTTTGATGTTCATGATTCTACTCTTAACTTTTTTTTTTTAACACTCCTTATATGTAGCACATTTCCAAAATCTGAAATTAAACTATAGGTTCATTGCAAAATATATTTAGGGATTCACAGATTAACCGTAAGCTTGTATGCAGGTGAAAAATATAACTTGCATTTCTAAATTACATAGTGGTTTGATATATATTTTGGTGTACTTAAATAAAGTTTTGTTCTTTCTCATAAATCTTAGAACTGAGAAAATAGAGACATATTTCAAACAATATATGTAGTGATAACAATCAATGTGATATTGTCTTTACTGACTAGTTATCCACTTTGACCTACATATAAGGATTGCTGTTAGGAACCACAAATGTGACTATTTTGCCTCACTTAACAGCTTCCAGGTCCATCCATTTGCCCACAAATTCCATGATGCTGTCCTTCTTCACCACTGCATAGCACTCCACTGTATAAATGTACCACATCTTCATTATCCACTCATCAGTTGAGGGACACCTGAGCTGCTTCAAGCTTTTCACTATTGTGAAAAGAGCATCAATAAATATGATTGTGCATGTCTCTCTCTTATAGGATGAATCCTTTGGGTATATACCTAGGAGGGGTATAATTGGGTCAAATGGTAGGGTCATTTTTAGTTTTTTTAAGAGTTCGCCATACTGCTTTTCATAGAGGTTAGACGAGTCTGCATTCCCACCACCGGTCGCGGAGAGTTCCCCTTGCTGCACACCCTCTCCAGCATTTGGTGTCATTTGTTTTCTTGACCATAGCCAAACTTATTAGTGTAAGATGGAATCTTAGAGTGGTTTTGATTTGCATTTCCCTTATTACTAACAATGCTGAACACTTTTTAAGATGTTTCTGAGCCATCTTAACTTCTCTTGAGAAGTCTCTGTTCAGATCGTTAGCCCATTTTTTAATTTGATCATTTGTTTTCCTAGCCCTTTGTTATTTGAGTAATTTATATGCTCTGGCTGTTAAACCTCTGCGGAAGTGTCCCTGGCGAAGGTTTCCTCCCACTCTCCCGGTCCTCTCTTCCCTTCTTTGACTGTTTATTTTGCTGTACACAAACTTTTTAGTTTAATGAGGTCCTACTTTTCTTTTCTAAGTATAATACCTTTATTGATGTTTTGTGACATCATTTCAGACATCATTTTTCAGTTCAATTTAGACATATTCTCCTGTCTCCTCCCCCCGCCCCATCCCAGTTCATGCATTCTGCCATACATGTCTTGTACCTTTCTCTCAGTCTTTTTAAAGTTTTTCTCTGTGGAGATTTGTTGCTTTGGGCATAATATGACTGTATCAGTCTGTTCTTCAACCCAGTCCTTATGTTGTTGTTGTTCCCTCCCATCTGTATTGCTCAAAAATATGCCTATATAAACGGCATATATGTACTAGAATTATGTCTTCTGGGAATAAACTGTATGTTAACTCTGAAATATGTTTAAGAACTCATATTTTTTCCCTTTAATTTTATATTACTCTAAATTATGAATACATACCTTCCACCCATATAATTAATTACCATGTCTGAAAATAAGTGGTAAGTTAATTCTAGGACCCATTAAGAGGTTCACATTATAACAGCACAGTTGCTTTCCGATAGAAAGAAATATAACAATAACTTTGCTCAGCTTGCCTTTCAACTAGGCATTTGGTGCTAGCATCCACAAATGAGGGAAACCATTCCCCATTTGTTTTGGGGGGACTGTGTTACTTCACTTAGCATAATGGCTTCGAGTTCCATCCATTTACCTGCAAAGTTCATGGCACCAACACTTTCTTAAATAGAAGGAAGATTCCTTAAGGCTATAATGTGTTTGGATTGAAGCGGCTGCTGATTCATTTCAGGTGAAGTAATAGTTATGAAATCTAAAATTGTAAAAGTCCTATGTAGGGAAATACCCAGACATGATAGAATTACAGTAACAATTTTATGACTACCATTTATTTGACCATTATTTTGTGCCACACTCTATAAGCTTTCACACATTATCCCATTTAAAGACCTCTCTATCCCCACCATGTGGGTTCTTATCTTCATTTTACAGGTGGGAAAATGAAAGACTATAGAGTTTTAAACACTTGCCTACAGTTATATGTCAAGTATGCCGGCTGGGCCAGCATTCCTGTTGGGAACTGACTGATCCCTGGTGCATCTTCTGAACCTCCCTGCTATATGGCATGTGGGCAGGGAACTTCTGCCCCTAGGGAGCTTACAATGCAGGGGAAAAGATGTTCCCCAAAGTCTTTTCAGACCTGTGCCCTTGAGGGCCAGGCAGGCAATGCAAATGAAGTAGAGGGCAGAGTGCTTTATAGCTTATTAAACTTCCACAGACATCTTCAGCTAGATTTCTACAACAGACTTCACCCACTTAAGTGGGAAGTTTCTTCATGGGGAAGTATTGTTTTCTAAAATGTGGCACCATTTGGCCAGCCAATCACTTCTCTTCTCATGTGTTTCAAGATCAGTTTGTAGAGGAACATTTCTCTCCCCAAGGAAATAAAAATAGAAATAACCAATAATTCTCAGTCCCAGAAGGAAGTGATAGGGAGTGGTGAAGACTGGTGAGGTGTCCAAGCCTGGGGTGAGGGGGGGGAGATGCAAGTCACTGCCAGCTACTTGTCTGATACTCACTTTTTGGAGAGCATTTCCTAAATGAGTTTTTATTGACATCTGCTGATTTGCTTTATAGTCCATACAGGCTGAGTAAGATCTACATAGAGACCTAGGACACCAGCCACTTCTGCTCTAAGTTTATAACTTACAAGTTTATATAGCTTTGACAAATGTATAGGATTTTAACAAACTTATTATATATTAGTTTTGAATGTAATTTTATAAATTCTTATGTTTATCTCTAAGAACAGCTTTCATCAGTGAAAACAGTGTTTTGCAGCCTTGGGCATAGGTTTATGAAAGAGGCAGTAAGTCACCTGAACATAAAGGGATGTTAGTGTGATGTGGGGCCTATCTGGACAGTAGTCTATGGGGACCTTTGAGTGTAAGAGCTGCAGAGAGCCTCCTCTCAACTCTCAAGAGAGCTCTGGATTCATTCTTGCCTGACATAGGCCTGAGAGCTGGGCTTCAGACTACAAGCAGGCTTTGCTGGGCTTTTCTTAGAGATGCTGTCCGTGAATTGGAAAAACGGCACTTACTGTTAATAAAAAGCAGTGTTATTAAAGTGTTGTGAGCTTTATGTAGACTATTTGGGGATGCACTGAGGTATCTGGAATGCTGTGATTTATAAGTAACTTCTGTTCATTATCTGTCTCACATGGCATGTATTTTATATAACTAGGATACAGTTTTAGCAGGTTTGTAATCTGGGAATCATTGAGAACATGTTTCCATTCTATTTTTAGGATACTCCATACCATTGATCCAAAACCAATTTCATTATTTTCTTATTTGTAGGCATACAACTTCATTTCATTATATCTGCTAGAAACCTACTGAAATTTCTACATTTAATAGACAAAGCAACCTCTTCTGTGATCATTGTGTGTTATTGCTGGGCATGGATCTCAACTAGCTTTCCCAGGGTGATCTAGGGTTTGGATTCTTCCTTCTTCTACCTTGTTAGACCTGTACACATACACCTGCATGCACACACACATATATACGCACCCATGCACACACACATATGCACCCATGCATATACATACACACACACACACACACACACACACACACACACATGCACGCACACACACAATTTAACACCATTTTCTTCCTGTTCTCTTTCCACACTAGATTCATTGTAAAGCAGTATGAGTTGTCTGAGTAGCAGCTGGAGAGACAGATCTAATTTGAAGTCACGTGTTTGTACAGGACCACCATTGCACTGATGGCAGGGTTTGTGTTTGTGTGTGGATGATCTCTGCAGTACTGGGCACTTAGTTTAATGGCACCAAGAGCCCTCAGTAGTCCTGGGTAGCCAAAGGGGAATTGTTGTGTGACAATTGTTGGAGAGATTGCTGAGTAGAACAAGACACCAGAGCTAAGAGGGAAGCCAATTACCCAAAGGCAAATGAGATTCTAATTACAGCTTCAGCTAAAGAAGGGAAAGTTATTGGAGGAGAGCCTTCCCATTTGTGATCCAGAGACAACACAAGAAGGTTGTTCAGAAAAATGGTCTATATCAGGATCTGATCTTGCCACCTTCAGCAGGAACGTTAGGCCTCTTTAAGCACCTGGCTCTTTGTCTGTTAAAGGGAGACCAATATCTCGTGGTTTCCTCACTGGTCGTTCATGAGTGTCATATTGAATAATGATGATGTAATGTAAGGAGTATGGATTTAAGAAGGAACTCTGAAGGGGGTGCCACCATCTTCACCATCAATAACTCTTATTTGGAATACTGTTATCTGAAATCATCAGACTATGGCAGAGAAAGTGGGACTGGGAATCAGGGCACAGTGTTCTCACGTGGCAGTTCCTGCTTATTTCAACTTAGAGAATGAAGTCATCTCTCAGTTTCAAGTGAGAAAGTGAGTTAGAGATGTACCAGATCACTCTCACCTGGGGTCTGTGGACCAAACTGATTGTGGCCAGAGGTTCAGTTTGTGTGTCTCAAACTAAGTCTTCCTTCCTTGATGGTGGGAGTACACATTCTTAGTTCCTTTTATCCAGTGCATGGTAGCATGTCAGAATGTAGCATCCTCTTTGAGAATCCTCAAGTCACCTGTACATTACCAGGGCTGTGCCATCTTTCTGCAGCTGGTGAAGTTGAAAAATTAGGAAGCAGGATGTAAACGCAGGCTCCCACTGTCCACATTTTCCCTAATTGTCCCTGCTCACCAGCATTCATACTGGAGCACCCGGCAATGAATTTGTGTTATAAACATTGATGAGCTACATTCAAGTTTGAAGGTCTGGGATGCTGAGGAAGCTCAGCCACGAACTCGTGTTGCATGCTCATGTGTTTATTCCATCTTTCCAAAATTAAAGGCATAAAGATTAGGAAGGGGACTCATCAGACTTTGGGTGGAAACTTCTGAGAGTTGAGCTTTGTCTGCTTTTCTCTCCCGGTAAAAGACCGATGAACACAGTCCCACCTGCTGGAGCTATTGCATTAATGAAAGTGTGTGTGTGTGTGTGTGTGTGTGTGTGTGTGTGTGTGTGTGTGTTAGGGAGCTTAACACACTGGGCATATCAATGTTTAAGCTGGAAGGATTTTAGCAGCCAGCTGCTGAGAAAGTCCAAGTCAGCAGTTCAGAGAAACTCTGAGGAGTCTTTAGCAGTGTGCATAACAAGCAGGCTGCCCCTGGCATCTGGTATAACAGCTCTCTCTCCCCCAAGAAAATCTGAAGCCTAAAGCAACATGTGGCATTTGTTTTTTTGTGCCTGGCTCAGCTTACTTAGCATAATGTGCAAAATAGAACTGGCTCTGATGGGAAGGTGGTGAGCTTGGGAGGCTGCGTGCACAAGGCCTGGGAGTATGTGAGGATTTGGACCTTCTGCCAGATTTCTTGTGAGCCTAAAACTTCTCTTTTAAAAAAGTTTATTAAAGGGCTGGAGAGATGGCCTAGCGGTTAAGAGCACCAACTGCTCTTGCAGAGGACCCAGGTTTGATCCCCAGCACCCACATGGCAGCTGAGAACCGTCTGAAATTCCAATTCTAGGAGAACTCCAGTTCCAGGGGAATCCGAGACCCTCTTCTGACCTCCGAGGCATTGCACGACACGGGTGCACAAACCTACATGCAGACTGTACATTCATACACATACAAAAAATAAATAAAATTAAAAAAATTAAAAAGTTTATTAAAAATTAAAACTTTAGAGTATGCACACACGTATATGTATATGCATGTACACACACACACACACGAACCTGGTTCAACAGTCTCCTCCTCTTCAGTCCATCTTAAAAAGGCTCTGGCATAGCTTATTACTTATTGTTAAAAAAATGAAATAAAAGAAAGTAAAAAAAAAAAAAAGGCTCTGGAAGATTTGGTCCTCCAAGGCTCATCGTAAACGGTATCAGGACTAGAGACTCTGCTGCCTCTCTTTTTGCCCACATGCCAGTTAAGATTCTTCAAAGTGTGCTCTTCCCTCTTCCTAACTCCTAACAAGACAGCTCAGTCCCTTAGGGAGATGATGAGGGACTTTGTTTTCACAGCCTGGGCTAGGTGTTGCCAGTTGTTGGATGCTGTCTACCATGGCTGGTCTTGGGGTGTGATACCCCTGCAGTGAGCTGTGGTGGTAGAGTCAGAAATGATGGGCTGGTTTCCCAGGTCCTCTGGAGGAGCTCAGGGAACATTACATTTGAGTTTCCTGCTGCACTGGCCGCCAGCTGGGCAGGCCTGGTCTTCTTCCTTCCGTGTCTCTCATTTGCTCTCTCCCCTCTACCACCCCCACCCCATCCCATGCCTTCAGCCCACCACTCAACGACCCCTTACCTGACCCCCTGCTCTCTGCTTATCTCAGAACCTATTGTACTAGCTTCAGCCATCAGCCATGTCTCAGTAGGGCTCTCCTCTACTCTGGCTCTTCAACTCCAGGATGTGGGGGAGGGGACATGATTGACTGCCGTCCCTGTAGAGTGTGGGTTTTATAGGTTCCTCTCATTTTGCTTCCTTCCCAGAGAGAGTTGCCAGCAATTTTCTTTCTGGGTCACCTAAGAAGTGAGCCAGAAAGGTGGTGTGTTTTCCCCAGGCATGGCACAGTTGAATCCCAATCTAGGAGCACATGGTTCCGCTTCACTTGGCTTTAGAGACCCTGCTGTCATACTGAGAAGCGCTCGACTTGTTCCTTCCAAACTTGGGTCGGGTTTGCCTGTGAGTTTCTATCGTCTCTTGAGCTTCCAATGGCCCTGTTACCTAGAAGCAATTGGGTCAGCTCTGAGGAGAGTTTTAATCACTTTTTTCAGATTAATTTTTATTTATTTTTAATGTATATTTTTTACTGAGCTTTGTGCATGTCATATAATAAATCTTAATCAAATTTAGACCCACTTCCCCCAGTGCTTGTCAATGGATTTCATGCATTCTGTCATATACGTGTTAAGGCCATATGACTTTTTTTAAAAGGTATATAAAATAAATGCTTTAGAAAATTCACTGAAAAATTATATTTACTAACATTGTTTTTTTTTCCATTTTCTTTTTTTATTGTTATTAAACTTTTTTCCATAAGTCATACATCATTTCTCAATCGAATCCAGAGTCACCTCCCCTTCCATGCCCCCAATCCCACCGGAGTCCCTGCACTCTGCCATACACGTCCTGCATCATTCTCTGAATCTTTCCAGAATTGTTTTTTTTTTCAGTTCTTTTGTTGTTGTTTTCATTATTTATGTGTATGAGTATATTCCCTACACCTGTGTCGTGCAATGCTTGTGGACTCAGAGAAGATATTGGGTTCTCCTGGAACTGGAGATATGAGCAGTTATTAGCCACCATGTGGGTGCTGGGAATTGAATCCAGTTAACCACTGAGCCATCTCTCCAGCTCTGAGAATTTTTTTTTAAATTTTTTTAGTTATTTCTGTATGTGTATGAATGTACTGTCTATATGCAGGTGTGTGCATCCAAGTCGTGCAATGCCGCGGAGGTCAGAAGAGGGCGTCGGATTCCCCTGGAACTGGAGTTCTCCTGGAATTGGAGTTTCAGATGGTTCTCGACCGCCATGTGGGTGCTGGGGATCGAACCCGGGTCCTCTGTAAGAGCGGTCGGTGCTCTTAACCGCTAGGCCATCTCTCCAGCCCCCAGCTCTGAGAATTTTAATCTTAAGTCATACTTTCCTTCAATCAAAGTGGGTATCTCTATATCTGGCTGCATGCGCATGTTTGATGTTCATAGGTCATGGCCTCTGGGGAGATCTGTGAAGGCGCCACAAGTTTGTTGGAAAAGTGATCAGTTCTCCTCCCATAGTAAGTTAGGAGAGTTTGGCACCTAATACAGTACCTCTGAAACTTGTATGCTGGCAATTGGGTACATGTGCCTTGCTCCTAATGTTTTGTTTATTACAAGCCAAGCAAATGCAATGAGAACCCACATGTTCTAGATCTGGGAAAGGCTCATTGTGCTAATATAGCACCGACTCCTTTACTTTAGTTAAAGCACCGTGTTTTCTCTGTGTATAGTAAATGGCACTGAGTAGGTGCTCAGTAGGCGCTTCAAGCAAAGGGATGATTGTCTTAATGAAAGAGTCTTCTATTGGAGGAAATGGTGTACTAGGAGAAATGGATGCACGCTCCATTTCAAGAAAGTTACAAGCAGTGTGACCTTGGACAAACCACTTAACTTTTCTGGGCTCTGTTCCTCATACAAGATGATCAGAGTTAGATCTCTAAGGTCCTTCCTGTTTCTAAGAGTTAGCAGGTCTGTGTTGCCAGGACAACAACAAAAAAAGAGGCAGCAGCTTCACATACTGTACAAACTACTTGAAAAGCATTGTTTGTCATCCCAGGGTTTTGAGGGCACTAGTGTCAGCCTGACATGAGAGACACTGAAAGGCTATTGTGTTCAGATGTACCCAGGACACGGTGTGGTCCAACAGCCATGGCTTATGGATCTGTGCTGTTAGAGAGAAGTCTGGCAGACTTGGGTTTGTATGTCCTTGCTTGAGGCCTGGGACTTGCCAACCCTTCTATAGAAGAGGCAGCCAGTGGACAGCACTGTCCCTGGGAGGGGGGGTAATTATTCCATGTAAATGCTTTTGTCAGTCTTCAAAGGTGTTTTCTGTTTTCCATCAGTCTTGTCCTGCCTGTGGCCCAGATTTGCCAGGACCTGTGTCCACAGGAGTGTGCTTTGTTCCTTTTGGTTGGTTTATAGGGATTCTAAGCTTCGTCTCTAGTTGTATCAGCAGGTTTAAAATCAGTTAGAATCAAGGTAATAGGAGGTTCCCCACAGTGTTCTGCTGCCTATTCAAGGGCTGTGCTGAGAAATCAAGCAGGTCTCAGTTACTTCTCAGGAAAATTTGTGGTGTTTCAGGGCTTACAGTGGGTTGTAAAGTGGTGGGACCCATCTACGAACAGCAGAGGGTCTTGTGCTATATATAGTTTGGTGGGAAAAGGAGAAAGGCATTCTCTGAGCACGAGATGTGTGGCTCCCTCTTTCGAGTTTATCATGAGATCATAGTCATATCCACCTAGAGACTGACTAGGCTTGAAGCAAATAGGACAAATGGCAGGTTCTTGTGCTGCTCTGCAGAAAGGCAGGGGTAGCTCTTCCTTGTACCCGAGCTTCTCACAGCTCAGTACTCTCTAGGTCTTCACCTGGCTGACTGCTGCTCACTTCTTCCTCTTTTGTCACTCCAAGAGATAATCACTAGATGGCCCTTCCTAGCGCCCCTGCATTCGATCCTGGGAAACTCGATGGAAGCATCCTCAGCACGCACTACCAATGTGGTTGCAAGTCTCTAGATCTTTGTTTCTGTGCTTGGGGATCAGATATGTGAAGCTCTGAGAAAGGAGAAGTTTCTATGTGGGAGAAGGCCACCTCACTCAACAGCCGCTCCTGCTCCAGCTCTGCTCTACCTGTCCTTGCCCAGGAAAATGACTACCTGGTGGCTCAGTCCAGCCAGATCCTACAGCACCTCAACTCAGTCTCACCATAAGTATTTGCTCAAGAACTCAGGGCCCCTCTCAATAACTTCAGCTTTCACAACTCAGCTTCTCCACAAGAATAAGAGAGAGGGGCAACTTTTAGATCAGGTTTTACAACTCAGGCTGTGTGTATCAATTGTACTATAAACAAAGGATACAGTAGCCTTTTAGAAGACAAGAAAGTGACGATATAGTGATGCGTTTGCCAGTGGAGGCGGTCTTACAATGCTGAAGGAGTACTCACTCTATGGCAGACACGTAAGCAAAGCGCCCCAGGACTGGAGAGGAGCTGAAGGATTTTTTTTTTAAATTTTATTTATTTCTGTATGTGTATGAATGTACTGTCTGCATGCAAGTCTGTGCACCCGTGTCGTGCAATGCCGCGGAGGTCAGAAGAGGGTCTCAGATTCCCCTGGAACTGGAGTTTCAGGTGGTTCCCAGCCACCATGTGGGTGCTGGGGATCGAACCCGGGTCCTCTGCAAGAGCGGTCGGCGCTCTTAACTGCTAGGCCATCTCTCCAGCCTGAGCTGAAGGATTTTAAAAACACCATGTTGTTTATAACTTAAAAAAAAAAAGTATTCAAGGGGCTGGAGAGATGGTATTCAAGGGGCTGGAGAGATGGCTCAGCAGTTAAGAACGCTTGCTGCTCTTGAAGGGGACTGAGTTCCATTCCCAGTATCCACATTAGGCAGGTGGCTTACACCCACCTGTAACTCCTGGTCTGGCGATTCAGCATCTTCTTCTCGCATCCATGAGCATTTACCTTACCAACAGACACACACAGAAAAAATAAATATAAGCTATCTTTAAAACTATTTTAAAAGAAACATACAGGAAGCAGCAGAGAGCTTCAGACATTGTAATGACTTAGGTCTTATTCAGTTACATTTGGGTAAATCTGATTTTCTTGTTAGACTTGACTCAAAAGGTATAAAGAAGGCTTCTCCTTATGAAGGAAATTCTTTTTTTTTTTTTTTTTTTTTTTTTTTTTTGTCTTTTCGAGACAGGGTCTCCATAGCCCCACCTGTCCTGGAACTCACACTGTAGACAGGCTGGCCTTGGAACTCACAAAGATCTGCCTGCCTCTGCCTCCCAAGTGCTAGGATTAAAGGTGTGCGCCACCACACCCGGCTATGAAGGGGATTCTTGGGTGTCAGGGAAGCACTATAAGTGTTTTCATCTTGTTTCATATCTGAGTTGTAACCGTCCATGACTTTTGAAAAGTCATGTCACTTTGGTTCAGTTTTTAAAATCTTTGAAATGGAGATAACAGTGGGGTCAATGTGAATAGTAAATGAAATAGTGCTTAGTGCCATTCCTGGCTGGTAAAATTGCTCCATAAAGGCAAGCTCCAAATTAGCATGATTATTATTTCTATTTTAATTATTCATTTATCATTACAGTGTTCGTTTTTAATCTTAACAGTTCAGAGTTGGAGACAAAGTACCATATTAAAAAGAAAATATGCTTGCCGGGGCGTGGTGGTGCACGCCTTAATCCTAGCACTTGGGAGTAGAGGCGGGCGGATCTTTGTGTGTTGAAGCAGCCTGTCTACAAAGTGAGTTTTCCAGTGACAGCTGGGGCTATAAGGAGATCCCTGTCTCAAAAGACCAAAAAAAAAAAAAAAAAAAAAAGTATTGCTTAAATTAACTTTTTTTTTTTTTTTTTTTTTTTGGTCGTTTTTTTTTTTTTTTTTTTTTTTTGGCCCCAGCTGGCCTGGAGCTCACTTATGTAGACCAGGCTGGCCTTGAACTCACAGAGATCCACCCGCCTCTGCCTCCCGAGTGCTGGGATTAAAGGCGTGCACCACCACGCCTGTCGAAATTAACTTTTTAAAAGTATCTAAACAGGAAAATAAAATGGTGTGTGAGAGACATGCGTGTGTACCACAGTGATTACGGTAGCAGTTTTTCTTATGAAAATTTTGTAAAGTGAGTTGTACTCATTGCTGTCTGGATAGAGAATCTTTATTCCTGATATTGCAAGTAAGCAAGCTTGCAGATCCTTAGCTAATTTTTAACTAGTGACTTGTTTGTTTTTTTTCTCTTATATCCTTTTGTCTTAGGAAGAGGAAGATAACCATTTAAATCCCATGCTCTCTTTCATAGTCACCCAGGAGGGACACATCACATGATGAGGGCCACACTTGTTTGAAACAGTGCCTGCTTCCCATGTCTGATATCCATGGGTGCATCAGTCTAGATTCTGGACAACTTTTGTTCTCTGTAAACTGCAATCAATTTCACTGATTTTTTTCAATGCTGAAGCTTAAAGAAACTTTAAAAAAAAATTGCGTCCAAGTAGCAGGTCTTTCAGAGCTATACTATTTATTTATTTTTCCTTTTAGACTGCGAAATAACAGATTATAGGTAAATATAATGAATAATTGCATACTTGGGTGGTAGAGAGAGATTTTTAAAAGATATTTAAATATTTCACAAGACACACAGAGTGCACAGGCTAGTTTTTGTCAACTTCACACAAACCATAGTCACCTGGGAAGAGGGAACTTCAGTTGAGGAATTTCTTCCATCAAACTGGCCTGTGGGCGAGTCTGTGAGGGATTTTCTTGATTGCTAATTGAGGGAAGAGGGCCCAGACCACTGTGGATCCACACCATCCCTGACAGATGGCAGTGGGTTGTATAAGAAGAGGAGCTGAGTAAGCCAGGGGTAGCAAGCCACTAACACCATTCCTTAGTTCCTGCCTCAGGGTTCCTGCCCTGAGTTCCTGCCCTGAGTTCCTGCTCGACTTCCCTTAAAGGTGAACTGTGCCTTGGAAGTATAAGATGAAATAAACCCTTTCCTCTCCAAGTTACTTTTTGGTCATGGCGTTTATCAGAGTAACAGAAACCAAACTAGGACACAGAGCTAGAGTTGGGAATCTCCTTGGAGAAACTCGAATGTCTAATCTCCTCGTGACCTGCCCAAGGGTCACATCATGAGTTAGTGCAGACTTGGGATTAGAAGCCAGCGATGCCAAGGTTTCTTTCTTTCCTCTTCCTTGTGCTTCTTGAAGTATGGCTCGGCGCGCTGGCAGGTGTGGTGGCTTTCCCTGGGGTGGAAGGTCAAGGGCTGGGTCTTGGAAATGGGGATCCTTCACATTCCTTCAGCTCCCATCCAGTTTTTCTGATCCTTTCAAAGGTGGTCTGCCTTGGCTATTTTGTCCTTCATTTTTCTCAATCAGTGCCCTTAGATACCAAAGGGGAAGCTGCTCTAACATCCCTCCTCTGAGAATTTAATAAAAATATTTTGTTTTCATTGTATCGATTGTCAGTTTTACCTTCCATTTCTGGGAAGTATTGCTGGGTTTCTATTTGAGATTTTTAAAAAAAGTGTTCTAAAACAGACAGAAGCAGGTTGAAATGAATCAATGTCATGAAAATATTAAGTAAATCGTAATGTGGTCTTAACCAGGACAGGCATATGGTAGATCTCATATTAGGAAAAGTAATGACTGACTAAATCTTAGGAAGTGCTTTTTTCACCTCTACCCTTGAGAATGCTCCATTGCCTTAGAGGAATAACATAGCTGACTCTTGGCTTCCTTCTTATTCACAGAATAAATAGCCAGCAATGTAATTAGTAGCTCTAAAAGGAAAACTATCCACATACCAAAGATTAACTCAAGTAGGTCAGTAGTGCCTTTATTGACATCTTTTCTAGCAGTCGGAAAATGGTTAGCAGCCAGTGTGGGCTCCTTTGCTTGTATTTTAAATGCTAAGCCATCCACTATTGCACTTAAGGAGAACAGAAACTGGTTTTCTTTAGCAGAGACTGTTGCTCTATTTGAAGATTATACTTTAGATCTATTCTCATCTTGTTTTATCTTCTCCTAAGAAGTTCTCTAACTTCTGATTATCTTATTATTCAATCAGAGGAAGTGAATGGAAGAAAAAGATAGAAAGATGTAATTTATCAAACATTTTCCTACTATTATTACATTTTAAAGATTAGCATGTAAGGATAAGTGAAATAGGAATATTAAAGCTATTCATCAAAATGGGGCACGGAAATTTCCATGGGCTTAAACGTATAATTTCCCTACATCAAGTGAATATATGGACAGAAAGATGTACTAGATTACACAATTTGGGTGATTTTTTTCATTATCTTTAACCATGAATCCTCCACTGTTGCTTAATTTGTTTTCCTGCTCCTGGAAGCAGCCATGTCTTCTTAGCTGTGACTGTTGTCCAGGGATCCAGGACTCTGAAGACCAGTTCCTGCTGGCCTGAGGTGAACTTGCCTTTCAAGAACATGTCCCCAAACTGGTTTGTGTTCCCTTCTTTCTGAGGCCTACCTTCTACCGGTCAATATATATTTCCTGTCATTTGCTCCTTCTATAGAAAATTTATTCTCATTTTGAGGAACGTTGGGGGAAGAGGAAATGGGAATCAACTTATGGTGACTTATGGGCAGTTAGAGTCAAATGTTTGAAAAATGGGCCTCTGAATCAGCAGTTTTCAAGGAGTGACTGGGGAGACTGCATCCTGATAGGTAACAGTACTAAGATGCCAAGAAATAATGCTACTTCTAGTCCCACTAATAAAAAGTCTGCATTGCTAAATGTGGGGCTAGCAAGGTTAATGATTATACATTCTTTTTTAGTACCAAAGATTAACATGATAAGTTGCATATTAAAGTTAATTCAGACACACTGCTAATGGAGGAGGCATACAAAATTAATTTCTACAGCCCCTCATAAATTATGAGCCCTCCATCTCTTTTGGCTCATGCTCCCTCTACACAATGCCCCATGAGTCCTCCAAGCAGCCAGGCTTCAGCCACGGGGCATTCTCAGCCCCCAAGGAATGTGGGGAGCTCTGTGTGTTCCCTTTAGTGCTTAATCACTCCTAGCCTTCTGCGGGGTGTTCCCTGCTGGGGTCCAAGGGCTTCTTTGCCTGCCAGGTTCTTGCTTGGTAGGGATCTTGGTGTTAATAGTTAATGAGATGATAAAGTTGAGGTGAGAGGAGGGTGGAAGGTGGGAGAGAGGAGGGAAGAGCCCTTCTCTCTCCCTCTCCTTCTCATTTTCCCTCTTCCTGTCCCTCTAGCAATGGCAGAGGATTCTCCAAGTGTAATTTGAGAGAGTGTTGTGTGTTATCCTACCCCCTGCCCCAATTAAGTACCAAGGCCCAAACTTTAAGCAAAGACTCAGAAATCTGAATGCAAACATTTCAGTTCCAGTGCTGTGCCATGAGCAACTTCCACAACTTCCTGAATTTCTCACCTCTTAAACAGGAAAATACTATATAACAAAGAACAATAAATATATATTTATATATGCATATATTATAGGTTACTATATGTGCTATATTTTATATATTATAGTAATACATCATTACTATATATGTGTACACATACATTTATATTTTATATATCATCAAATACAAAATGCTTTAATTTTAATGCAATTTATATATAGGAAAATCATACAATTCTCAAATATATAGTTCTATAATATTTTTGCATATATGATTTTGCATGTGCTCACTACTCATATCAATATTTTAATTACCTAGACAGCAAGATATGCATATCTTAAAAATTAAAAAAGTATTGGTTGGCATATTTTTATTTTTATTTATTTATTTATTTTTTTGGTCTTTTTCGAGACAGGGTCTCCCTGAAGCCCCAGCTGTCCTGGAACTCACTCTGTAGACCAGGCTGGCTTTGAACTCACAAAGATCCGCCTGCCTCTGCCTCCCAAGTGCTAGGATTTTTAAAGGCATGCGCCACCACGCCCGGCTCAAGTTGGCATAGTTTTAGTGCTTACTGTGAACCAAGTGTGCCTCACAGTGTTTCACGTATTAACTAGTGATGTTAACCCTGGCTGTCTACTTGATCAGATTGAGACACACCTAGGAAATTTGGAAAACATACTTCCCAAGTGTTTGTGAGAGAGTTTCTAGAGGGGATTCAGAATTTAAATACATTATTGGGAAGTGGTAGAACTTTGGAGGGTAGGGTCTAGGGGGCAGCAGTCCACCATTGTGGGTTGAGCGCTAAGGGTGATACCCAGTCCCTGAGGCCTTTGTGCCACTCTCTGCTTCCTGACTGTCATGTCAGCTTCCTCTAGCATGCCTGTCTGCCATCCTGTGTCTGCCCATAGGCCTGGACACAATGGGACCAGCTATCCATGGACTGAAACTTCCTAAAGTATAAGCCAAAATAAGCCCTTTGTCCTTTAAATTCTTTTCCTCAGGTATTTGTCACAAACTTGTTTGGGGCCGGTGCTGACATTACTCCCACTTTACCAATAAAGAAACAAATGTGTAGAAGAGTTAAGAAGTTTGCCCATGATCACACAGACAGTACCTGGATCCCCGAGCACACATTCTACTTGAGTGTAGACTGTACTGCATGTGCCCCATGCCCTGTTACTGAGAACATCAGAAGAACATGACTAGAACCTGCTTGATGGTTGACATTGCTTCCATTCCTCTTCACAGTATATACTTGGACAAGCAGGCCACGTGTTAGACTTCTCTGCCTTCCTTTGTAGCACATCACAGGAGCTCTAGCAACGGTCATTGACTGATGTTCCCAGAAAATCCTGCTGCTCAACTCCCACCTAGCTAGCATTGCTTGGAGAGGTGACAAAGTGGTCAAAAATAGTGGATGTTCGGTCCCGTTGGCCTTGCCGTGTTCTTGGGGTGGTCTGTACATTTCAAGTGAAGTTCCCTTGTCTCTGAGCACCTGCTACTTCTCTGTGTGTTCATCTCCATGCAGCCTCAGCCGCTGCTACTTTCATGCCTTCTTCTCTCACTTTCCCTTCTTCCTCTTCCTGTCTTCTTCCTTGTTCCTCCCTCCCTTTTTCCTTTCTTCCTGTTATGCCTCATCAGCATCCATTTTCTCCTCCTCCTTCCTTCGTTCCCCTTCTCTTTATTTCATCATGATTACCACCGAGTAACCCTAAGAAGCCCTGCTGCTAATTCTATCCCAGTTGCCTGCTGTAAATTTTATTTGGTGGGCAGCAGCCAGCCATGTTTATTGCATCTTTCCTGTCATTAAACTGATGTTTACTGTTTGCGGTAGATCATTCTTAGATATATCTAACCACTGAACCATTTGGATATCTTTACTTATTATGTTTATTTATGTGTAGGAACGTATTGCCTGCATGTACATAAATAAGTACACTGTGTTGTGCAGTCCCTGCAGAGGTCAGAAGAGAGCATCAGATCCCCTAACACTGGTGTTAGCTGCCATGTGGGTGCTGGGAATTGAACCTGGCTCCTCTGCAAGAGCAGCCAGTGCTCTTAACTGCTAAGCCATCTCTCCAGCCCCCACATTTGAATATCTTAGAGGTACTCAAACTGCCTCCACGACAGTATTTATTCTGTTCTCTTTCATCTCTTTTCTGCCAGACATTCAAAACCAGCCCCCAGATCTTCCTGTGCCTTTTTTTTTTTTTTCCTCCTTTCTAAGCTCATCACCAAAGCTCTGGTACCTTCCTTACCTATACTTTGACTCTGCCCACTTCTGTCCTTATCACTGACACCCTGGTCCTATACCTCAGTGTATCCTTGACATTTGATGGATTTTCAATATATAATGGTTTCATGGGAAGAGGTGAATGGAAATGTTGAGTTAGGCCTGGCACTCAATTGTGATTCCTCCTCTCTTTGTTTTTTTTTTGCTTCATTTAATTTTCTGTGTTTGTCATATGAGCAGATGACACAATTGAATGAGTTGAAAGCATTTGCTTTTCTCTGTTTCTTTTCAGAGTGAACATTCTACTATTTGATATCAATGGCAACTAATCACTACCAAACTTAATGTGGAACAGTAGCGTTCAGAATATTAACATTCAAGTTCAGTATGAAGAGTTTTCTTTTAAGACTTTAGTGTCAGAAAAACCTGTGTTTCCTGCCAAAAAAAAAAAATTGGTCCTCATCTGCTTTAATGCTCAAAATCCTCTAGAATTTGGCTGATTTCCCTCACTGCCCCAAGGAAGGCAGCGGGGGCCCTTATGTTGACCTTCCCATCTCTCATAGTCTCTCTTTTTTATTCTTTTTGGACTAAGAGAATGTATAAAGAAGTACATATAACTAATAATAAATATATGAACAAGTAATGCCCCAAATAAAATATTAATATCAACTTCATAGGAGTACAATTTGAGATTCATCCGCAGGGAATGAACATAATTGGAAATGCAGTATGTTTCATTGTATGTGGTTTTTATGCTGCTCCCGTCAATTGACTGGTTCTTTTCTTTATTACACTTAGACTGCCCCAAGGGTAAGGACCATATATCCTTGTTGCTTTGTGTGGGGAGAGCTCATTACATGTTGTTGTCAGATATTTATTCTCTTCACTTCCTTCTGTCTCATACTTTCCCCAGTTCCTCCTCATTGCTTTACAGTCCAAGCACAATCTCTTCGATCCTCTTATTTTAAATATTGGGCCTGAGCTTGTAGTTCATCAAATCATGCTTTGTTTGGGGTTGCGGGGGGGTGGGGGCGGATGGCTCATGGTGGCTTTGCTGCATAAGGACAAAAAGGAAGCCAGCAAGTGGCTCCGCCCCTCAGGAGAGCTCTGCACCCCACCTTCTTAGTCCATGCCCTTAAAAAGAAAGGCAAGGCCGCAGAATAACCTCTCCCCATTTCAGTTCTTATTATAGGGAGGAAAATGGTGTAGTCTTTCACTCCTTCCTCTTTGAAGTTTGCTTGCACCTTAGCTTAGGCTGAAACACGTGAAACTTCTCTGCCTCCCTTTGTCATAAACACCAGTGGGTTTATGTGCTGGGCAGCTTTAGTTGTCAACTTGACACACCTGGGTAGAGGGGGCCTCAGCTGAGGAATTTCCTATGTTAGACTGGCCTGTGGCCGTGTCTGTGGGGCATTTTTTTGATTGTAGAGTGATGTGGGAGGGCCCAGCCCACTGTGGGTGGTGCCACCCCTGGGGGCCTGGTCCTGCATTGTATAAGAAAGCAGTTTGAGGGGCTGGAGAGATGGCCTAGTGGTTAAGAGCGCCAACCGCTCTTACAGAGGACCCGGGTTCGATCCCCAGCACCCACATGGCGGCCGAGAACCGTCTGAAACTCCAATTCCAGGAGAACTCCAATTCCAGGGGAATCCGAGACCGTCTTCTGACCTCCGCGGCATTGCACGACACGGGTGCACAAACTTGCATGCAGACAGTACATTCATACACATACTAAAGAAATTTAAAAAAAAAAAAAAATAAAAAAAAAAAAAAAAAGAATAGCAGTAAAAAAAAAAAAAAGAAAGCAGTTTGAGCATGGGCCAGAGGACCAATCCAGTAAGCAGTATTCCTCTGTGACCTGTGCTTCAGCTCCTGCCTCCAGGTTCCTGACTGAGTTCCTACCTTGGGTTCCCTCAGTGATAACCCAGGAGATGTGAGCCAAATAAACCCTTTCCTCCCCAAGCTGGCATTTGTTACAGTGTTTTGTCACTGCAATTAAAGGCAAACTAGAACAGTTTAAGAGTGTGGAGCTGCAAGTGTGGAGGACCCAGCCTCTCTCCTTTAGAGCTGATGTGGGGAAGGGGAGGGAGGAAAGAGCCAGAGGATGATTCAAAACAATTACCAACCATTCCATTTCGCCAACGCTGGAATCCAGGAGCATTTTCTCATTTAATTCTCTGTAATGAACGGCCCCTCTGTTAGCCTTAAAATGCAAACAAGAGGCTTTTTAATGTGTGCTTTTCCCAGAAATGGAATACTAGTGCTCCTATTGATCCATAGCATCTCTGTTGGGCTTTGTTCTTTTTGATATTTGTAAGTTCTGTGGTGGTGGCAATAGAGAAGCAATCATGTGCAGCATGAGGATTGTCTGTAAGTGCCATTATTTTTCTAAGTTGCAAACAGAAATGTAGGCAGATACTCGGAGGGAGCTTGCCTGGACCCTCCTTGGTCTACTCCCATACAAAAGGGGAAATGAAAATGTAAGGCACATATCACAATCACTTCAATTTATACCTGCTTCTTAGAACTTAATTCTCTGAATTTGGTATTTCCTGCAAAGAATGTACTTTGAATGATGCAGATTATAGTTTCAGTCATTTCATCTCAGCTTGTCTAGACTGGGTGTTTGGTGAAGTATGTAACTTAGCTACAGCTGAAGGCTCAACACACTCTGCTGTGGACTCAAAACTTCTTCAACACAGCATCAGATCCCAACGCCTCATTACACCTAAGAGCTGCACCAGAATTTGTATCCTGCTGTATCTTAATTCCTCGTGGTTGGAGGAAGGGAGGTGAAGTGTCTTATCCAAGCTCTCACAACTGCGCAATAGCAAGGCTACCATCCAAACCTAGCTCTCTCAACTCTGGATCTAAAGCTATACTCAGTTCCTTTATAATTAGGTAACCCCCAAATGGGAAAATATTGTTAGAAGAACTGCCCAAGGGAGGTGGTGAAGGTGGAGAAGATGCACCCACTTCTCCTTTATCCCCAGCTCTGACTACCTGGTTTCCTTAAGGATGGCACAGGATAAAGAATATTGTACTATACCAACATGAAGTGTTCTTCTAGTCCTGAGTTACCATAGGTTTAGAAGACACTCATACCTCCACCTAACACTTATTAGGATCCCACTGTGTGATCGAGATTGTGTGCCAACTGTGGGAGATGTGGTCTGACTGAGATTGGATATCTTATCCCAGTTTCTTACATCTACCGGGGAGCAGATACCAGGTTCTAAACAATTCCAAGGTCACGGCTGGTGTTCACTAGCTGAATGCAATGAGACAGGGAGGCTAAGAGTCAACACTGCATATTCCCATTCCCTCGTTCCCACAGTAGCTCTGTCTCCGATTAAGATCTGTCTATCACAATGACTGCCCGCCGAGGAAGCCCATATAAGGATAACACTGCAAACTAACAAAACTGCAGTGGTAAGAGCCTCTAGTTAAGCAGAGACTGGGAATCATGGACACAGGGGACATAAGTAGGAGGGACAGAGGATAGGAAGGGGATTTAGGAATATTGTACAATACAGTGCAGTTACAGGCAGTGAATGAAGAATGATTAGCTCTGGAGGGGTGTAGGTGATGCTGACTGCTGGTAGAATGTTTTGAGTGCTTGTTAATGGATGTGAGTTGTATGTGTTGCTGAATTGGAGCCAAATGTGGTCATGGGATGTCAGATACTGCTCGTGGCAGTCAAAGTGGTACTTAACACACTTCTACTGTGTGCATTTGAAGTGCTGCATGCTGCTTTCCTAGGTGCCCCATCACCCAGGACAGAGGCAGCTCATTTCACCCCAAGATCTCTTATTGGCTCCTCCGAGCTTGGGAGGTAGATTAGACATGGTCTTCTACTGAGCTGGGCTACACTCATCCAGTGTGGCATGGTCAGTGTGATCATTCTGCACATTAAAAACACATTGAATTGAAGAGCAGAGCTCAACTGGTCCTAGTTGCATGTTTATTTTCCTAAAAGCATCTTTTATGGCGCCGTGTGGTTTATAGAGTGAGCTGCACCTTAGGAGGCTGGTCCGGAGTTATAGAAAAGAGGGATGGGCCAAACTAAAAGCACAAGAAGCTGTTAGAGCAAGACTGTCCTAACAGCTTTGGAAGGTGTGATGATGGGCCATTTCACACAGCCACTTTGCACCTTCCCAAGGTGTTCATGGGAGCCTTTCATTACCTGCTAGTTGAAGCAAAAAGCTCCATGATTAGATCCTAATTTGATAAGCCATAAAAGGAATCTATTGCCACTCTATCACTCAGCTGCCTATGCTTAATGCTGTTTACTAGTCCGTCTGAAGGTTGTACTGACCCAACTCCCAAAACCTGGTCCAAGTCTTCTGTTGCCTCCACTGCTGCCAAAGAACCAAGCATGCATCTTCTTTCTCCTTCACTGTTCCAGCACGGAGGAGGCAGGGTAGCTTAGTGGTTGTGAACATGGGCTCTCGAGTCCCATTTTCTGGGTTTAAATTGGCTCTACACTATTAGCTGTAGAGTTTAAATCAAGTTACTGAACCTTTTTGAACGCTCATCCATAAAATAGGTATAATGAGTTTCTGTACTTTAGAAAGAGTGCCTGGTAGAGAGTGACAGCTCAATAAATACTCTTCCCCTTCTCCGTGAAAGCCCATTGTGTGCTCTAGCTTCCTCTCTAAGTCCAACCCCCAGATCCTATTAAAAACACAAAAGCAAAACCTGTTTATTTCTACTCAGTAATCAAATACATAGAACAGGCACAAATTGTCAGTGTCTAGGGGATCTTGATCAGGATCATTTTCTCTGCCAATTTAAGAATTAAAAGACAGGAAAAGGACTGGAGAGATGGCCTAGCGGTTAAGAGCACTGACCGCTCTTGCAGAGGACCCGGGTTCGATCCCCAGCACCCACATGGCGGCCGAAAACTGTCTGAAACTCCAATTCCAGGAGAACTCCAGTTCCAGGGGAATCCAAGACCCTCTTCTGACCTCCGCAGCATTGCACGACATGGGTGCACAGACCTGCATGCAGACAGTACATTCATACACATACAGAAATAAATAAAAAATTAAAAAAAAAAAGACAGGAAAAAAATCCTAGATGCAGTAGAAAGCAACAGGTAACAAATTTTCTAAAAGTTAAGAAACCCACACATAAACAGACAGAGAAAGAAGTTCTCTGTAAGTGGAGAGAAAATTTGGAAACTGAAAGACGGGAAGCCCCCAGGAGGACTTAGGGCTTTTAAAATATTTTGGTGGCATGGGGCAGATCTCCTTCCACTAATTTTGGATTGGTTAACTTAAAGAAAAGAGAGCCCCTAGGTCACAACTCTAAGCTGCTTGAGATATGTCTAGGTCCAGTCTTGGTCTAATCTAAACAGGTGTGGACTGATCAGCGAGAAAAGGGGCCCTGCTGGCTGGGAGGTGAGGGTAGCCCCCCGGTATTGGTTTCAGACCAAGATATCATAATTGTGCTCTTTTTATTCCTTATCAGTGGCTTTGTCTGCTTGGGGATTTAGTCCCTTGAGATGAGTGCTGTTCCCTCCTACCTCTCAAAATTTATGGTTCCATGGCACATTCTCTCCTCTTCTACACTCGTCTCCATGCAAGTTTCCAATAGCAAACTTCTACCCTAAGGCCACTACCATTTGTTAACCTGTGCTCTCTTGTGTGAGATTTTGTGTTTACTTTCTTTACTGAATTGTCATGTGCGTCATATATAACATCTCAGTCTTAACCCTCTTTGTTCCCCCCTCCCCACTGGCTTCCTCCCATGGCTCCTTCCTCTGGAATTCATACATTCTGTCATTTGTGTTAAGGCCTGTTGACTCAAGTTAGTGTCCCTAGATTTTCCTCAGTACAGGTTCATCTACTGAGGTCTAGTCAGCCTACCCAGAGTCCTTAGCTTTAGGAAGGTCGGCTCTTCCTCACCCAGCAGTAATCACTTGCCAATATTCCTTCAGATAAGATTGGGGTCTGCTGTCCATTTCCCCAGTTTTATACTGGGTTTTTGTCTGCATGACTTTACATGGGTCTTGTACATGCTGACACCATTGCTGTAGGTTCATACAGGCAAGATCCCAGGAGCTTGTAGGACTCTATTTCCATATGGTCAAGCACCTCACCTCCTTCCTGGCTCTTACAACATTTCCCTCTCTTCTTTAATGGTCCCTGAGCCCTGGGTGACTGAAGTTTAATACAGGAATCCTTTTTGAAGACCAGCATTCTGCAAAATCTTAATCTCTATGCTTTGGCCATTTTGGCCTTTTTTTTGTTGCTGGCCCTCTGTTGCATGAGGGAGCTTCATCAATGAGAATTGAGATATTCATTGGTGTCCTCTTTACCCCTTGTTCTCGCTTTATATGATGTTTGAGACATTCCCTTCCTCTGTTAGCTCAAGCTGAAGTGTCTCTGTATCAGAGATACCTCCTCGATGTAAGCAGGTAATGTTCCAACAGCTCCCAGGTTTTCTCTAACTTGTTTCCTGCTTCACTGCTCCAGGGCCATCATCAGGCTCCAGGGGTGCAAACTGGGCCCCCACATTCTGCTTGGGGGCACTTTTTCTTCCGCTGTGCCTATTCCTAGGACTATCCTTTTTCTATGTTCTAGAAACACAAAGAGAGCCTGGGGCTGCCAATCTCCTGGGCTTCAGTACACCAGGTCCTTCCCTGTTTGGCAGCTTCCCATGGAGTTAACATTCTAAAGAGTTACTGGAGATACATATCTGCCTTCTCACCTTCTCGCCTGGCCTCACTTCCTCTTTCCCCTTCTGGACTTTGGTGAAACACTTTCTTTACTCAAACTTCATCTTGGAGTTTGAGTTCTGAGAATCTAGCCTGGAGAAACCAATCATTACTTTGCTTATTTATCACAACCTATAAAGTATAATATCCTTGAGAAGGACAGTGCTTGATACAATGAATATTCATGAACTACATCTTTCTGTGTGTGTACACATGTAGCATACTGTAAATAAAGCATGACATACGTGTTGTGTACAAATGACTATATATCTATATGTCATGTATGTGATATACACACACACACACACACACACACTTTGGGATATATAGACCGCCAGATTTCAAATGTGTCTATAACCAGTGTCACTTTGAGGATACATCCATATCACCTCCTCTTAAACATCCTGCAATTGGCCTTTGTCAAGATCCAGCATCCCTTTATGTTTAAAGTTCTAGAAGGAATTGGACTGAAGGGAACATTCCTCAATATAATCAAAGCCATATACAACAAACCCACAGCCAACATCATCCTAAATGGAGAAAAATTAGAAGCATTCCTCTTAAAGCCGGGAACCCAGCAAGGCTGCCCCCTGTCACCACTCCTCTTCAACATAGTGCTTGAAACACTTGGTAGGGCAATAAGGCAAGAAAGGGAAATCAAAGGAGTACTAATTGGAAAAGAGGAAGTCAAACTATCCCTTTTTGCAGATGATATGATAGTTTACCTGAGGGATGCTAAAAACTCCACCAGAAAACTCCTAGAAATGATTAAGAGTTTCAGTAAGGTGGCAGTATACAAAATTAACCTAGAAAAATCAGTAGCCTTTCTTTACACTAACAACAAGCAACTGGAGAAGGAATATAAGAAGACCTTCCCACTCACAATAGCTTCAAAAAAAGAAAAAAACCTGGGAACAAACCTAACCAAAGACACCAAAGATCTCTACAACAAAAATTTTAAACCCCTGAAGGAGATTGAAGATGACATCAAAAGATGGAAAAACCTCCCATGCTCATGGATTGGAAAAATTAATATAGTAAAATATTCTACCCAAATTAATATACAGATTCAATACAATCCCAATTAAAACCCCCATGAATATCTTCACAGACTTGGAAAAAAATCCTTAAATTCATATGAAAAAACAAAAGACCCTGAATATCTTAAGTACCTCTGAGTGAAAAATGCAATACAAGGGGGATCACCTTACCAGATTTCAAACTATATTACAGGGCTATAGTCATAAAGACAGTCTGGTACTGACACAAAAACAGATCTGTTGATCAATGGAATAAAACTGAAGATCCAAACGAGCTCATACAATTTCAGCCACGTCATATTTAATAAAGGGGCCAAAAAAAGCTCATTGGAGGAAAGATACCATCTTCAGCAAATTGTGCTGGCAAAACTGGATTACCATTTATAGAAGAACAAAATTAAACCCCTACCTCTCACCCTGTACAAAAATCAACTCCAAGTGGATCAAAAACCTCAACGTGAAACCCAAAACTCTGAAGGTGATAGAAGAAAATGTTGGTAGCAATCTACAAGACATAGGAGTAGGAAAAGACTTTCTAAGTCAAACAGCAGCAGCAAAGGAAATAAGGTCAACAGCTGCCAAGTGGGACCTTATCAAACTCAAAACTTTCTGTACAATGAAAGAAACGATCAAAGAAGTGAAGAGAAAACCCACAGAGAGGAAGGAAACCTTCACCAGTGATACATATGACAGAACATTAACATCCAGAATATATAAACTACTCAAAAACAAAGAAGTAAGAAAACAAATGACTCATTCAAAAGATGGAGTAAAGAGCTGAACAGAGACTTCACCAGTGAGGAGGCAAAGATGGCTGAGAAACATCTTTAAAAAGTGTTCAACATCATTAATAACTAAGGAAATGCAAATTAATACCCCTCTAAAATATCATCTCATTCCAATAAGACTGGCTAAGATCAAGAAAACCAAAGACACCAAATGCTGGAGAGGTTGTGGGGAAAGAGGAACACTCATCCACTGCTGGTGGGAATGTCAGCTTGTACAACCACTGTGGAAAGCAGTGTGGAGAACCCTTAAAAGACTCAAAATGAGCCTACCACCTGACCCAGCCATACCACTCCTGGGTATATAGCCACAAGACTCATCTACTGCAAAAATACATGCACATCTATGTTTATTGCAGCTCTCTTCACAATAGTGAAGAGCTGGAATCAACCCGAATGTTCCTCAACTGATGAGTGGATAACAAAAATGTGGTAAATCTACACAATGGAGTTCTATGCAGCAGTAGAGAAAGATGACATCATGAACTTTGCAGGTAAATGGATGGAACTTGAAGCCATTATGTTAAGAGAAGTAACACAGTCCCCCCAAACCCAATGGGAATTGGTTTCCCTCATTTGTGGATGCTAGTACCAAATCCCCCAGTTGAAAGGCAAGCTGAGCAATGTTATTGTTATATTTCTTTCTATTTGAAACCAACTATCATGTTGTAATATGAATTTCTTTTTTTTTATTTAACATTTTTTATTGATGCTTTGTGCATTTCATACATCATTTTACAATTCAGTTCAGGCATATTTCCCTTTCCCTTCCCCCCCACCCCCACCCCAACCGAGATCATGCATTCTGCCATAACTGTCCTGCATATTTCTCTCAGTTTTTTTTTTGTAATATGAATTTCTTAATGGGCCTTAGAATTAATTTCCCACTTATTTTCAGACATGGTGATTAACATATATGGGTGGAAGGTATATATTCATATTTTAGAGTAATATAAAATTAAAGGGAAAATGTGAATTCTTAAACATATTTCAAAGTTAATATACAGTTTATTCCCAGAGGACATAATTCTGGTACATATATGATGTTAATTAGGCATATTTTGGAGCAATACAAATGAGAAGGCATAAAAACAACATAAGGACTGAGGCAAAGAATGGATTGATACAGTTAAATTCTGCCCAAAGCAATAAACCTCTGCAGAGAAAAACTTTAAAAAGATGAGAGAAAGATGTAGGACATGTATGGCAGAATGCATGAACTTGGGTGGGGTGGGGAGAAGGGAAAGGGGAATATGTCTAAATTGAACTGAAAAATGATGTCTGAAATACATAAAACATCAATAAAAATATTATATTAAAATATCCTGCAGTTGGGGACTGAGGATATGGCTTGGTGGTTAAGGTGCCTGCTACACAATAAGGACCTGAATTCAGATCCTTAAAACCCATGTAAAATTCTGGGCATTTTGGCAGTAAAAGCTTCTAAACTCAGTGCTGTAGGGCCAGAGGTGAGAGGGTCTTAGTTGTCCAGTCAAACTAAATTGGAATCTGTGGGCTCCAGTCTCAGTGAAAGATCTTATTTCAAAAACTAAGGTCAAGAGGCTAAAGAGATGGCTCAGTGCTTAAGAGTGTGTGTGCTGCTCTTGCAGAGAAACTGAGTGGGAGTCTATTAGCCATGTCAGGCATGGTACAGGCTCACAACTGCCCGTAACTCCATGAACAGGGGCTTTGATGTCCCCTTCTGGCCTCCACAGACACCACACTTACATGTACATACCTAAACACACACACATGTAATTAAAAATGAAATGTAAAAACCCTTTAAAAATAAGGCAGAAGGCTGCAGTTTTGGCTCAGTGGGTAAGAACACTTTCTGCTCTGGCAGAGGACCCAAGTTCAGTTCCTAGCACCCACATGAGGGGTTCACAACTACCTGTAACTCCAGGTCCAGGGGATCTGATGACTTCAGGCTTCTGTGTGCAACCACAATATCGTGTGTATGTGTGTATGTGTGTGTGTGTGTGTGTATGCAAACATACACACACAGAGAGACAGACAGACACAGATACACACATATAAATAAAAATAGAATGAGGAAGGGAGTGGTGCAGAAAGATGTCTGCCATCAAGCTCCATATGTACACACACTGATGAGTGCACCTGCATACACACATTCACAAAGTTCCTACAGATGTCAGTACACCATTCCTGCCATGGCTCTGCTGCTTGGCACATCCATTATTACTACAGGGCTTTCACTTGTAGGTTTAGTGTAAACTCTCCTTTTATGTTAACTAGAGAATATATGTGATAAAAAGCTTATAAGCAATATGTCCTAAATAAATGTGGTCAAAGCTTGGTTTGGACTTTAAGTGGGTGCCCAGAATAAAGTTTTGGAATTAAGTTTCTTCTGAAGGATTTAGTACCTAATTAGATTTGCTCTCTTCTAAGATTCCTAAAGACATCTTTAGAAGTTGCTGAGTTTTACAGTCTCTAAATAGCCTGTGTTGTCTAAATGGGGAGACATATTTTGGTTCGCAGCATTCGCGATGGGAGATGCACATCATGGTGAGGTCTGGAAGGGGGGTGAAGATTCTGGATTCTGGATACTGTAATTCAGCATGTTTTGGGGGGAGTAAGGAAAGTGGCTGTTGAATTGCCACTGAAGTATGCACTGGGGGACAGCATTAGTAAAGTCATACAAGGCTTGTAGCTTGACCTGGAACATGAAGTTTGTGGGTAGTTATTGATTTCCCTCAGTGGGTGGAATGAGTTTGCTTCATGATATGCTGGCTACAGGAAGGAGGCAGAAAGAACAAACTGCTAACTTCTAGAGCAGTACTGTGTCTGTGGAGTATCTTGTCCCTCTCTAGTGGCCCCTGACATCTGCAAATGTTCCCCAAGCCCAAGGGAGAAGAATATCTGAGGCGAGCTGAGCCTAGATTACATTAATTACAGTGCTCAGCTCTGCCAGGAACTGGGATACCATCAAGGACTTTCCCAGCATGCCAGAAGCACACAGGGGAGGCTGTGTGAGCCTTGACAGCCACAAGTTCTCCAGTTCCCCAAGAGGGTTGAGCTGAGCCGTATTTGCTTCCAAGTCAATAAGAACTTGGCCAAAGCTGAATGAGTTTCATCTTAAAGTCTGTGAAATATTGACCAGGATTGAAAAAGGCAATTAACTTGGTGCTGTTGACAAAGCAAGAGGCTGGCGTGGAATGAAATTCCAGCTTAGAAAGTGGGTAAGCACACAGGATGCTATTGGACAATGCACAGCCCAGTGCTTGTGTCTAACCCCCTTCACCACAGCTCGCCAACGTCTAGAAGGTTCTACACTCTCCCTACCAGACGAAGTGACTGAGCTGTAGCTGGGATCAGAGACTGGCAAACATTGCTCTAGTAGGGATGCCAGGTCTTGTCTCTCTATGTTATGAAGGATAACATACAGTTTAGTTTTCCCTCTTTCAACCTTGGTTTCAGGACCATCTCAGGGGCATGGCATTGTTGGCAGGTGCTTGACCAGAGACCAGACATGAGGCTTTCAGGCAGGAGGCAGCATTGACTCATAACACCTGCACTGGCCCTGTGAATTTGCATCCAAAGATGGAGCCTCAAATGCATCTGGGTATTGCCTTGCATACTTTCTGTTAGTTTCCCCTTTACATCCTGGTCCCTTTGTCTCCTCTGCATTGTAACATACATTCTGGTTGGGTGTTCTGTGCTACAAAGTTGTGACAGGGTTACCCATGTGCACATAGGCACTGATTTCGCCACATTGCCTTCTCTTTGTTCTGAGAAGGCCCTTTCCATGGCATTATATCAGCTCCTGCTGGCCCTCACCCAGTTCTGGGACAAGTATGTGGACACTGGTACCTTTCAAAACTCTCGAGGGATGATGGCATACTCCATTCAGTTTTGAATCCATAGTGGTTAGCATCTGTTGCCCTCAGTTTGAAGCGTAGCAGTCCTATTCCACAGATGATGATAACACAGTATAGTTGACAGTGAGATAAAGACACAGTCTGGTTTCTACAGGAACATAAAAGACAGTTGCCCTAGTCAGAATTGGGGTGCCAGATCTCTAAGTTCAGATCTAGAAGGCAAGAAAGTCAGGTTAAAGGCATTCCAAGCAAAGACAGAATTGTGTACATGGATCCAGAAGTCAATGAGCAGTAACAGGAATGAGGTGGCAGAGAGGGAGGTGGAGGATTGGTGAGAGATGAGACTGGAGAGGATAGAAAAGGATCTCTCTCTCTCTCTCTTTCTCTCTCTCTCTCTCTCTCCCTGTTTCTCTGTCTCTCTCAAAGGGTCTTTAGCTCTACCAAAGGGGCTATAAAATTCAACCCATGCACTGAAGAAAGTCCTCGCTGTATATCTAGGATGCCTGTCTGTAGAAGGAAATGAATTAGAAAATGTGACCCAGAGAATGGAAGGAGCTGGCTCACGATAGGTTGGATGTTGATCTGGAGAAAGGATAGAATCCAAGATGGTACCCGAATTTGCTTGGTTGACTATGACAGGGGTGTCTGTACTCTGAGACAGAGAGAGAGAGAGAGAGAGAGAGAGAGAGAGAGAGAGAGAGAGAGAGAGAGCAGGGAAGGGAAGGGACAGGCTCAAGGGGGAGATGGTTAAGTGCAGAGGTGGTTTTTAGGAGCATGTCTATCAGGAGCTCAGGTTGCGGCTGTGGTCCCAGATGCATTTTTGGCTCAGTGCACCTCTAAGTGGTTTTTCAAAGAGAACAGAGAATCTCTATTTCCTTCTTTTCATGGGGCCGATATTATGAGGAGCAGGTGAAGGAAAAGATTGTCTTTTTTTTTTTTTTTTTTGGTCTTTTCAAGACAGGGTCTCCCTGTAGCCCCAGCTGACCTGGAACTCACTCTGTAGACCAGGCTGGCTTTGAACTCACAAAGATCCCCCTGCCTCTGCCTCCCAAGTGCTAGGATTAAAGGCGTGTGCCACCACACCCGGCTGGGAAAGATTGTCTTATTTGAAGTATCCTTGGATGATAAAATTACTAAGAAGGCATATCACACTTCAAAAGAGCTATGAGCTTAGGTAGGTAGCACCACCTGCCATAGATGAAACTTTCTGGAAAAAAGGCAAAACTTGAGTTCATAAATGCTACATTTTTCTTCTGCAGTTACTTGGACAAAAGGAAATGCCTTTGGATTAAAATACAAAGACTAGAGTAGCTCTGCAGATTCCTCGGAGCTGCTTTGAATTACTATTTGGACTTGACACCTGATGGCAGATGGCGCAGCCTTTGTCACCCTGAGTACCTGGAGCAGAATCCCGTGTGGGAGTGCACGTCTCTGGTATTCATTACCTCTGCCGTAAAGATTGATTGATGGCTCTACAATATTTATCTTTTAAATCATTTATGTTTGTTTGCTTGACAATCAAGTGACAATTTAGAAATGATGCTTCCTGAAGCTTTACAGCCTAATGTAATTTCACAGCTCCAATTACAAATGAGAAAAAATTATTTCATCCCCAAACAGGGGAGCCAGACATTTCTGAGAAATCAGAGTTAACGAGAAAACAAAGTACTTTCTGAAAAACAGGCCACAGTATTAATGTCTTCCTTGGTGAGAATCTTGCTGAGTCTCACCATGCTTCCATTCATCTTCCAGGGATGGTGGTTTTGCTAATCTGTAAAGCCAACACCTTCCCAGTGGATGAAGCACTTCTTCTGTGGACCTTGATCTGAAACAATGCAAACATGTCTGCCTGTCTGTCCTTCTTCCTGTCACTTCCTGGGAACTTGTATTTTGAATAATCGTAAAATTTTGAATGGAGCCTTATCATTCAGTTCAAGTCTTCGTCTGACTCTTCACTTCATTATCTTTGTCTGTAGACAGCTACCCAGTGTTTGAATACTCCTAGAAGTAGGGAGCTTTTATCAGACTTTCTATGAGAATCTAGTAATTTAGCTCTATTTGAAGTGGGATTTCAAAGCCGGTAGCTTCTCAGGAGCTAATTCATGCTTAAAATCGATCATCAGCCTCATGCCTTGGATGCAGATCTTTGCAATGGGATCTGATGGAGATACCATCGAGTACCAATAGAATGAACTTTTAAGACAAACCTCAACTCTGTGTTTGGGGAATTCTTAACATGTCACTCTAGAGAGGTACAGGGGTGTGTGTGTGTGTGTGTGTGTGTGTGTGTGTGTTTTGTCATCTCTACAGTTCTTACCTCCCTTGGTTTGGATGCTGATAGGTAGTTGGCCTGTGGTCATTCATGTCCACTCTAGACTAGTGCCCACCATTGGAGAACCTCCATCAGTGTAACTCATTGACTGACTGCATGAATGTGTGAATTACTTACTGGTGCTCATAGGCCAATCCTGTTTCTCACTCGACATGTCCTTCCTACAGGTCTTTTCCTTTTTGGGGGATTGCTAAACATGTATTCTGTACTGAGCTACACTCCCAACTACTTTGCACATTTTTTTTTGTTTTATAGGGTAAAAACCTCAAATTTAATCCATTTAAAAAGATTTTATTTTTTATTTTATATATATATATATGTTTTGCTTGCATGTATGTAAATGTACCATGTGCATGCAGTACTCGTGGAAGCCAGAAGAGGGTATCATATTTTTTGTAATTGGAGTTATGGATGGGTGTTAGCTACCATATAGGTGCTAGGAACCAAACTTGGGTCTTCTGGAAAAACAGTAAGTGTTCTTAACTTCTTTTTTTTTTTAATTTAATTTTTTTTTATTGATGCTTTGTGCATTTCGTACATCATTTTCCAATTCAGATCAGGCATTTTTCCCTTTCCCTTCCCCCCCACCCCCACATTTTTAACTCAGGATAACAGAACATTCTTCATCTTCCTTTAAGAACTTATAATATCCTTAGCCTTAACAGAAGATGAATATTTACTTTATGTTAGAAGTAGGAGTCTGGGGGGGGGAGTACATTACTCTGATGTCAGTCTCGGACCCTGGTCCCTGGAGTGCTGTCTCTGTGACTCCGATCTTCTTGGTCCCACACGATTCAGTGGCATGGATCTTCTTCAGGGTCATTTTTGGTGACTCTCTTGTCTGGGGACCTATAGAGACACAGGGCACTTTTGTTGCATTATAAATCCCCTTTGTTACTTTACTTGCAAAATTAACTTTTGAAGAGGAGTACAGTGCTTTTCTTCCATTGAATTTAATGATGGGAACAAAGGTGAGGCCTATTTGGGCTGCAGGGTGTTCTGAAGTTGGGAGATTTTCCACCTACTAACCGAGTATTTCTGTGACATGTACCCTAGCATCTGTGATTTACTCTAATGAACCCAAAGTTTCAGGTAATTAATATCCCTTTAAAAAGGCATTTTGGAACAAACATGTGGAAAGTTTCTTTGCTTTTATAGTTACATGGGTCTGGACAGATGCTCAAATCCCTGATGACAAGATAAAGGAGTAAGTGTAGCTTAAGTCATATGATAGGTGGAACATAAGTGTTCTTCAGCCTTCCCTCATGTCTCTAAACTAAGGGTAATGGCTAGCCCAGCATCTTATGTCAACAATCTCTAGAGTGAAAACTGCACTTGGCCTGTAAGCAACGGAAACCCACTTTGGTAAAATGAAGTCTAAACAAATGTATTTGAAAGACAGAGTCATTGATAGACTCTGGGAAAACTGCAGAGCCAGTCATCACAGAGAACAGAATAGCTCTGAGAGAAGAAACAGAGGCACAAGCGTGTCGCCTCCTTAGTGCAAACGACAGCTGAGGCTCCACAAGATTTGGACTCACTACGCAGTGGTTCAGAACACAGGCTGAGGTTGCTGGATCCATCACTTCCTGCCTGTGTGCACATACCAAGGGCCTTTGGTTACTCATCAACAAAATGAGGAGATGATGTCATCTGTCTCTTGCAGTCACTAGGAGGAATAACTGAGAAAATACATATCAAATACTTCAAGTGGCACCTAGGAGGCTAGTACATTGTAAGCACACAAGATATGCTGTGTTGTCATCAGTTGCTTTTATACATGTTGCCTTGAGGTTCAGATTTCATTGAACCATCATTTGCCGGAACCAGTGCTCAGCTCTTAACCTAAGGAGGGCAGATGCCTTCCAATGCTTTCTCTAAGATTACAACCCACAGCAGACGGGATGGCTTCCCAGGGTTAGTCGTGGTGGTGGACTGAGGCAGGGATATAGGTGTTAGGCTGGAGAACAAGAGCTGTCTCCTACCTCTTTCACCTTCATCTTGTTCTGGTTTCTGTTGTTGCTTATTGTTTTTAATTGTTTATCACCTCTGTCAGGTTTTAAGCACCTACTGGGCAGGAACTGCATCTCATCCCCGTACCTTTAGAAAGCTGGTACCTCAGAAAGTAAGAGATAAAGTTCAACATCAATTTGTTGGATTGAATTTAAATGAAATCCTGGCATATGATTCACATCTCAGCTCAAGTGGCATCTGGGTATAAATGGCTTGAAACAGTTTTGATTTATTTTTTTTTGCTTAAAGGTTTTTTTTCTATTTTAAGAGAAATACAGAGACAAAATTGTGTAGGGCTTTAGAACCTTCCAGAAATTTCCTGAGATGGAACTGTCAGGAGAAATTTGCTTCTCTTCAAAAGTTTTAATTTATTTCAAGATGAAAGCAATGTGCACAAGGATGCAAGTACAAGGTCATTCACTTTTTGTTTGTAATTTGAAAAACATCTAACAACAGTGCCAAATAAAGAAATAGTTCTATAATTTGAGAATGATATAAAAATAGTTAAGTAATTAAGTTAGTTCCTATATGTGATAATGTGAAAATTGCTCCAAGAAATATTGGAGAAAAGGATCTAGGACCTGAGCAATACATACAGCCAAACCTCTTGTTGGAAAAGGAGATAAAACAAAATGAAACTATCTGTCTTGTTCTGGTACATATATATGAAAAAATAATATAAAAAGATCCCAAAGGTTTATAGCCATAGTGTGGTATGAATTAGAGTAGAAACAAAATAAAAATGAGATTGGGAGAATTTATATGGGTACACTTGAATATGTGTTATGTTATGTGTATGCATATACATACTTATATATGGGATAAAATAACTAGTTCCCTCTAGCGAGTGAGGGTTAAGAAAAAAGCCAGAATTATGACTAATATTCTAAGGAACTCTTAACCTAATCATGAATACTTAAAAACTTTTAAATAAGGAAACTAGATTTATGAATTATTCACTTAACTAAAAGCATGTAAATGATATAATATAATTATAAATATATCATAAGATATATTTATTATAAGTATGTAAGCATATATTTACATAAAATTATATATACTTTGATGTGGATGTTTTAATGAGGAATTATCGAATATTATATTATGTATATTCACACACAAAGAAAGGAAGGAAGGAAGAAAGAAAGAAAGAAAGGAAGAAAGAAAGAAAGAAAGAAAGAAAACAAAAGAAAAAATTCTAAGTGGTAAGGGTGCCCATATGCCTGTCACTGTGTTCCTTCCAGAGTGCCGGGACATCCTACTTCCTGTCATCACTAAAGAGCTGAAGGAGCTTTTGGAGCAGAAGGACGATGTGCAGCACCAGGTCTTGGAGAAGAAGTACTGCGTGGAATTGCTCAACAGCATCTTGGAGGTTCTTAGTGGTCAGGATGCGGTGAGTTTTCATGAGGTCACTGTCCTAGACACAGACCCTGCCTCAGCTGATCAAGTCATAAAATATTGATGCTGAGAAATAGCAGCTGAAGTCCAAAGGTGAAAGTCAACACCTGCCCGGAAGACTGACTATTTTAGTAACCATATCCCCTACGGGTGTGAAAGATGGTGCAGGGACAGATAGCAGTTAGGTGTGTGGCATCTTGCCATCTTGAGTCCTCATGGATGGGCTTTTCCTGATTGCAGGCATGGATATCATTGAAGCTTTCTAGATGGCTTACACATGTCTTGTGTATTTCCTGCAGCTCTGGCTTGCAAGGTTGGCAAGGGGAGCTTCTTATGCCCACATGGTCAAGAGAATGTGCCCAGCTGCTTTTATGCTGAAGGGCTTGGGTTTAGCTTCTCTAATGACCTCCTGTAGTGATGGAGATGGTTGAAATTCTTCCTTACTCAGCTCATTGTCCAGTTCCATGTTCCCCACAGAGGGTGTGGAGCAGGACTGTGGAATGGACATGACTGACGCTGTGAAGTCAGTGTGTATTTAGTTATCATTATTTGGTCATCCAGGAACAGACAGAATCAACAGAAAGTTCTCAGTGATGTTCTGGAGGGTCTCCAAAGGCCGTACTATTGAAAGCAGTGATTTGAGTGGTGTGGTCTGAGGGGTGGTACTGACACACAGACCTAGAGTTCCCGAGAACCACAGCAGAGAGGAAAGTATTTTTGATTTGGCCTGGATTCCTATGGAAACATTCATTAAGCCCAAAAGGTAGTCTGTCCTTTCATGGACCTGGATTGAGAAGACTTAGACCCCAAAACTCAAGAACTCCGAAGTATTGTATAAACATTCCTCCCCACACTTTCTCTCTTTTCCTGGAAAAATTCTCAGAGAAGAGCTTTCTGGATGAACTGTATCTGACGGGAGCTATAACTTTAAAATGGTCCAAGGCGAGCTTTTGTTATTCTCTTTATTGCTTGTGTTTTGTAGTCAACCATGTTTCTCTATTTCTTGTGTGTTGCCTTTCCTGTTCTTTTCCTTTTTGTTCTCATCCTAATTAGCAGCCTTCTTATCTTATTATTAGGCAAATACAAAACCAGCCTTCCTTCTTCCTTCCTTCCTTCCCTCCTTCTCCCTCCTTCCCTTTCCTCCTTCCCTCCTTCCATCCTTCCTTTCTTTCTTCCAGAATACATATGTACCAAGTGTGTGCTAGACATTGGGAATACAAAGCACTATCTCTTTTCTCAAGAAAGACTTTACAGACATATAAATAAGCAATTGCAATATGCAGACCTAGCATCCAATATTTGAAATCCAAACTCTGAAATGCTCTGAAAATCAGAACTTTTTCAGTACAATGTTAATGAAACCACTAGAAAAATCTAGTCCTTGAAACCTTGTTTCATGCAAAATATTTATTTATTTTTGGTCTTTTCAAGACAGGGTCTCCCTGTAGCCCCAGCTGTCCTGGAATTCACTCTGTAGACCAGACTGGACTTGAACTCACAAAGATCTGCCTGCCTCTGCCTCCCAAGTGCTAGGATTAAAGACGTGCACCACCACGCCTGGCTAATAATTATTTTTTAAATAGATGATCCTTAAGTTATGTACATATTTGGTTAAAAAATATGTACTGACTGGTAAATAAAAATGTCTATATGTATAAAGTATATATGAAAAATAAATGAGTTTCATGTTTAACATGCATCTAAAACCCAGATATTTTATTTACTATAAGTTCACGTTAAAATCTGAAATACTTCTATTCATAAGCATTTTGAATAAGGTACACTCAACACATAATGTAATAACTCAGCTCTAAATGCATGCTAATGGTACTAGACTTATCAAAGTCTGTGTGTATGTGTGTGTGTGTGTGTGTGTGTGTATGTGTGATACTAAAGCTATGAGAGAGAGAGAGAGAGAGAGAGAGAGAGAGAGAGAGAGAGAGAAGCAATTTTGTTAAGGAAACATTCACAAAGAAAGTAAAACTTCAGCTTCAAGGGCAGAAAACATCAATAATCCTATTGTGTTCTAACACTGTGCGAAATGCAATGTATGTAGTTCTATCACTCTCCCATAAGTAGTAAGGCTTATTAGACTCACTTTACAGATGAAAGAAAACTGAGGCTCACCAATAATTAATATTTAAGGCTATACAGGGAATAATTCAAGCTGAGATTGTTCCAACTACACAGTCTGTGGAAGTAAGGCCATGAAGACACAAAGGCATGGTCGTTTCCCTCCTTTCCGCACCCCTGTTTCATGGAAAGAGATGATACCCAAGAGCTTGTATACTCACAGTCTTTCCAGTGATGGGATTGGGATGATGGTATTTCTCTACACACATCAACTTGCCACTTGTTCAGTTCATTCTAGACTTTCCCATGTGATCTTTATTTATCGTAGTTTTAGGGGAAAGTGTGGTCTTATACCATAGGGACTAGCCTACTCCTCTACCTCAAGGTGAGCAGCTGTTTGCTGGATGAGTTATTAGATGATATTGTCACCAATGAGTCAGTGTAAGAATCTGGTCTGATGAGCCTCACCCCCCACCTCTCCAGCTCATGAAAGCAGAGATCAGTTTCTGCTCAACAGTTTCTTCTTTGATGGACAGGACTCTTTGCTGCCATGATTATGTTTAGACAAAAATGCAAATCAGAAATCCCAAACTATCTAAATCTCTCCTCTTCCAGTTTATTGTGGCTTTCAGCTGGGGAGCTTTTTAAAGATGGCAGTGCTGAGGCCTCGGCTCAAGTACTCTGATTTCGTGGCTTGGGAATTGGAGAGGCATTGCGATGAGAAGTTGCCAGACTATGATGAAGGGCAGGGCAAAGGGCCATGGTCCTTGCACAGAAGGTCCCAGCCTTAAGCCTACATCTCCATGACCTGGAAGTGCTCTTGAAAGGGTTCTGAGCCTTAGCTGTGAAGGATGGCTCTGATAACCAGTCGTTTATATCTCTCAGCAAGTCCCAGGGGGATAGAGACACCTCCGTCTGGGTCTGGAGATCACACTAAGAACTGCTATGGAATGTGACCTATTTTATTTTTCTTCAGTGTTTATTGGAAATGGAGGAACAAACTGGGCTCATTCTTAGTTCTTTGCTTTCTTAATTCAAGAGCCCTTTCCAGTCCATAAAATTTAGCACTTTCCAATATGCATTTTAATAAGCCACAAGATAGCAAAGACTTCCGACATTCATTCTACTCATGAATTCATTTGGCAGAGTAGCAGAGACATGAGTGTGCCCAGACCTGGCTGTGCAAAGCCCGACTTAGGGGCTGGAGAGATAGCTCAGCAATTCAGAGTAACAGCCACTCTTAACAGCAGAGGACCTGGGTTCGATTCCCGGCCACCCACATGGCAGCTAACAACTGTCTAGAACTCCAGTTCTAGGGGATCTGATGCCCTTTTCTGATCTCTGCAGACATTGTACAACATGGGTGCACTTACACACATGTAGGCAATGTACCTACACACACAAAATAAAAATTAAAAAGGTGAAATAAAAAAAATAAAACAAGGAAATCCAGACTTATAGACAATAGGATTTTATGAAGCCATGAAAAATGAAAGTGTGACACTATAGGAAGTTGGATGCAACTAGAAATCATGATGTCAGGCAAAATAAACCAGACTCTGAAAGACAAAAACCACATGCTTTCACATATGTAGAACCTAAATTTGAAATTATATATATGCTTATATGTGTACCTATATAGATCATGATGAGCGAGGAAGAACTGTGGAGGTGGGAAATAAAGGGGGGGGGTAACAGAACACATGCAATGGGAATGCAGAACGAAGGTGGGGGAGGGAAGGAACTGGAGGGGAACACAGGGGAGGGCAGCACAGGAGGGAATGAGAACAAAGTTTAATGACATGTTTGTGACTTTGTATGCTAACCTGCAAAATTCAAAGAAGGAAGGAAAGAAGGAGACTCAGGCAATGGGATGTCCTGGTTTGTGTCCACAGAGACCAGCTTCTCAGTACCTGAAACTCTGGAAGGAAGCACATTTAAAAAGTCTCCCAGAACAAATGTCCTGGGATTTCCTTCTGGACGTTTGGGCCCTCTGTCCTCATAATGGAATAGCCAGCGATTAGTGGTTTGTCATGTAACAATCCAGTGTTGTGTGAACCTCACGTGGAAGCTCGGCAGTGAGTTATCCTGCTGTGTGCAGTGCCAAGCTTCCATCTGAGGCCGGCTTGTGTTTAGAGGACGGGAACGGATGCTGTCCTCAGTTGTCTTGTTGGGTAATTACAGCATGGCTCAGGAAGTCCGCCGGGCTCCTTGTAAACTTGGCGGCTTATAACCCAGACCAGACATGTCTGTCTTAGCCTGGGTACAGGGTTTTTTTTTGTTTTGTTTTGTTTTTTGTCTTTTTTTTTTGAGACAGGGTCTCTCTGTAGCCCTAGCTGGCCTGGAACTTACTGTAGACCAGGCTGACCTTGAACTCACAGAGCCTGCCTCTGCCTCCTGAGTGCTAGGATTAAAGGCGTACACCACCACACCCCGCTTAAGGACAGTTCTTAGCCTCCATGTGGGTGCTGGGAATCGAACCCGGGTCCTCTGCAAGAGCAGCCGGTGCTCTTAACCGCTGGGTCATCTATCCAGCCCCAGGTTTTATTTTTATGATGATGGTGCTAAACCCCTTACCCAAACTCCCCCCTCCTACTTACCATAGTGAACAAGGAAAGGCCTTCTGCCTCTATTAACTCTTTTTGTCCTTTCTGTCCCTGAGCAGGTTTGGTTTTCACTCCAGTTACTCCCAGAGGTGGCTTCATAGGAGTTTCATACTGTGCCTCACAGGCTTATGAGTAACTCCTAAAATTTAATTTTGCTGCAGACTTGGATGGAGTTGTGTTTTTTTCCTCTCTCAAACCACAGTTCTCATTTTTATGTTCTATTCTGTCAAGAGTAAGGAGAGTCATCGTTTTATACCCTGCGTATAATCATCAAGTGAGTAAAGACACATTCACATTCTGGAAAGGAAAGGGAGCTGCTTAGATCTGAGTCATGGGGGTAGGGATGCCCAGGACCACTGTTTTAAAAAATTACAGGTTCGAGGACCCACACACTTAGTCCTAGCACTTGGGAGACTAACACAGGCGGATCATGAGAATTTCAAGAGCAGCCAGGGCTACATACTAAAGCGTGTCTCAAAATGTCTCAAAAATTTTGGGGGGGTATGTTGACTGTGCCTGGGCATGGGGATTAGCCAAGTGCACTGCTGGTCTTAAGTATCTCAAGGCTCTATCTGGTTTGCATCAGTTTCCAGGTTGGAGGAGGAGATAGCTTGCTCAGGTAGGATCCTAAATGGTCAGGTGCAGCCCAGCTCAGCTTCCTTTCTGAAATTTTCATCCCCTGACTCTTCCCATTGCCAGGGAGAATCAAAGACTTTATAATCTTTAATTCTGTGTTTTTATAACTGTATATCTACTTGGACAGTCCCACACCAATCCTTTTGTGTTTTGTTCTTCCGTCTCTACCCAGACAGGCTTTAAGCTCAGAACCTCAGGGTACAAGCCTTAGGGTACAAGTTGCAGAGCTGGCCTGCACCAGTCCTGCCAGCACTCTGTCCTTATACCCCCATCCCATCCTCAGTTTCCTCACCTGGACTGTACTGTCAGTGTCTCAGCTGCTGTCTGCTGATTGTGTTCCCTGAACTTAGCTGCTGCTCTTTGCCTAGCTAACTTCTATCCCAGGCTTCTTCTAAAGTCACATAAACGTCAGCATCCCTGGGAGACCATCTCTAATCCTCTTCCCCTCTGCTGTGGTCCTGGGAGCCATTTACCTGCTGAGCTGTGCACCTGTGTGGTCATCCCCTGAGCCTGTGTGCTGAAGAGCTGGCTTTGACTGAGAATAGACGTTGTCTTATGCCTATTTGCCCTGTCCGTCCCAACAGTCTCTACTTTCAAAGATGCCTGGAAGGAGTGCAGAGTGCACAGCCCTCAAAGATGAGCAACACATCTCAAATCCTCTTTACAGTACTCTGATGCTAAGAGGATCCTCCTCCTCCTCCTCCTCCTTCTCCTCCTCTTCCTCCTCCTCCTCCTTCCTCTTCCTCCTTCCTCTTTATCCTCTTTGGATGTCATTTGCAAAGTGGTTGGATTGGTCCCATCTCCTCATTGCTCTATATGAGATCTTATCTTGTTTTGCCTGTTTTGTGAAAAACAAAATAAATTTAATCCAATTGATTTTAGAGAGCTAATTGTCATTTGTTAAGTGACTCATGAATCAAGAAATCTCTCCCGTCTGAAAATTAGAGGGAATCACACTGGGCATGGTTCCTTTGTGTAGACTGAGCTGCCTTGGAATCAGAATGTTGCAAAAATGCTCATTGGTTAATGCAATTCTTCAGGTTATTTCTCCTATAAGGGTTAAAACATAGGGGAATTTCTTAGGATGTGGCTCACGGTAGCTGAGCCCTTTGCTGTGACTCTCCTGGTTTTAAGAAGAATTGGTCTTTTGGAATTTTCTGATTACAGTTTACCTGGTACTAGTGACTGTTTGGGTTTCCTCTGTTTGGCTTCATGAAGGACCTGGGTCCTGACCAATGACCTCATACATATATCTAACAATTTCTTACCTTGAGTCCTCATGTTCCACTCTCATTTCACCTCCCATGTGTCATTTGCATAGTGTGATGAATATGCATGTGTGTTTATAGGTGAACCTTCTCCACATCCCTCTCACAAATAAGATGAGACGTTGGCAGCAAAGGCATTAGCACTTTCTGTTCCTTAAGGGTTCTTTGGAGAGTGGGACTGTGGCCCACTGTCCTTTACACTGAAGAACATCTTGACTCTTGTAAAATCAATGCCCAGAACATTTCTCTGAAGTGGGTCACCATGGCTACCAATAGCTCTGGGTTCTCTGGTATCCTGGGCAGCCTGGCTGTCAGGGGGTCAAAGGGAGGCTATTGCTTCTTTTTGGCAAAACCATCTGCTGGCCAGGAATCAACACCACCCTACCAAAGCAGCTTGGGTTTCTTGTACCTATCTGTACTGCACTCCCATATTCAAATAAAAGGCAGGGAGACAAAGCATGCTGAGATTCTCTTGTCTGTGGGATATCCCAAAGTGCAGCTGACAGCCAGTCTGAAGGAAAAACCAGCTGTTGGAAGGCCTGGACCTTCCTTCTCCTGTGTTCATCTTGCTTTTGGCCCTCATTCCTCCTTTGTTTCTCTTGTATGAAATGGGGCTCTCTCCAGGCTAATGCATGGCTTTCTAGGGAGGATGACACCATGCTAGGGTTCACAATCCTCTTTGTGGCACTGAGAAAGCCAAGCCTCAGAGAGCAGTGAGGTGTCATTCCACCTTAAGACTCAGAGAGCAGTGAGGTGTCATTCCGCCTTAAGGAACCCCCAGCCCGAGCCTTTCTCTTGGCCTCCCACAGCTGCACACTGGACGCTGCCATTTCCCAGCATTCCCCGCACTCTTGCCCTGGTAGAGATACCAGTGTGCAGTTTGAAGCCAGGCTACACTTGTGGTTTCTTTACCATAGTGTGTGCAGCAATCTGCATATGGACCAGCAGCAACCAGAGCTGGAGAGAAACTGTAACTTTGTTTCTCATTTGCTCTGTAATCTTGGGAAATCACTAAAAGTGAGGACACACTCTCAACACCTGTGAAAACATCCAGCTCCTCCCTCAGGGCATGTAACCTGCACTCTGTGTGGATTTCTTTGTTCCCTGTTCCCCTTCCTCCCACACTCCTTGCACTATTGTAGGCTGCATTTAAAAACCAACCTATAATCTTTTCAAGGTCTGCAAAGGACCGAGGTGACCTGCTGGGGAAATGAGAGCCGGGTACTGTACAGGGTCCCGGGAAAACTGCAACTGGATCACCTTGGAAGGAGCCCTGTCAGTCAGGCCTGGTGGGGCCTGACACTTTGGGTCCTCTCTGGCCCACAGTTTGTCTGGGAACAGCCAATGCTGTTTCTGAGTCCAGCCTTCTGCAGCAGGCCTCCAGGCCTCAGAGGCCCCCAGATTCCTTCCCAAGGTTCCTTTGGCGTGTTCCACAAACTCAGGGTTTATGAGAACCGCTGTGCTGAGTAGTGTGTTGGAATTTGCTCATACCAGTTCCTAGGTGTCCTGCCTTCAATCCTTAGGAATTTTGTGAGGCAGTTGCTAAGTAACTGCCTTCATTAAACATTTGCTTTAAGTTTATGATTAAATAAGTCATATTGAAATCACATGTAGCAGATAATGAAAACAAAACATTCCTAATTATCTAGTAAAGTTTTAATTTTTTTACCTGTATGTTTAAGGTAATCTACATCTATTGTGCTTGAGTGGCTGAAATACTACTGAAATTTAGCCATTGCACCATTGAAATCAACCGGGAAGAAACATTGTATATCAAGACCTGCATTTTTTTTTTTAATTTCCCAGGGATCCAATTCACAAAAATCTATCACACACTACTGATGGGTGCCCAGAGGGATTGGTCCAAACCAGAAAAAACCCCAAAGCCCAAGGGAGCTTCCTAGGCACTTCTCTTGTGCCTAGTGGCTCTAAATCTGCTGGTGTGTATGGCTTCTCATGGGATTGGTCAAAGAGAGTGCCTTCCAGGGGTATATCGATTTAAAGACAAACTGAAAGTCCAACCTAGGTCAGGGAGGAGAGATAAGGCTCATCTCTTGTGACAATGCTTATTGATCCATGCTAGCTTCTTCTCAACAGTGCTGAGAATTTTGAAATCATATGTAGGCCAGTGCAAAAAAGAGCGAAGTGCAGAAGAGAGCAGGGAGGGGGTGAGGACAATGAACCACTACATCTAGTCTAGATGTCTGATCCCACAGTGTGGGAAAACCAGATTTGACAAGGGGATTATCTTTCTCCTCAGTGGGTTTAGCCCTTAATAAGAACATACAAGTTGATTTTTTTGTCCTCCTTCCTCTTTATCCTCTTTGGATGTCATTTGCAAAGTGGTTGGATTGGTCCCATCTCCTCATTGCTCTATATGAGATCTTATCTTGTTTTGCCTGTTTTGTGAAAAACAAAATAAATTTAATCCAATTGATTTTAGAGAGCTAATTGTCATTTGTTAAGTGACTCATGAATCAAGAAATCTCTCCCGTCTGAAAATTAGAGGGAATCACACTGGGCATGGTTCCTTTGTGTAGACTGAGCTGCCTTGGAATCAGAATGTTGCAAAAATGCTCATTGGTTAATGCAATTCTTCAGGTTATTTCTCCTATAAGGGTTAAAACATAGGGGAATTTCTTAGGATGTGGCTCACGGTAGCTGAGCCCTTTGCTGTGACTCTCCTGGTTTTAAGAAGAATTGGTCTTTTGGAATTTTCTGATTACAGTTTACCTGGTACTAGTGACTGTTTGGGTTTCCTCTGTTTGGCTTCATGTAGGACCTGGGTCCTGACCAATGACCTCATACATATATCTAACAATTTCTTACCTTGGGTCCTCATGTTCCACTCTCATTTCACCTCCCATGTGTCATTTGCATAGTGTGATGAATATGCATGTGTGTTTATAGGTGAACCTTCTCCACATCCCTCTCACAAATAAGATGAGACGTTGGCAGCAAAGGCATTAGCACTTTCTGTTCCTTAAGGGTTCTTTGGAGAGTGGGACTGTGGCCCACTGTCCTTTACACTGAAGAACATCTTGACTCTTGTAAAATCAATGCCCAGAACATTTCTCTGAAGTGGGTCACCATGGCTACCAATAGCTCTGGGTTCTCTGGTATCCTGGGCAGCCTGGCTGTCAGGGGGTCAAAGGGAGGCTATTGCTTCTTTTTGGCAAAACCATCTGCTGGCCAGGAATCAACACCACCCTACCAAAGCAGCTTGGGTTTCTTGTACCTATCTGTACTGCACTCCCATATTCAAATAAAAGGCAGGGAGACAAAGCATGCTGAGATTCTCTTGTCTGTGGGATATCCCAAAGTGCAGCTGACAGCCAGTCTGAAGGAAAAACCAGCTGTTGGAAGGCCTGGACCTTCCTTCTCCTGTGTTCATCTTGCTTTTGGCCCTCATTCCTCCTTTGTTTCTCTTGTATGAAATGGGGCTCTCTCCAGGCTAATGCATGGCTTTCTAGGGAGGATGACACCATGCTAGGGTTCACAATCCTCTTTGTGGCACTGAGAAAGCCAAGCCTCAGAGAGCAGTGAGGTGTCATTCCACCTTAAGACTCAGAGAGCAGTGAGGTGTCATTCCGCCTTAAGGAACCCCCAGCCCGAGCCTTTCTCTTGGCCTCCCACAGCTGCACACTGGACGCTGCCATTTCCCAGCATTCCCCGCACTCTTGCCCTGGTAGAGATACCAGTGTGCAGTTTGAAGCCAGGCTACACTTGTGGTTTCTTTACCATAGTGTGTGCAGCAATCTGCATATGGACCAGCAGCAACCAGAGCTGGAGAGAAACTGTAACTTTGTTTCTCATTTGCTCTGTAATCTTGGGAAATCACTAAAAGTGAGGACACACTCTCAACACCTGTGAAAACATCCAGCTCCTCCCTCAGGGCATGTAACCTGCACTCTGTGTGGATTTCTTTGTTCCCTGTTCCCCTTCCTCCCACACTCCTTGCACTATTGTAGGCTGCATTTAAAAACCAACCTATAATCTTTTCAAGGTCTGCAAAGGACCGAGGTGACCTGCTGGGGAAATGAGAGCCGGGTACTGTACAGGGTCCCGGGAAAACTGCAACTGGATCACCTTGGAAGGAGCCCTGTCAGTCAGGCCTGGTGGGGCCTGACACTTTGGGTCCTCTCTGGCCCACAGGTTGTCTGGGAACAGCCAATGCTGTTTCTGAGTCCAGCCTTCTGCAGCAGGCCTCCAGGCCTCAGAGGCCCCCAGATTCCTTCCCAAGGTTCCTTTGGCGTGTTCCACAAACTCAGGGTTTATGAGAACCGCTGTGCTGAGTAGTGTGTTGGAATTTGCTCATACCAGTTCCTAGGTGTCCTGCCTTCAATCCTTAGGAATTTTGTGAGGCAGTTGCTAAGTAACTGCCTTCATTAAACATTTGCTTTAAGTTTATGATTAAATAAGTCATATTGAAATCACATGTAGCAGATAATGAAAACAAAACATTCCTAATTATCTAGTAAAGTTTTAATTTTTTTACCTGTATGTTTAAGGTAATCTACATCTATTGTGCTTGAGTGGCTGAAATACTACTGAAATTTAGCCATTGCACCATTGAAATCAACCGGGAAGAAACATTGTATATCAAGACCTGCATTTTTTTTTTTAATTTCCCAGGGATCCAATTCACAAAAATCTATCACACACTACTGATGGGTGCCCAGAGGGATTGGTCCAAACCAGAAAAAACCCCAAAGCCCAAGGGAGCTTCCTAGGCACTTCTCTTGTGCCTAGTGGCTCTAAATCTGCTGGTGTGTATGGCTTCTCATGGGATTGGTCAAAGAGAGTGCCTTCCAGGGGTATATCGATTTAAAGACAAACTGAAAGTCCAACCTAGGTCAGGGAGGAGAGATAAGGCTCATCTCTTGTGACAATGCTTATTGATCCATGCTAGCTTCTTCTCAACAGTGCTGAGAATTTTGAAATCATATGTAGGCCAGTGCAAAAAAGAGCGAAGTGCAGAAGAGAGCAGGGAGGGGGTGAGGACAATGAACCACTACGTCTAGTCTAGATGTCTGATCCCACAGTGTGGGAAAACCAGATTTGACAAGGGGATTATCTTTCTCCTCAGTGGGTTTAGCCCTTAATAAGAACATACAAGTTGATTTTTTTGATTAAGGGAGCACCAACATATTTATTGGTACCAGGAAGAATAATCACTGGAACCTAAAGAAGTAAACCAAAGTACAATGAAATTCAGGATGTTCGCACAGTCTTAAAGTGTCTTCTCTAAGCATTCACTTTTTCATTATAGCAGGGAAATACTAGCTTTATAGAAGTAACCAGACAGACTTTATTAGTAGAAAACAAACTCTGGCTCAGTTTCTCCTACTCTATTGTCACAACACAGGTTACTTTTGTTAGCAAGCTACAGGATGGGGTCCCCCTATACTAAACAAGCAATAATTTCTGAAGTAGATACCAGCTCTGTGTCCTCTAGCTCAGCTCAGTTCAGACACTACCTGGAGGTAGATTCGTATCCCACAGGTTGAAGGCTCAGTACCTGTCTGTCCCCACTTCCGATACCAGTTGCAAGCCTCAAGTTGCATTACTTGTGTTTCTGACTGACCCATATACATCGAAATTCCTGCAACATCCTCCTTAGATTCAATTAATTTGCTAGAGCAGCTCACAAGACTGAGGGAAGCACTTACTGCTTTATTAAGGAGGATAATGGTATTAAGATCCATATAGCAAGGTATGGGAAAAGGGACACAGAGCTTCTGTGTCCTGTCTGGGCACTCCACTCTCTGGAACCTTCTACATGTCTAGCAGTCTGGAAGCCTTCTGAAGCCTGGCCTGTAGGATTTTATAGAGACTTCATCGCATAGACAGGAGAGCTAATAGCCTGCATGGAGGCCTATGAGTTTACTCCCTTTGGCATTTCTACCTTGAAGCTATAGGGCAAGCCTCTTCTGAAACAGAACTCTTAAAACTGCTGCCAGACAATGGTACATCAGAAAATATGTTTAGGGACAGCTCCAAGACAGAAAAGGTAGGGAAAATTCAAGATTCTGGGGCTGAAGAGATGGCCTAGCGGTTGAGAGCACCGACTGCTCTTGCAGAGGACCCGGGTTCAATCCCTAGCACCCACATGGTGGCTGAGAACCGTCTTTAACTCCAGTTCCAGGGGAATCCGACACCCTCTTCTGACCTCCATGGCATTGCACGACATGGGTGCACAAACCTGCATGCAGACAGTACATTCATACACATAAAAAATAAATAAAATAAAAAAAAAAGAAAATTCAAGATTCTGTTGCCAGCCTTGGAAAAGAGAAATTTAGCTTTGTGTGCTGTCTTGTGGATGGGACTGTGTGTGATCCCTGGCACACCCCACCCCCAATTATATCATAATATGGCAATGACACTTCCAAATAAAGAGAAAGAGACTACCAGTAGGGAAATGGATCAGCTTGACATAGCGTGTGTCTTCATAAAATATGCTGAGGATGTGCTCTTCTGTGGAAAGCCAGCTCTGATGACAACATTCATCTAACAGTGAGCTAGCAAATGAGCCAGGTTGAGGACAAAGTAACAGACCACTGTCTTCAGTAGTTAAGTTCATTTGACCACTGTACTCTGTTTTTATAAAGTCTTAGAGGGATTCTTGACAAAGCAGGGAGAGGAGCTGTGTATTACTTCTGTAAGCTTTCTGTAAATTTAACATTATTTCAAAATAGAAACATTTAAAAATATTCATTTCAAAATATTTAATGATCCCCCCAAAACAGTGAGGTCTGAAGGGTAAGGAGCTTTTTGTAGATCACCTATTCCTATGTACACATGGTGATAAAATAAGGCTTTCTCTGTTTTGTCAGTTAACAATACAATCTACAAACCAACGACAAGCCTTGATAGAGGCTTCCACTAGCAAAATGGCTATCAGCTGCCCCAGTGCCTTGGGAGGGCAGTAACATTCCGCAGTGAACAATTAGGTAATTACTGAGTGTACACTTACCCAAGAGTAAACTGGGACAGTTGGCAGGAGGCGTATATGATGGGGGCCGCTCCCAAGGACCTCGGAGAGTGCAGCATGTCACATGGGCAATTTGACAGCCCATCCTTGCAACAGTTCCTAGGCTAGAGTGTGTAGCCTGAAAGTTGCTTGAACTTTGTCTGCTGGGCTTAGAAAATGGGGGCTTCGGCTTTACCTACCAGATGGCCTTTGGATCGTTTGTTCTCAAAGAATCCACTTGGAAAATGAGAAGACAGCTTTCGTTGATGGTTGACTAGAACTCCCCCAATAAAGTTAATAATCCAATGTGTTTTGTCCCATCAGCACCAGCTCAGAATACTTCCTAAAGTGCTTTTCAATGTTCCTTTATCTTCCATGACCAAAGTTTAAAGGACTTTGCCTATGGCCATGATGGGTTCTCTACACCCTCCCATTCCCTTCTGTCCGCCATCTCTCCTTATTTTTTGTCTAGCCAGTATCAAGGACAGGGTGATATATGTGAGGCACTGGGTTGGGGATGGGGGGCAATCAGGAATGCATTTACCCACAATAGCATAGTGTGGGCTGGAGAGATGGCTCAGCAGTTAACAGCTGGCTGATCTTACAGTAGACCTAGGTTCAATTCCCAGCACCCCACATGGTGGCTAACAATCATTCAGTACTACAGTTCCAGGGGATACAACACCCTCTTCTGGCCTCCGCAGGCATTGCATGCATGTGTGCACATTTTTAAATGCATACAGGCAAATGCTCATACACATAAATAAACTTTTACGAGTTAAAAACAGGAAAATGATTCGACATGGTGACAAATGCCTATGATCTTAGCACTTGGGAAACTGAGGCACGAGAATCAGTACGAGCTTGGATTCATAGAGGGGGCCTCTTTTAAACATGCCAATAAATAAATACCATATATTAATGCAACATTTAAAAGTCAATTTTGGGTATTTTATTAATCACAGATTTTTTATTAAATTTAATTTAAAAGTATTCCATTACATTTTATTTGTCTTGATTGCTGATTGCTTGGGCATGCCTTTATTTCCGTCCCTCAGTGATTGCCTCAGTCACCATGCTTCCTTGCTGTGGTGCCAGCCTTGCAAAGAAAAGGAAGGAAGGAAGGAAGGAAGGAAGGAAGGAAGGAAGGAAGGAAGGAAGGAAGGAAAAGAAAGAAGCTTCTCCCCTACAGTGCCCACTGGGCATTGTGGCCCATCAATGAGTGTGGTAGCTTGAGGGGTAAAGAAGATGCCAGCCTAGTTTTCCTCTAAGGCAGTGGAGGGCTCTGTAGAAGAGGTCTGCATGCAGGGAACTGTTGTATAAAAGATCTAATTGAAAATAACAGCCATTTCCACTCTAAACCTTTGCTGGCTGGCCACTTGTTTCCTAAAAAAGAATGTCTTGCCTAATACTTGAATTTAATCTCCTCTTTCCAGTTGGGAGGCATGAATTCAAAGCCTCCTCCCCCAACAGCCAGTAGCTGTGTAATGAGGAAGGAGGGGTGTGTTCTTCAGGATGAGTTTGAGCCCCACTTCTGTCTGGAGGGCCCTAGCCATCAGCATACTGCTAGGGGAAGAGGGGAAGGGGGAGAGGGGAGGTGCATGGGGCACCTTTCAGCAAACATTCCAACAGTTCTAGAACAGACATTTCCCCAAGGATGCATTAGGTAACTTTTGTCTTGGTGCTAAACACAATCCATCTAGTTAGCAGTCCATATCGGAAAATTGGAAGTTTAATCTCAGCAGTTTCTCCAAGCAACTGGGCACACCAAACTCATCTGTGACTCTGCTATCTATCATTTATCCTACCTGGAATCCAAGCTCAGCACAGTTTTTCTCTGAAGCACACCTGCTGTGTTCAACTGGCATGTTGCAGTTTGGCAAGTCAGTCTCCCTCTCCCACTACATCTGCATGCGTCTTCTCTCTTCTATTTCATTTATCCTGTCTTCTCGAAGGCATCTTTCTCTTCCTGCTTTCTGCCTGTCCTGAGGGCCTGCAACTACTGGATCACATACTTAATCCCGCACACATACATATTTTGTTTTGTTTGTGGAATTACACAACAACAGCCATAGTCCCACTCCTCCTGAAGTCAATTTCATTTATCCTTTATGTTGCCTGTCCTTCCCCTATAGACCTCGGAATTGTGACCCCCTCTGAGAGCCAAATCTCACCTTTCCTGAGAGGCTCATGCCAATTTCCCCTTCCCTTAAGAAGTCATCTGGGGGCTGGAGAGATGGCCTAGTGGTTAAGAGCACTGACTGCTCTTGCAGAGGACCTGGGTTTGATTCCCAGCACCCACATGGTGGTTAAGAACCATCTTTAAGCTGGGTGTGGTGGTACACACCTTTAATCCTAGTACTTGGGAGGCGTATCTCTGTGAGTTCAAGGGCAGCCTGGTCTACAGAGTGAGTTCCAGGCCAGCTGGGGCTACAGGGAGACCCTGTCTCAAAAAAAAATAAAATCACTGGATTCTTCTAGGACCATTTTATTGTCTCTACTGCTGTCTGATAAATTTGGGCTGCAGCCTAAAATTCAGAATGTGGTCATGTATGTTTTTTTTAATTTTTTAAAATTTATTTTTGTATGTGTATCAGTTTACTGTCTGCATGTAGGTCTATGCACCCGTGTCGTGCAATGCCACAGAGGTCAGAAGAGGGCGTCAGATTCCCCTGGAACTGGAGTTAAAGATGGTTCTCAGGCACCATGTGGGTGCTGGGGATTGAACCCGGGTCCCCTGCAAGAGCAGTCGGCACTCTTAATTGCTAGGCCATCTCTCCAGCCCCGGTCATGTATGTTTTTATGTTTGCTCTTGTCATGTTACAATTTTGGCACAGTGATGATGATTACATGTTTTTTTGTTTGCTTTTTCATTGAAGGTAATGTCTTCTACCTAACTGCTCCCTGAATATTAACCAAGCAGCTACTATTTGTAATCATGCTCAGTATTGGGAATATAAATATGAAGAAGGCAAGCTGCCCCAGTCCTGTATTCCTCAGCACCTCCAGCTCCAGCCTTCAGCCCCAATGGTCTATTGTTGGCTGTATGCACCTTGTAGGCCTGGACCTATGGCCTGCACCAGCTGCCTTCACAGCCTGAAGTTCATCCCACAGACCAGCAACTACCCTCATCTCTTACAATGTGACAGAGGCTTTCACCTACTAAAGTGCTCCCCTTAGCCGGGCATGGTGGCGCACACCTTTAATCCTAGCACTCGGGAGGCAGAGGCAGGCAGATCTTTGTGAGTTCAAGGCCAGACTGGTCTACAGAGTGAGTTCCAGGACAGCTGGAGCTACAGGGAGACCCTGTCTCAAAAAGACAAAAAGAAAAAAAAAAAAGTGCTCCTCTATGTCTGGTACACAGACTTTACCACAGGAGAGCAAATCCAATCTTCTGTTTCTCTTGTATTTCTATACTTTCCGGCATAGTTCCAAATTCTAAGTGGACACTCAATAATTAATCTCTGTGGTTTGATTGATCCTTCCATCTTCAATTAGTCTATTTTCTAGAAAGACATGCTGACACTGATTTTATATTAGATATTCAGCAGAACCTGATGAGAGGGGTAAATATGCTGCCGTTGCATTAAACACCATCCAGGAAGCAGGTACCAGTACTGAATGTTGCAGTGACCCATAAATTGTTGATGCATTAGTTTAGAAGTCATTGTGCATTTCCTATAGAATGCATACACCAGGGTGTCTATGTCCTCACGTTGGCTTGTATAAGTGTCTTTAACCCACAGAGTAACTGAACTCTGAGGCTGGCATTAAAGGCTTCCATTCTCTCCACGTGATCTAAACAATCTGTAGAGTTTAGATGCATTTCATCACATGTAACACTCATCACTCCTGGCTCACCTTTACAATGTCTATTTTCCTATGGACAATAAGCCTGGGAAGGTAAAGACTACATCTGTCTTATTCACTGCCATATCTTCACACAGCACCAGACGCATATTGAATAGTCAGTAAATGTTTGGTGGTTTGCACTGAGTCTTTAATTAAGGACTCAGGGGCCTTGAGAGACTGGAGAGATGGCTCGGCAGTTAAGAACACTGGCTGCTCGGGTAGTCGACCTGAGATCAGTCCCCAGTACTCACATGGTAACTAATAACCATCCATAATTCCAGTTCCCAGGGGAGCCCTCAACCTCTTCTGGCCTCCATGGGCATTGGATGCATGAGTGCATTTATGTACATACATGCAAAGCACATAAGCTAAAAACAAACAAGTAAAAATAATGTTTTAAAAGATTAAGGGCTTAAGGGATGCAAGTGTCACCACATCCCAGCTGTGAGATCTTGGGGAAACTTCATGCTCTCTCTGAATTTGTCAACACTAACTATGAGGTTGCTGGTGGTGATGGTTGATGTGTTTCCTTTATCTTTCTCTCTCCAATGCAACCTCAGGAGATTCATTTGATTAGGTAGTTGATTTCTCCGAAGTCTTGTTTGAGGCAATAATAGGAAAGTGATGTTTGGTGTCAGGGCCCTCCAGCAGTTACCTTTTGGAACATGTTGGCTCTTTGTCTAGATCTATTTCTAATTAACTTTGTGATCCGAGGTAGCTTACTCAAACACATCTGTCAGAGAATGATGGGGAATCTAATTCACTTCCAAATATTCCCATCTAAATATCACTGGCTTCAGATGAGTGAGTGTAAGCACTCTGTGTTCTGGAATGGACCCCAAAGGGTGAATGTATTTTAATTTAATCTGTATTCTTATCTCAATTATTCATGCATGCTTTATATTCTACTTCATGCTAAATCCATGTATTTAAAATATTAATGTGTTGCTCATAAACCAAATATAATGTCAAACACTTTATATACAAAGGTCAATTAATTTTTACCACAATCCTATGATTAAGGTGTTATCATCCCTGTGTTACTGATGAACAGTAGAGGCTTAAGTAGTTAAACAGTCTCTAGCAACAAACCAATTTCGTGGCAGACCCAGAATTTAATCTGTCTGAATCTAAACCTTTTCCCCTACATCTCATCAAAGGGTAAGTAAAAATGGCAATGTCCCTTAACTATCCAGACTGTTCATAAAAAAACACTTCTGGCATAGTAACTAGAGAAGGAAGAATACAAATGACTGCATGCCGCATCAAGATTCTGCAGGCATCAGGTCCTGAACATATCACAGACAAATGAGAAGCTGTAAATGCTGAGTTTACAGTGTATTATTTCATTTTTGTTTCTGGTAATGCTTGTACAATAAATAATGGATGTTTGTTGAAGAATACCCTGCATAATTTAAAGGTGTAATTTGAATGGGTAAAGAGATGGCTGACTTAATTTGATGCTATGGCTTATCCCACGTTTCGATGAGGGATCAGAGATGTAGAATGCTGGCAAGTCCAATGTCACTGTGTCTCCTTATATGGCATACAACTGCCATGGTGGTTGTGAGGACACAACAACAGGGGCTGTGTCTCAAAGGAAATCCCAGGGAGCACTAGAGGTCTGAAAACCAGAGTCTGAAAAGCAACCTCTGTGAAAGTATATTTATTCCTATGGACAGAGCTGCTCTTTAGGAAATAGAAGATATACTTTCATTTGGGGAAGGAATGACATGATTCAGTGAAGGTCAAAGAGGAATAGTCATAATCTTCCCAATTATCTCCCCAAAGACTAAATTATTTATGTGATTCAACTCTATCCTGGAAGACAAGTCACAGTGCCACATCCTGTTGGTTATATGGTAAAAACTGAAAAAGTAAAACGGTTCATCTAGGGAATAGGGTACGTATAAGAATAAGGTTGCCAGAATCTTTAATCTTAAGCATGGATGAATTGGCCCATCTATTATTTTGCATCAAACTCTTAAGTTGTTAAGGCATCAAGTAGATGTGGGCAATTACTTTCACTTATCCACTCACCTTTTCATCAATCTGTCACTATCTGTCCATCTACTGGCATCTGCTAGACACATATTTACATATGTATTTGGTGATTACTTATAGACCTCTGGGCTGGAGAACCTTTAGAAAGTTTACTACATCAATTCTGATATACAGAGAGCATTGACTGTGTCCTATTCTTCCATATTATATCCAATGTTAGAGATTCAGATTAAGAGGCCATATTTTGTCAGCCATATAAATGATGGAAGTGGTATCTGCTCAGAGAATGGTTGAGGTGTTAGATTAGAACAAATACTATCCTGGTAGGGACGGGGATGATAAGGAACACTAGTTTGGAATTTAGGCAGTGTCAAAAGGATCCATATTCACCATAGATCTCAGAACACAGGCAGGGGCAGCGGGGGCTGGGGGTTGAGGGGGATGACTATTCCAGACACTGTACTCTCATCTCCAAGAAACCCTTAATGTATTTCCAGGAATGAACACATGGATTTGGCTCAAGATGAATTGATTACAGTAACCAAATAAGCTGGGCTGCTGCTGACTGAGCATTCAGATGAAAAGCTTTGCTGCTGACCAGCTGGCCAGGGAAGGACTAGAGCTAAGCATTACAGTAGGGACACTGAATACCCAGACTGGGAAATGAGGTGGCTAAAAAATTCTTTTTGTATATAAGAAGCCCCAGAAACCATAATAGAATTGGACATTGTTTCAATAAATAATGAAAAATGAACTCTATATGTATGCAGATTTGTCATAGAGAGGGAAAAGTAGAGAAGGTGGGAGCCTATTACCTAGGCATTGCAGACAGAGCTGGGTGAAGATGGTACTATTAGAAATATGATAGAACTTTAAAGCTGGGCATGGTGGTGCACACATTTAATCCCAGCACTCAGGAGGCAGAGGCAGGTAGATCTCTATGAGTTTAAGGCCACCATGATCTACATAAAGAGTTCTAGGACATCTGGGGCTATAGGGAGATCCTGTCTCAAAAAGACCAAAAAAAAAAAAAAAAAAGAGATATGATAGAACTTTAAATATGACAAAAGCATTAACCACAATTAGGAGACAGAAAAAAAGCTCATACACTATGTCAGTATTAAAATGAAAGTGCCCTCTCTGTGGAGTGGAGGAAGAGAGGGCACCTACCTTTGTCCATGAGGTGGGCATTATTTCAGCACTGTGGACAGGGGCATGGATGCGTTGGGTGTTCTTTATAGAGATGACTTTCTGGGAAGGGCTTTAATTACATCCATTCTGAACAGGGCAACAGTGATGTGTTTGTGTAAGTGCAGAGGAAACACATTCATCCCTCGGATTTATTGGCCTTTTCTGGCCATTTCTTCTGCTCTTGAGATTGGCACTCTTCCTCTGTCCTTTCCTGGCAAAGGAAAAGAAATTCAAAAGCAAGATTTTAAAGCCTCTGTTGTTGGCAGATTCCCTAAGGTTGCTGGCATAATCGATCCCTAAGAGGACTAGTTATGTGAGCAGCTTAGCTCAGGCGAGGTGTGCTGGGTGTCTCCTGACCCCAGGCTTGGTGTCATGTCTGTTTGACTCAGATGGGATTTCTAAGAAGAGCCTGTTGTAAAGCAGGACAGTAGGGTTTTAATTTGAGGAGACCCTGCTGAGGAAACCAGATATCAGCTGTCTGATATCATTGCTCTGGGCCTGGAGGATGGTGGGATGATTAGGGGGAATTTTCACTGCAGGAAAGAGAAAAGATTGTGTGTATTTCTTGGCAACTCTCTTCCCCCTCAGTGTTTTGTGTGAAGTCAAGCTGTGTTCTCAGAGCAGCTGAAGAAGTCTGTGCCCAGAAGTTTCCAGATTCTCTACTCTGGTTTCATTTCCTCATCCAAAGAACCTCTCCTCATTCTCTACAACAGTTACTGCCCCTCCCCCTCCTATTAGGTTACCTAAGTAATTACATTTCATATATATATATATATGATAAAAATCACAGAGATTATTTATTCTGTGTGAGCTGCTCACACTGGGTGCCAAACCTCAACTAATGACATAGACCTAATCCTTATACTCAAAGGAATAGACTGATGACTTAGGATGTAATTGTTTAGAAGTGTGAAGGGCAGGCAGGAGTGGAATACTATAACCTCTTCAGCAGAGCTTATTGTCTTAGTGCTGGTATTTAGGGCTGCCTTTTAGCAGTACAGTTAGCCTTGGGTTAAGAATGAAAGTCTATCTATAGAGCCTCAAATATCAGTAAAGAGCTACCGGTGTGCTTTGGATGGATGAGAATTATACTGGTATCCATGGGCACCCCCACTGCCGATGACTGGAACCATGCTGGAAGTGGAGGTAAAAGCTGGTGATTAAAGAGACATAAAGCAAAACTAAATGGAGACAAAACTCTCAATAGTCAGTGGAGTGGGGGAGCAAAGAAGAGCAGTCTCAAAGGGAGATGAGAGGCTCACTGGGAAGAGAGGGCATGCAGGCATGAAGCCTTCCTTGGATAGCTTCTGAGATAAGTAATGGCAAAGGTCTTTAGCACACAAGTCCTTTTCTTATCCCGTTTCCATGGATGTATGCTTTTAAACAGCAACTTTCTCCCAAACAAGAAGCATGCATGAAAGGTTAAGTAATTTGTTGACTCGTTAATAAAAATTAGTGCTACATAAACACCATTCAGAATTTTCTGCCCAGCAGAGTTAAATAGGTTGCCTTGTAATTGTGTTTTCATTCCAGCAAGAAGTCTTAGCTCTTTAACTGGCCCATGCATGAAGACTGATGAAGAATGAGTCTGCAATTTCTATTGTTTCTTGAACAAGTAGCCCACAGATTCTTATTTCTATGGTAGACACCTCACAGGGGCTCATGGCTACAGGGCCATTTGTTCTTTTAATCAGTTTGCATTTAAGCTTTGACAGTTCACATTGTAGTACAGTGTAGATACAGTGCAAGAGTATTTGAGCATAAATGGTTAATCCACACCAAAATGTGAAGCAGAAATTCACACATGAAATTAATAGTTGCTTAAGTAGCTATTTAAAGATGAATAGCATGTTAGATAATACTCAATTACAACTCAGTTCTTATGCAATTATATTGGTTATATATTTTTTAACAGAGGGCATTTTCTTATAGTATCCTTGACATGTGATATGAGATAGAACTTCAAAAGTGAGTCTGTCCAGAGCTTGCTTCTTTGCCCAAGAAGCTCCAAGAAATGAAGGTGAGAAGCGTTTCTGATTTGAAGGTCTATGAACCAACCTGGAGTTTCTGGTACTTGGGTTAGACCTGTTCTAGCACATGAATAAATCATCACTTTCACAATAGGATTCTCGATTTGGGAACATTTCCTTTATTGTTCATTTGGATATTATAAATGATGAAATAGTGCTATACATAGCTAGTGCAGAATGCAAAAGAGCCTTGAAACCAGAAAGACGTGGCTTCCTCTTCAGCCTCGTCATCACTGTGCTGAACAGCTTTGTTTGTCAACTTGACACAGTTGGTTGGAAGAAACCTCAATTGAGGAATTTTCTCTATTGGATTGGCCTGTGGCCAAGTCTGTAGGGGTATTATCTTGATTGTTGAGTGAGGAGGGAGGTGGGTGTTACCACCCCTGTATTGTATAAGACAGCAGGCTGAGCACAGTTCAGGGGAGCAAGCCACAAAGCAGCTTTCCTCTGTGGTCTGTGCTCCAGGTTCCTGCCCTGAGTTCCTAGCTTGTCTTCCCTTGATGATGGACTCTGCTCTTAAGCCAAATAAACCCTTTCCTCCCCAAGTTGGTTTTGGTCAGTGTTTTTATCACAGCAATTAAAAGCAAACTAAGACAATCACCAAATACCAAAAATACCCTCTGTTTCCTCACTTGTAACTTGGGAAAAGCCAGGCAGAAGGCCTCTACAATGCAGTGATGATTCAGAGCAATTGTGCATCAGTACTTACAATGTTGGGCGTATGTTAAGTGCTCAGTACAAACTGGATGATAATAATAAATCATTTCTGTCAAGATGCATTGAGGTAAACATAGAGGACACAGCCCTTTCTTTGTCTGGCACATAGTAAGAATTTAACAATTGTTAGGTGTGTGGGGCTGGAGAGATGGCCTAGCGGTTAAGAGTGCCGACCGCTCTTGCAGAGGACCCGGGTTCGATCCCCAGCACCCACATGGCGGCCGAGAGCCGTCTGAAACTCCAATTCCAGGAGAACTCCAGCTCCAGGGGAATCCGAGACCCTCTTCTGACCTCCGCGGCATTGCACGACACGGGTGCACAGACCTGCATGCGGACAATACATTGATACACATACAGAAATAAATAAAAATATAAAAAAAAAAAAACAATTGTTAGGTGTCGTAGTTTGTCTTTCCATTGCTGTGACAAAACACTCTGACCGACACCAACTTGGGGAGGAAAGGGTTTATTCAGCTTACATCTCCTGGGTCACAGTTGATCACTCAGGGAGCCCAAGGTAAGAACTCAGGGCAGGAACCTGGAGGCAGGAGCTGAAGCACAGGCCATGGAGGAATGCTATCCACTGGCTTGCTCCTGGCTTGCTCGCTACTGGCTTGCTCTCTGGCTCATGCCCAGCCTGCCTTCTTATACTGTCACTGCTCAACAATCAAGACAATACACAACAGATGTGGCCACAGGCCAATCCAATGGAGCCAATTCCCCAACCGAGGCTCCCTCAACCCAGGTGTGTCAAGTTGACACCAAAGCTATCCAGCACATTAGGTGTGGTCTTTATAAATGATAATAACTGGAATGGATCTGATTTTATACCTTAAAATCATTTCTGTCAAGATGCATTGAGGTAAACATAGAGGACACAGCCCTTTCTTTGTCTGGCACATAGTAAGAATTTAACAATTGTTAGGTGTGGTCTTTATAAATAACTACTGTTTTGGAAACAGCGCCCAGATCTTTATCCATGATTTCATCCAGTCCTCATTTATCAGCATTAAGGTGTTGGACTTAGAGATTTTGGGAGGTTTAATTTCTTTCTGCTCTAGGCTACAAGGGAGATTCCAGTGTATTTTAATAAAAGCCAGAGAAAAACAGTGTACAGGACCTGCATGAAAGTGTTGCTTTGCTCTAAGCACACTGTGATTTGCATTGTTGTTGAAGGTGATGGCTTTGTTGTGTTTCGGAGGCTTTTTTTGTCTGGTTGATTTAAGTAGCTTTTGTTTTTTCATCTGCCAGAAAGTGAAAGTTAAAAGAATTTGGTAAATGGGATAAAATATTTCATATTTGTGCCATTAAAAAAAAAGTTGATTCATGTTACTTTGTAATTCTCTTCTGTGAGATTGGTAATGTTAACTATAGCCACCAGCTTATAAAGCCAGGGTTCCATCCCTAGCCCTAGCATGGGTGGCAGGTCTCAGGGCAGGGGTGGACAGGGAGCATGCCCAAAGCACTCTACCACCCCTAAAGCACAGGGCTGACTCAGTGCACTGCAGTCTGGGAGATGGGTTCATTCAGTCTCTTGTGAATTCATTCTGTCAGCATCACAGGCTTTTTTGTTACTATGTAGCAGGGAAAGATCTCTCTTACCTTTATTATCAATTTCTAAAAATCCCAAGGAGCCATAGCAGGTAAAATTTCCCCTTCAATGCCATATTTACCCTATTCTTCTTCCTCAGTGACATTAATGTTAACAATTGCATCTTTTTTCTAGACTTTTTGGCTACAAAATGTTTCTCAAAAAAATGAGATTTTATATAAAGTAGTGCTTTGTAGTCCTTTACTGAAGGCATTTAGAATCACTTTCCAAGTCAGGACCTAGACACCTTCTCCTGTTCCATTGTGTGGATTACAGACCTTGCAGAAAGTAGGATTCCTGATTCAGGAACGGTTGTCTTGCTTACATTATGGACATTGTAATCAATGCAATATTGGTGTAGACAGCTGTGCACACAAATGTTTACCTTATGATGTACTTCGGATAGAGTACTGAAGAGTGCCTTAGCAACTCCTGCTGACCTGGGCTTTGACTTGGATTGGCCTTTCCTTATCTTTTTTAAATTTTTCATTTATTATTTTATGCATCTATTTTGCCTATATGTATGTAAGTGTACCTGTCTTGTGCAATGCCCACTGAGGCTAGAAGAGGGCAGTGGATCCCCTGGAACTGGAGTTATGAATGGTTGTTTATTGTTGTGTGGGTGCTGGGAATAGAACCCAGGTCATCTGCAAGAGCAAGCAGCCAGTGCTCTTAACTGCTGAGCCATCAGTCCCCCATCCCCTTTTTGAGATAGGGTCTCTCTTTAGCTCCAGCTGGCCTGGAACTCATTATGTTATATAGACCAGGCTGGCCTCCATCTCATAGAGATCTACCTGCCTCTGCCTCTGTGTCCTAAGTGCTGGGATTAAAGATGTGTGTAACCATGCCTGGCTTTGGACTGACCTTTTTTAAATGTGATCAGATGCATAGCATCAATTTCATCATCTGAAAACCTGGAATCTAGAAGTATTTCCTTCATTTTATAGATGCTTGCAGGATTCTCAGCTCCCTGAAGACTGGGTGGCTACATCCCAGACAGTGGTGTGCGTAGGCAACCTGCATTTAAGGGTGGCAGATTGAGTTAATGTCTACAAAGTACTTAGAAGAATATGAAATGGAATAAAACTTCAAAAACATGCTGTCAGGGTTAGAACAAGTTACAATTTTTCAAAACAATAGTAAGAGGCAACATTGTATCCAGTATATAGATGAAGAAGCCGAGGCAGACACCAAAACTGTTGAGGTCAATGACAGAGCATGGTTAGTGTTGGTGCCATGTCTCTGTACTGCGAGACTATTTTGCAGTGCACTGTTCATGCTGCTGAAGACAGTTGTCAGAAAGCCTTAGAAGGCCAAAAGCACCAGTCTCAACCAGCAGCACCATGGTTTGCATCATAGAAAGAGCTCAAACCAGCCTGAAGCAAGTTTGAATCCAAGTGGTTCATTCTCAGGCAAGCCATTAACCCAGTCATACCTGGAACCAGAGTGGAGTTTTATCCAAAGTTAAGTGAGGCATTTAACAAAGGGACAAGTCTCTATTCACAGTCCTTAGCATGTAACAAGACTTCCAAGCCCGTTAGCTGACAACAGTATCGGAAGTAGAATCCATGTCGTCTTTGCCTTTGGACCATTTCCTTCACTGCTGACTCCAATCCGCTCCTCCAGAAAAGGCCAATTTAGTCATAATCCTCAGAAAGTTATTTTCCACATTCTAATCAGAAAATAGATAGCTACCCAATGTTGTAGGAGAGGCAGAGGTGACAGGATGTGGCAACACTGCCTCCCTCAGCCCTTAGCCACAGTCACCCCTGACCCCTGCACTAAGGGCCCTCTGCCCCTGGCTGCCTCTATAGCTTGCTTTCCAGTTACATGTTGGTCCAGCAAAGTCTTTCAGCAAAAGAGCTAGTTCAAACAGGAGGCAAGAAGACAGACTACTGAACCCTAATTCAGGGAAAACAGTATCTCGGTGCCAAAGAGAGCCGGAGTGTGAGTCTGCCTTAGATAACGGCCAACACCCTTCAAAGTTAGGTATTTTCTTTCTAGGTGAGTGTTTGTGATTCTTCAAGATAAGAATGAAATTGGAAAGCCCTCTTATGTAGGAACACATTGCCGAGGAAAGCTCGAGCAGCAGCAGTGAAATTGGAAAGCCCTCTTATGTAGGAACACGTTGTCGAGCTCGAACAGCCGCAGATTGCAGCTGTATTCCCAGTCAAAAGATACATCGTTCCTTTTATTTTAAACAGCTTTTGGTTTGACAGCTGTAGCTATGACCTTGTGATCTTTGTCTTGTTTCTAACCCCAGCACTTGGAGGTGGGGAAGGGGCAGGAAGATCCTTGAAGCTCATTGGCCAGCCAGCTTAGCTGCATTGGTAAGGTCCAGGCTCATCCAGAGACCATGTCTTAGCACAGATGGAGACCAATCAAAGAACACCTCCAGTCTCCATGGGCACGATTCAAACATATATATATATACCACACACATGCACACCATATACATATATACTGTATGTATGATACACATATACCACACGCATACACCATACACATGTACACAGCACACATACCACATACACCATACACATATAGATATACACACATACACACAGCATACGTACACCACACACAGATATACAATGCACATATACACACCACACACAGAGCAGTGGGAATTCATTATGGCTTCTAACTTGGATGAAATGCATTTATGCATTCAAAATATCTGAATATTAAATGTCGATCAAACCAAAATTGAGCTCTAAATTTAGAAAGGGAAATGGGAAGATGCCTAAGGCTAAATGGGGCAGAGAACGAAGGGCTTGTCTCTCATGCCAGATAATCCACAAATGATGCTGCCAGTTGAAAAAGGCGATCCAAAATGGAGTGACGGGAGCCCATCGTCAGTGACACAGTCATTAAGACCAAACTTACAAAGGTAACAAATGGAGGAAAGAAAGAAGTTTCTGGGCTAAGGGAGATAGCCAAGACTACCGAATAGCAGGGCTTTGTTTTAAATGAAACTTGGAGTTAAAAAAAAAAAATACATGCATTTACAACTTCATAAAAATTAAAAAATTTTTATTTCGCCACATACTGTAATTACTCAGTATTGATTATGTAAAAGTAGAATTCTCAACTTGTTAAAAAATATATTGTAGCTGGGTGTGGTGGCACACGCCTTTAATCCTAGCACTTGAGAGGCAGAGGCAGGCAGATCTTTGTGAATTCAAGGCCAGGCTGGTCTACAGAGCGAATTCCAGGACAGCTGGGGCTACAAGGAGACCCTGTCTCAAAAAGACCGATATATATACATACATACATACATACATACATATATATATGCATATATATGTATGTATATATATATAGGGTGTAATTACATAACATATGTCAAGATTTATTTCACTGATGAACCAAGGAGCAAGGCAAACATCAAATAAATTAGTTTTAAGGTGTTATAAGTTCAAGTTGTTAAAAGTTCTAAGTTCTAACAACTTGAACTTATAACACCTTAAAACTAATTTATTTGATGTTTGCCTTGCTCCTTGGTTCATCAGTGAAATAAATCTTGACATATGTTATGTAATTACACCCTATATATATATATATAAGTTCAAGTTGTTAAAAGTTCTAAGTTCTGGGGCTGGAGAAATGGCCTAGCGGTTAAGAGCGCCGACCGCTCTTACAGAGGACCCGGGTTCGATCCCCAGCACCCACATGGCGGCCGAGAACCGTCCGAAACTCCAATTCCAGGAGAATTCCAGTTCCAGGGGAATCCGACGCCCTCTTCTGACCTCCGCGGCATTGCACGACACGGGTGCACAAACTTGCATGCAGACAGTACATTCATACACATATGGAAATAAATAAAATTAATTAAAAAAAAAAGTTCTAAGTTCTGCTGGGCGTGGTGGCGCACGCCTTTAAGGCAGAGGCAGGTGGATTTTTGTGAGTTCAAGGCCAGCCTGGACTACAGAGTGAGTTCCAGGTCAGCTGGGGCTACAGGGAGACCCTGTCTTAAAAAGACCAAAAAAAAAAAAAAAAGTTCTAAGTTCTAAGTTCTAATTTATGAGGCTTGAGAGATGCTCACAGCTTCAGAGCATATATTGCACTCGCAGGGCCTAATTTGGTTCCCAGCAGCTATGTTGGGAGGCTCATGACTGCCTGTAACTCAAGCTTCAGATCTGACACCCCTTTCTGGCCCCCACAAGCATGCGCACAGACATATATACGTAAATAAAAATAAAATAACTCTCTAAAAAGTATATAAGCCTTGATCTTTTGTGGAAGAAGAGATATAAAATTGTCATTGGGTGTCAGCCAGGTAACGCTGGCACAGAGCAATAAAACGATATCTTTTTCCAAAGCAGTAAACCGGCATCAAATGCTGTCTTTCACAAGGTGACCTCTCACCCCTGTAGAAATGTCTAGCTCTGCAGGGATAAAAACTTTTGGTTTCTAATCAGCTGTGGATGGTCTGTCAGAACAGCCTTTCCTGAGAGAGGCCCCTGGGTTGATTTTTATCAGAAAGGTTCTATTAAAATGTCACGCAATACCATTTTGCTTTATTTCTAAGTTTTGGATCTTTTTCTTGTACATTTGACATAAATATAACTAACCTTATAAATAAACTCAATGAAAACAAAAGGGTATTATCAAATCCCAACTAGACACTGTTTGCTTACTGCCTGCTCTGACCTGAAAACTTCCCCCTGGTAAAAAAAAAAAAGGGGGGGGGTGGCTTTGCATTAAGAAGAGTGGCATCGAAGACATGTTCATACCAGAGGGAGAGGAAAAGACCAAAGGGCACACCTTTCCTATAATTGGATTGGGGATGTGGCTTGGTGCTTGCTTCTGTATTATTATTTAAGCTCCTCTCAGAGGTAGTATGATTTATTATTGTTGTGGAAATTCTGCTTTGTATTTCAAATACCAAGGGCTTAGGCTGAATCATGAAGATGGTTACCTCACCTTGGCCTATCCACCCACCTAGAACTCTCCTCCTCCTCTGACTGGGCTTGTGTTCCTGGCATCCTTTAAAGATCCTTCCAGATATCATAGCCTATAATTATTAAGAGAGAAAAAAAATCACTGCAATTTGCAGTGTGTTTAGTTTGGATGGATTAATTTCCTTGCCAGAGCCATAATGGGAAGACTGAGTCTGTCATTTCAATTATAAGCCACCATTTAGTTCGGGCCTGGAAGACACTTTGGTTGAGTTTCCCTCCAGTTGCCTGGCACTGGAGCAATTAACAGTGCGTGATTTGTGGCTACACTTTTACTGCTTAGCACAGGTTTATCATCTTGAAAGTTTCCCATTTGCATATATGCTATACATTCTTTGGGTGACATTTCCGTATCACGCAGGGTTTATAGTACGCACTCACTCATATGGCACTCACTCATATGGCACTCTCTCCTACGTGCAGGGAATCTATAAGCTTGGCCAGAATGCTTATGAAGAGAAGGAACTTGTGAGTCACAGCCCCCACTCGCTGTGGGTTGATGTTGAGCCATTTGGGGGCTGGAGGGCTTTCTCTCAGTCCCTAACTGATTATTTAGTGCCTTAAACCACTAACCTCCAAGTTTCCAGTGATTGCCACCTGCATTCAGAAGCTGGAACCCAGAGAGGAAAAGCAATTTGCCCAAGGTCACCCAGCTCAGATTAGGAGAGGTGGGATTCAAAGGCAAGTCCATCTGATCTGAAAACACTCCCCTAGACAGTTTCCTTACTGGGGACTTTCAGAATGAATGGATGGAATTTAACGGTTTTGCACTTTAAATACCAAACTTCCTGAGCACTCTAATTACGGCTCTTTTGACTACGGAAGAAAGGGCTGTTGAAAAGAAGCAAGGGTCAGGAAGTCAAGAAGAAAGGGGTCTTTTTAATATCTATTTTGGTAAGGCAAGAGATATAATCTTGGGGGGAAAAAAGCACATCAGATAGAGGCTACGATATGAATTTGATGACATTGTAAAGGAATGGAGAAAAGATATAAGAGTAATGGATGCATAGGTTTGAAGATTTTCTAAGAAATAAAAGATCAGAAATCAGTGAAGGAGTTAGGAGTTGGGGCAATTGGATACAGGGTATGTCCATCTTTCAGATGGAAGGAGAGTTAATGAAGGCCCAGTAGCAACCAGATATCTATGACCTTGGGATCAATAAGCATTTGTTCTAGGTCCCCCAGTCAGTTTAGGAGAGGAACAGAATCCAGAGCCAGCCTGCTGGATTCCAATTCTTTTTCTCTGACTTCCTTGCTGGGTCACCCTAGACAAATTAATTCATCTCTCTGGGGCCCCATGTCTCTATCTGAACAGTGGAGACCAGCGCATTTGTTGATGAGAGAAGTGGTGAAGTACTGAGCTGGGTACCAGATGTTTGGTGTGCACTCAAGCTGTTGGTGCTAGAACCATGCAAACTACAAGAGATAATAAGTCAACACATAAAAGCTTAAAGAAATAGAGAAGTCAGGAGAGAGATTCCCTGTCCCTCCTACCCTTGAGCCTTAGGAGGGGAAAGGGCTGGATGATGGAAAACTGAATTCCAGGGAAGGACTGAGGTCCGGCTGGGCTCAATAGAACACGAGGATTGGTTTCTGTAACATACACAATCTGATGGAAGCTCAGTCAAGTGGCATTTGAGAGGGGAGTAGGCAAAGGGCCAAAGAAATGAGGGTGAGGCACAAGGAGCAAGCATGGAGAGCAGCTGTACCCCAGAAGCCAGTGGTTCCTCAGAGCCTGTTGGAAGGAAGGGCTCTTTAAACAAGCACGCATTTCTTGTCATCTATCTACAACCCTATTTCTTTTTTTCTGATTCTACTACAGTCAAAACTATAGTTGAGTTGATTATAGCTTGTAAAAGGGGGTGGGTAGCCATCCATTTCTTTAGCCACCTTCTTTATAATCAGGCTCTAGATGGGTTCTCGTCCATGTGTGGGGTGTGTGTGTGTGTGTGTGTGTGTGTGTGTGTGTGTAAGCCGGAGAACAACTTCACTGTCACACCTCAGGTACCATCTACTTTGTTTTTTGAGACAGAGTCTCTTATTGGCTTGGGGCTCGCTGATGTGACTAAGCTGGCTGGCTGTAGTGATCCCCAGGCATCTGCTTGTCTCCCCCTCCCTAGAACTGGGATTATAAGGGTGCACCCCTACCCCTGAATATCTTATAGGCTCTGGAGTAAGCTCTTCACCACCAGCGATTTGTAGAATGGTTGGTGCAAAATTCAAGTGTTATGAGGATGGAGGTGTGATAATTACACTGATGACGATGACAGTGATGGTGGCCCAGGCACAGCTGGTGGTAGTGGTACGTGTAATCCCTGCATTTGTGCAATGCTGTCTGTGTCTTTGGAAGAACGTACTGGCCTTTTGTGCTGGTGATCTCAAAGTTGTCTCTGGCTGTGTTGCAGGCCTTTACCTATGACCACATCCAAGAGATCATGGTCCAGCTGCTTCGCACAGTGAACCGGACAGTCATCACGATGGGCCGAGACCACGTTCTGATCGTGAGTAGACGCTTCCTCTCATCAAACACTTCAAACTCTTCAAGGTCTCAGAATAGATTTTCTGGGAGTCCATGACTGAAGCTGGAGCTGATCATTATTTTTGCTGTGAAGGATCAATTTCCCCCCTGTATGAGTTTGGGGAAACTCAAGTTGTTAAAACTCAAGATTTAAGACTTGTCTAAGAAGCGGAACATAGCAAAAGGGGTTGATGTCATTACTAAGGACAGTGAAGGGAGAGGAGCCTTTTATCAGTGAGCGGGGGTAGAATGCTCCCCATGCGAGTCCATTAGGAACCTTTGCTTTAGGACTTGGGTCAAGTTGTACGTAGGCTCAGGGCTCTTTGGGCTTGCTTTTTCCCAAGTGGCTTCACTCCCTGGGAACTGTGCTTATAGATACTGGCTAATTCAGGGTTGGTTCCTGCTCGGGTAATTCTTCTGCATGGACACTGTATTCTGAAGATGGGAAGATTCCTGCTGCACAGTGTGATTATATTCCCTCCCAGATGAAGAACCCCCATTTCTAACACTTCAACCTCTGCCCATCTTGCTTTAAACAATAGCCAACTCGGGGGACTCTAACAGAGGTCAGTCACCAGTGGTCATGAGCAAGCCCAATCGTGTTGCTCCTTTTTGTTTAAACCACCAGCAGTTTCTCATGGAGGGTGGGATCAAACGCAAACCCCTCCCAGCTCTGAGAGGTCCTCTGCCCTTTATTCACTCCTGTAGGTGTTCCTCTCATACACAACACGATTCCATCTGGTGTCTGCAGGCTGGTTGTCTCAGTTTAATCATTTTGGCCCAGGAATCACCAGAGAGATGTCCTGGCCCTGACACCAGGCTGCAGCATGTGGCACCTTCTACCCGCTTCCAATCTCTGTCACGTACATTTTTGTTTTTCTTAGTCCTTCCTACCTGAACTGAAGCTCACTTTATTTGTTTACTATCTTGCTCTCCTTGTGAGGTCAGGAGCTCAAGAAAAGTGAGCACTCTGTCTGTTTGATACTCACTATATCTTCATGTCCTATGGTACTACCTGACCTGGTAGATGCTCAATAAATATCAGATGAAGATGTGAATGAATGAATGAATGAATGAATGAGTGAATGGATGAAGACCAGTGCTCCTTAGCTCTGACTGTCTGGTGCTATGCTAATTGTGTCATATAGTTAACAGAATTCCCAATTCTCCAAGAGAAGCTAAAAATCATATTATATGTGAATTTTTCTGATCTATAAAGGTTGACACATTACAATCCCCAAACAACTGGATTTAGCATTCTAAAAGCAGATTGGCATCTCTGTTTTACCCTGGTTTGGTACTAGCCAGGATCTGGGGTCTGGAATGACAGTCTTACTTCATGGATACAGAGCCTAAGGTACCAAGTCCTTTTAATATTTTTATTTTGTGTGTAAGAATGTATGTAATGTATGTATAAAAGTGCACCTGTGGGGGCTGGAGAGATGGCCTAGCGGTTAAGAGCACCGACCGCTCTTACAGAGGACCCGGGTTCGATCCCCAGCACCCACATGGCGGCTGAGAACTGTCTGAAGCTCCAATTCCAGGAGAACTCCAGTTCCAGGGGAATCCGAGACCCTCTTCTGAACTCCGAGGCGTTGCACGACACGGGTGCACAGACTTGCATGCAGACAGTACATTCATACACATACAGAAATAAATAAAATTAATAAAAAAAAAATTAAAAGTGCACCTGTGTCTTGCAATTCCCACAGAGGTCAAAAGATGGCGTTGGATCCCCTGGAACTGGAGATAAGGATGGTTATCAGCCACTATGTGGGTGCTGGGAATCAAACCCAGGTCCTCTGAAACAGCAGCCAGTGCTCTTAACCACTGAGCCATCTCTCCAGTCCCCCAAGTACTATTCTAACAGTAGCTTGGGAAGCTTTTGTCCCTAAAAGGAGCCCGAGTGCCACAGCCCAGTACCAACTCTGCCTTCTGGTGTTTGTGGCCATTTATGTACTGTATGCATTTAATGAAGCAAAGCCAGGCTGGGAGTGAGCTCAGAGGTAGAATAATTGCTTAGTGTCTGGAAGGCCCTGAGTTCTTCTCTCAGCATGCAAACAAACAAACAAACAAACAAACAAATAAAAATGCAACCTGAAGATACAGTGGTGCCCACAGACAGCAGTGCAGCGTGTGGCGTTCCTGCTTCCTGGGCCTCAGAGCCCTGTAAACCCTGTCTGTCTGTCGTTTGTCTAACTTAACCATTCTTCTAGCATCGAAGCATCATCATTTCTTATCCAGTTACAAGCTTCCCTCTCCGTGGCTCCGGACCATACCTTAGATAAGCATTTTATGACCTCCGTAATCTTTATTCCTTTTCTCTGGAGCGAACCTAAGGTGATCTTCAATCCATTTGGCTCATTCTGTGTATAGCAGGCTCTTAACTCCCTGTCTTTCCTTTAGAGAAGCTATTCTTTAAAATGGGGTCTGAATTGTAGAAAGCACTAAGTAAGTGATGTCTCTTATTATTTTCCCTTCTATCTGATCCAATGAACCTGTGTTCCTCTGCATTATCAGCTCTGGCACCGTGGTCCACGCTCAATCCAGCTAGTTTCGTGCACCTTTTCTTTGATGCTGTGCCCTGGTGACCCGTCCTTCTATCACAAAATCTTCAGTGCTACCTGGAATGTTCAGAGACTCCCCATTGCCTAAATTAATGCATAAACACTTCTGCCTGGTCATTCTCAGCTTCTGGGATTTGCTGTGGCATCAACCAATTTTTTAGCTTTTAAACTAATTTTCTGTCTGTTTACCCAGAAAGACAAATGTTTGGATATTACTGCTCAGGCCTGGCACTCTCACGTTCTATGTGGCCTGTACTCCTTCACTGGCTGGCATTCCTTCTTGTGCCTTCACAGCCTGGTGACATCCTATCTAGCCTTAAAAGGTCCAGAACAGATACATGCCCTTGAGAAGCTGCCCTGGTGGACACGTCCTTTCAAATTTAACCATTGAATGTACTGGCTTTTATGAGTTCTAGTGCATTTGTGCAGTTGTGTGGCCATCAGAGTAATTCAGTCTGGATCACTTCTTTTCCTCATCTCAAGTTCATTTGTGGTCACTCTCTAGTCCCTCCTCACCCCTATACAACTACCCATCTCTCTGTCTATATACATTTGCCTCTTTTGGGGAGTCTCATGAGGTGAATCCTACCCTTTGATTTCTTTCATGCTTGGCTCTTTTCCTTAGCACATTGTTTTTCTGGTTCATCAGTATCGGGGGACATCTCATGCTTTATCCCTTTTTACTGTCAAGCAATATTGCATCATATGAACAACACATCTTTTTCACTCATTAGCTGAGTTTGGGATTGTTTACAACTTTGGGTTGGGTCATTATAAATTATGCTACTGCATTTGTATATGAGTTTTGTATGAACATATATTAATTTCTCCTGGGTAGAAATTTAGTAGTGGAATTTCTGAGGCACGTGACAGATTCATCCTTCTAGGAAACTACTCAGCTGTGCTTCACAGTGGCTGTGCCACACTGCATCCTACTGGCTATTTATGCTTCCCACAGTCTCATATTGATGGGCCAGCAGAGTCTGTGAGGGCTAGTCAACTTACAGGAAATCTATTGAGACCTTTTCATACCATCTGGCTCTTTGTTGTTGTCATTGTTTTGGTTCTGAGTCATTTTTTTTTCCTATGAGCTGATCCTAGCTCCTCTCTTACTTACACCATAAGAGTTTTGAAGGCTTATGCCTATCTGTCCAGTGGGTAATATACTTCCTTCATACAGTTGCTATGAGACTGGCTACTCCCTATGAAGCCCACGGCAAGATGCATTTGTAGGTGTATTTCTTGAACAGAGAATTCATGCATTTCTTTGTTCAAATCCATCATCTTTGTTCAAATCCATGGTCTCCTCAGTGTGGAGTCTCTGTCCTCCAGAAAATATAAGAAACATCTCATGCCATCCATAGGATACCTATGAAGTACTTCAAACCCACATGCCCCCAAACTCAGCTCATCATCAGCTTCCTGAGATTCAGTGCACTGTTACAACGTTCAGGAGCTCAGGATTGCCCTCTGTTCTTGGATCTTGGGGATGGATTCCCTACTCCCTTACCATTTGTTCTCATAGCCCAACTGCCTGGATTCATGGTGCTTACTATACTCTAAGATGAATTCCTTACTGTACTATAAGATGTAGGTTCCCCCTACATGCTTTAGACTCCTGATGGAAGGGACCATATTTCACTTATTCTTTTATCCTTAGCACCAAGAAGAGTGACTTGAGTGGAGTGGCTATTCAGTAAATATGTATTAAGCAAATAAAGGAATGAATGAATGAATGAGTGAAGGCTCTGTTGTATTCTATGTCCAGAGTCTCAATGACTCTGGATCACTAGTGTAGTTACAGTGTCATCACTGTAACCAACTGGGAGCAGGAAGGTGTGTGGCAGGCACACCTCCTTGGGAGCAGAACTGCACAGAGATCGAAGGAAAACCTAAAAAGGGTTTTCTTACAACATGACTTCATTTTCATGAGATGGGCCTTCCTAGCCAATCCTAGAATAGAAATATCTCCTTCAAAGTAGAGAAAATGATGGTGGAAAGTAATTACTTGGGGGGGCCAGAGGTCCCCTGAAGGCCCCAATTTAATTTCAAATTGAAATTCGACAAGGAGGAGAGATACCCATTCCACCCATCATTTTTAATTTTCCAGGTGTGTTTTTTATTGATTACTTTCCATTGCTTGGGAATATTAAACAATATTTTTGACAAACATCATTCATGTCTAGTACTTCAACAAGGCCCTAAGTGGGGACAGGTAACAATGGTAATTCTGTGGGTTGGATGACAGCTTCTTTCCATTCATAGGAGTTGGGACATTTTTCTCCCCAGTGTTAGGTATCAGAACCACAGGTGGGTGGTGTCTTCAGCTCAGCACATTGTGTATATCATTTGCTAGAGATGCCTCATCCTGGCCTTTTTTTTTTTTTTTTTAGTCTTTTCGAGACAAGGTCTCCCTGTAGTTCCAGCTGTCCTGGAACTCACTCTGTAGACCAGGCTGGCCTTGAACTCACAAAGATCTGCCTGCCTCTGCCTCCCAAGTGCTAGGATTAAAGGCATATGCCACCATGCCCGGCCACATCCTGGCTTTTTTAAGTCAATTGCCTCAGCAACGAGAGCTGTTGTTGGTGACAAATAAACGAAGGAAAGTCTGTTAAAACCAAAGCCAAGAGCTCCGAAGGACAGGTTCCTCTCTGCCCATCTCTTTGAGTCCAATCTGCCAGATAATGGCTTGTTTCCTTATTTCCAAGGACCAGAACCTTGATGGTGAGAAAGGTGGCTTCGTAGACAAGGCATTTGAGTAAAGGAGAAGGGGATGGGCCCCACCATGTCTCTCTAGAGACCTGGTTCTGAAACTCGAGAGGATCCTAGGACTTGGATTTTGCAATGAGAATGTAACCAAATCAGAAAACTCATATCTGAAAATAAGATCACAAAAATGATTGTGTGAGATTTCCGATTTGGTCAGAGTCCGCTTCTTGTTCTTTTGTTTCTTCAGCTTCTGAGCCTGTGGTTTGCCTGCCAACTCTGGTTGATTGGTGATGTCTACCTGTGACATTGTGTTAAGAATGGCAGGGGTTTGTGTTGGCTCAGTGGGAAGAACTGCTAAATCGATTAGTGCTGTCTGTTACAGCCTGGGAGACATCACCAGAACAATGGAACATGGAACTATTTGTAAATTTATAAATTGACCAAATTCATTGGTGCTTTTGTTCTAGCCCAGCATAAAAACTGTTTTGTGGCTAGTATTCTATTCTGTGTACCTTGGTCCCTTTATGAAGGCTGAGGTAACAGCAAAAGAATTACGGAAAAGACAAATGATCTTGTAAAGGTCACATTTTACCTGGTAACAGTTCTTAGGTGAGGTGTGCCTTGATTTTCTGTAGCCATAAGAGAGAGAAAATACTGCCAATCACATGGGGATACAGAATGTCATCTTCAGTGATGTGAAAAAATACAAGAAAGTAAGTTCCGAAGTCCCTGCCACATGTGGATCCTGTCTTGAGTCTTAAGGTACCAGAGAATAGACAACTGGGAATCAGGGGTTGAAAGCTCCACTTCTAAGGTCACAGGTCTAGAGTTACCCAGATAGCACATTCACAGGGTTGCTAGAGTTACTTTCCCAGGGAGACAGCTTCCTGCCTATAGGTTGCAGAGCAAGGTAAACTCAAGGCCTGTGTACCCTAGAGAGAGCTGGTCACGCATCTGCTTCCCCTGGGCTGGGGAAGGTTGCCCCATCGCAAGAATCAAGCGGAGAACACACCCACTGCCAGGAGTTCTTGGAAGGAACACTATCTGGTAATTTTGTTGAAATTGGGATCTAGCTTTTATTTTGGGTAGTTAAAATAAGCCTTTGGGTGATATATTTTGGGCCTAATTACCGAGCTTTTTGCAGAGGAGTCTGTGGAGTGATTAAATAAAGGTAACTGCAACTGGCGTTTGGAGCAGTTTGTTAAAAGGGAAACAAGGGGAGACCTGGATGTCACCCCTGCTCTGCCGCCGCGCCCAACAGGAGGCCCAGAAACTTGCACCGTGCTCCTTCTTCTGTTCATTCCTGCAGTACTGATGGGACTACCTCCACAGGAGGGTGAGTCAGGGACTCGAGGTGACCTGTGCAGAGCTTCAGCAAGAGCCTTAGTGACATGCCCTCCCAACTCCAGCCATTGTCAATGGGGGTATAGGCAGCTAGCTCCCAGCTAGACCTTCCCTGGTGACCCAGCGCCTTGTTAAAATATGACATTCATAAAGCAAATATCTGTGTAGCAAGCAAAAAGCTTTTGCCCCACCTAGCCTGTATCAGGTATTCCTATATCTACATAGTTGGCAATTGGTGCACATTAGTTGTGTAACTTGCCTGTAAGCACACATCTTGCTGGTAGAAAAGCTAGGATCTGAACCCAGGGAGGACTGTCTTATAGTCTCTGCTCTTAAGTAGTGCGTTGTATACCCAACCCCATCAATAACTAAAGGTATGGTTTCAGTACTGACCATTTTAAGGCTTAATAATGGGTGCCTTGAACTCTTGGCTGACCTTCTTCCTATATTCCTGGGAGCTCCTGAGATAACCCACATGACAGCTTTCAGAAACCTGCAGAACAGCTCAGAATTTGGGGTGGATTAGGATGGCAAGGACACTTTAAGGGACAATCTCAATTCTGATAATTAAGCTACAAAGGGCTAAAACTAGAAAAAGAACCTTTTGTTTATTTGAATAGTGCTTTAGTTTATTGTTTGGTGGAGGATGATGTTTGGGAGGTGGAGGCTCTTCCCTTCCACCCCAGCCGCTCATCGCAGTCTTTTAAGAGGGCACCTGGCCTTCCCCTTATCCTTTTCAAATCTCATCTGAAGAGACTCCTCTTCTGAAGAGGAACTTTCAGGATGAGAATGTGTTAGTGACCCCATGATGCTGAAGGATAGATGGACCTGAGCAGAACCCTCTGGGGACTTAATATCTGACCCTGCCTCTACTACCGCTGTCTCTGCCTCCTACTCAGTCAGCCCCTCAGTGAAACTTCTGCTCTCCATGAATGTTCCTCTTCTCCTCTGAGCTCTCCCACATGTCACCCTGTGTGCTTGGAACATACCCGCCCGTCCTTTCTTTGCCAGATCTTCTAGCTGACCATTTCTGTAACTCTTCCTCCTCTTTAGCGTCTTTGCCAGAGAGAGCTATAACTTGACCTGCATCCATCTTCTTCAAGTTCCTTCCACCTAACTACACCTCTGATGCTGTTGTGGGAGTCTTCTTCCTGGCACTGAACAGCAATGCCTGCACTGTTTACCAGTCTTTCTCCAGGAAACACTGTGGTGCCCACCTGCAGGATGCCTCAATGAACGCTTTCTGAATAAAAGGTTTTGATGGTTGTTAACTGCCATGTGGGTGTTAGGAATTGAACCTGGGTCCTCTGCAAGAGCAGTCAGTGCTCTTAACACTGAGCCATCTCTGCAGCTCCTATCATCCCTTCTTGAAGAGGAAACATCCATGAGAGACCTTGAGCACCCAGAAGGAGGCTGGAATCCACTATCTTAGGCAGTACTGGCAGCACCCAAAGCCCACTGTGGCAAAAACTTCACTACATGTGCTCAGGAAATGGTTTTGGCGACATGAAATCATTTAATTCAGAAATTTTCTATAAAAGTGTATGTTATTGGCATGGTGGCACATGTGTTTAATCCCAGCCCTCAGGAGGCAGAGGCAGGCAGAACTCTGGGAGATCAAGGCCAGCCTTTTCTATATAATGAATTCAAGGCCAACTGGGGCTACGGGAGGCCCTCTCTCAGAAAGAGCAAAAAATTTATGTGCGTGCACAGGTGTGCATGTACATATACATATATATGTGCATAGCTATTTTCTATGCTTATTTGTGTGCATATTAGGGGGAGATCAGTAAGAAATATAACTTATAAAAAATACTAGCCGGGTGTGGTGGTGCCAATGGGGAAGGGCTATAAAGATGATTAAGACGTCCTGCATGAAATACAGAAAAGTCAATAAAAAAATTACAAAAAAAAAAAAAAACAGGCTGCAAGGAACAAAAAATGCAATACCTACTTAAAGTCCCTGAATTTTCAATCCACCCATCTAAATTCTCCATAGCATTCAAGACCCAAACCTAGTTCCATGACAACAACCTTGATAAGTGACTTCTGCCTACAAACAATGGGCCCCTTGAAAGTTGGAAGTTCAGAGGTCTTTGTGTGTGTGTGTGTGCAATTATTCCTTGATCTGGAATTACCAAGATGGCCTGGAGCTTGCTATGTAGACCAGGCTGGCTTTGAACACAGAGATTAGCCTGCCCTTGCCTCCCAAGTGCTGGGATTAAAGGCATGCACCACCATGCCTGGCATGTTTATAATTCTTAGTATTCTTTTTTTTTGGTCTTTTCGAGACAGGGTCTTCCTGTAGCCCCAGCTGTCCTAGAACTCACTCTGTAGACCAGGCTGGCCTTGAACTCACGAAGATTCACCTGCCTCTGCCTCCCAAGTGCTAGGATTAAAGGCGTGCGCCACCACACCTGGCTAGTATTTTTTATAAGTTATACTTCTTACTGATCTCCCCCTAATATGCACACAAATAAGCATAGAAAATAGCCATGCACATACATGAATATATATGTATATGTACATGCACACCTGTGCACGCACATAAATTTTTTGCTCTTTCTGAGAGAGGGCCTCCCGTAGCCCCAGTTGGCCTTGAACTCATTATATAGAAAAGGCTGGCCTTGATCTCCCAGAGTTCTGCCTGCCTCTGCCTCCTGAGGGCTGGGATTAAACACATGTGCCACCATGCCAATAANCCGTGCTCCTTCTTCTGTTCATTCCTGCAGTACTGATGGGACTACCTCCACAGGAGGGTGAGTCAGGGACTCGAGGTGACCTGTGCAGAGCTTCAGCAAGAGCCTTAGTGACATGCCCTCCCAACTCCAGCCATTGTCAATGGGGGTATAGGCAGCTAGCTCCCAGCTAGACCTTCCCTGGTGACCCAGCGCCTTGTTAAAATATGACATTCATAAAGCAAATATCTGTGTAGCAAGCAAAAAGCTTTTGCCCCACCTAGCCTGTATCAGGTATTCCTATATCTACATAGTTGGCAATTGGTGCACATTAGTTGTGTAACTTGCCTGTAAGCACACATCTTGCTGGTAGAAAAGCTAGGATCTGAACCCAGGGAGGACTGTCTTATAGTCTCTGCTCTTAAGTAGTGCGTTGTATACCCAACCCCATCAATAACTAAAGGTATGGTTTCAGTACTGACCATTTTAAGGCTTAATAATGGGTGCCTTGAACTCTTGGCTGACCTTCTTCCTATATTCCTGGGAGCTCCTGAGATAACCCACATGACAGCTTTCAGAAACCTGCAGAACAGCTCAGAATTTGGGGTGGATTAGGATGGCAAGGACACTTTAAGGGACAATCTCAATTCTGATAATTAAGCTACAAAGGGCTAAAACTAGAAAAAGAACCTTTTGTTTATTTGAATAGTGCTTTAGTTTATTGTTTGGTGGAGGATGATGTTTGGGAGGTGGAGGCTCTTCCCTTCCACCCCAGCCGCTCATCGCAGTCTTTTAAGAGGGCACCTGGCCTTCCCCTTATCCTTTTCAAATCTCATCTGAAGAGACTCCTCTTCTGAAGAGGAACTTTCAGGATGAGAATGTGTTAGTGACCCCATGATGCTGAAGGATAGATGGACCTGAGCAGAACCCTCTGGGGACTTAATATCTGACCCTGCCTCTACTACCGCTGTCTCTGCCTCCTACTCAGTCAGCCCCTCAGTGAAACTTCTGCTCTCCATGAATGTTCCTCTTCTCCTCTGAGCTCTCCCACATGTCACCCTGTGTGCTTGGAACATACCCGCCCGTCCTTTCTTTGCCAGATCTTCTAGCTGACCATTTCTGTAACTCTTCCTCCTCTTTAGCGTCTTTGCCAGAGAGAGCTATAACTTGACCTGCATCCATCTTCTTCAAGTTCCTTCCACCTAACTACACCTCTGATGCTGTTGTGGGAGTCTTCTTCCTGGCACTGAACAGCAATGCCTGCACTGTTTACCAGTCTTTCTCCAGGAAACACTGTGGTGCCCACCTGCAGGATGCCTCAATGAACGCTTTCTGAATAAAAGGTTTTGATGGTTGTTAACTGCCATGTGGGTGTTAGGAATTGAACCTGGGTCCTCTGCAAGAGCAGTCAGTGCTCTTAACACTGAGCCATCTCTGCAGCTCCTATCATCCCTTCTTGAAGAGGAAACATCCATGAGAGACCTTGAGCACCCAGAAGGAGGCTGGAATCCACTATCTTAGGCAGTCCTGGCAGCACCCAAAGCCCACTGTGGCAAACACTTCACTACATGTGCTCAGGAAATGGTTTTGGCGACATGAAATCATTTAATTCAGAAATTTTCTATAAAAGTGTATGTTATTGGCATGGTGGCACATGTGTTTAATCCCAGCCCTCAGGAGGCAGAGGCAGGCAGAACTCTGGGAGATCAAGGCCAGCCTTTTCTATATAATGAGTTCAAGGCCAACTGGGGCTACGGGAGGCCCTCTCTCAGAAAGAGCAAAAAATTTATGTGCGTGCACAGGTGTGCATGTACATATACATATATATTCATGTATGTGCATGGCTATTTTCTATGCTTATTTGTGTGCATATTAGGGGGAGATCAGTAAGAAGTATAACTTATAAAAAATACTAGCCAGGTGTGGTGGCGCACGCCTTTAATCCTAGCACTTGGGAGGCAGAGGCAGGTGAATCTTCGTGAGTTCAAGGCCAGCCTGGTCTACAGAGTGAGTTCTAGGACAGCTGGGGCTACAGGAAGACCCTGTCTCGAAAAGACCAAAAAAAAAGAATACTAAGAATTATAAACATGCCAGGCATGGTGGTGCATGCCTTTAATCCCAGCACTTGGGAGGCAAGGGCAGGCTAATCTCTGTGTTCAAAGCCAGCCTGGTCTACATAGCAAGCTCCAGGCATCTTGGTAATTCCAGATCAAGGAATAATTGCACACACACACACACAAAGACCTCTGAACTTCCAACTTTCAAGGGGCCCATTGTTTGTAGGCAGAAGTCACTTATCAAGGTTGTTGTCATGGAACTAGGTTTGGGTCTTGAATGCTATGGAGAATTTGGATGGGTGGATTGAAAATTCAGGGACTTTAAGTAGGTATTGCATTTTTTGTTTCTTGCAGCCTGTTTTTTTTTTTTGTAATTTTTTTATTGACTTTTCTGTATTTCATGCAGGACGTCTTAATCATCTTTATAGCCCTTCCCCATTGGCACCCACCCATACACTCCCACCCCAAAACGCATACTTTCCGTCATTTGTGTTAAGGCCTATTGTGTCAAGTTAGTGTCCCCAAATGTCCCTCAGTACAAGTTCCTCCGCTGGTGTCTAGGCAGTCTCTCTAGAGACCCTACCTTTAAAAAGATCACCCAGCAGTAACCAGCTGCCAATAATCTTCAACAGAGATTGGGGCCTGCTGCCTGTTTCCATAGCTCTGTGCTGGGTTTTCTCTGCTTGAGTAGTCTGCGTGGGTCTTGTGCACGCTGACACCAGCGCTCTAGGTTCACATCAGCAAGATTTCAGGAGCCTGTAGGATTCTATTGCCAAAGGGCCATGCACCTCCTACCTGGCTCTTACAGTCTTTCTTCCTCTTTCACAATGGTCCCTGAGCCCTGGGTGGGTGGAGTTTAATATAGGAGTCCTGTCCAAGGACCCATACTCTGCAGACTCTTTTTCTCTGTACTTGGCCATCTGTGATCTTTTGTTCTTCTGGCCCTCTGTTGCATGAGGGTACTAGTTTTTTTCCTCATTCCATCTGTGGCCTCTTTACTTAAGTCATTATTACCCATCCCTGTTTCAGTTACAGTGTTTCCATATTAGATTGTAATTTTCTTTTTCCCTATTGGAGTTCCACAGTAGACTATGGTTCTTTTTTAAAATGCGTTTACTTTTATTTTATGTGTATGATCCCCTGCATGTATATAAGTCCACCTGTGTGTGCAATGCCTGTGGAGGTCAGAAGAGGGTGTTGGATCCCCTGGAACTGGAGTTATAGACAGTTGTTAGCCACCGTGTGGGTTCTGGGAAATGAACCCAGGTCCTCTGTAAGAGCAGCCAGTGCTTTCAACTTTGGGCCACCTCTCTAGCCCCTGATTCTTGAAGGAAGGAGTTGCATTCTGTTATCTTTGGGACTCCTGTCCCACCGTGAAGGACTTGGCATGCTACTGATGTTCAGTCTGGCTGGGCGTGAATTAATGGAAAGGACAAACCAATTCAAAGGACAAGCGAGTGGTGAGGTTTTTAAAGTTCTGATTTTAAAAGTAGGTGAGAAAAAGTCCACTTTATGTCAGGCTTTCCTTTAAAGATCTGCTGTATATAAAATTCCATGATTCTGCACTAACCCTAAGAGCAAATTCTCTTTGACAGATTGTGAAAGAGTCTAGTTCCTCCTCTGATCCCAAATCAGCCTCAAAGACAGGATTTGAGGGGCTTCAGAGCCTTGCCTCCTCTCTAGTCTGTTCATGGAGTGGCCCATAGGGGGTCAGCAACCCCAGATGGTGAACCAATGCTGATTGCCACCACCAGGGGTGTTTCCCACCTGACTTGGGGACCTGCATCTTGGGGTCCTGCAGGCCAGCTGGAGACATAGGGGAACTAGTGTCCCCCAGTGAGCACTGCCAGTAACCATGCCACAGCTATAGCTGTCAGCACTGGGGTGTGGGGAGAGCAAGCAGAATTTGGGAACTATTCAGCAAGTGCTGGGAAACGCACAGTTATGTCATCAAATTCTAATGAAATTACTTCCAAATAGCCCAGTGCCATTTTTGTGAAGCTAGACAAATCTGATTTGGGGCAAGTGATTTTTAAGTGTGTTTAAAGACAAGATAGTATCTTTCATCCTGTTTCCCAACATTGGAAGAGGGGTTAATGTTTAGAACAGAAGATCTGCCCTTGGCCTTGACAGAGCACCTTTGCAGCCAATATTGCTTTAGAAGGGCTGCAGAGTTGGGGAATAAACTGTGGGTCTCTAAGGCTCTGACAAATGGGGAGTTGGTGTCTCTCTTTGTCATGTAGCTCTGTTCTCTAGTTCATTTATCTGTGAAGAACCAGGCTTGCCAAATAGCAGGTCCTTGGTAAATAAAAACTGGTTTTGTACTCTCTTATAAAAAATAACATTTATTCATTTTATGGAGGGAGGGGCATGCACGTGCCATAATGCATGGTGTATGGTTAAAGGTCAGCTTGCAGGAGTTGATTTGGTTTTCCCCTTCCACTATGTCTTCCAGGGATCAAACTCAGGTCATTAGACTTGGTGACAAGTGCCTCTGACTGCTGAGCCTTCCTACTGGTCCTGTTTTGGTTGTTTTGCATACTAAAGTCTTTTTTCTTCCTGATTGGACACAATGACAGGAATAAGGCTCAGAGGGTTTCATGGCCCTGTCTTAAGCTCTTCAGTGGACATGTGAGGTGAAATGGAACTGTTGCTACAGAGGATCTGTCTGTTAGCTTTGCAGTACTATAACAAAATACCCAAAACAGAGTACTAATTAGGTTAAATAAAAGGTTGCTATACCAAGTTTTGGAGGCTCAAAGGCCCACATCTCCATCTACTCCCTCAGTTCAGGTAAGGGTCTCATGACACCTTGTAGATGACCATGGTAGTTGTTTATACCAGAGCAGATGGTCACATCTCAAGCTAGAAAGTAAAGACCTTGACAGGGCCAAACTCAGCTCTGTATTAACAGTTTTTCTCATGAGAACTATTACAGAGTCCCGTAGAGCCGCCTTCCAAGGTCATACCCCCAAGTAATGTAAGGCCCTCCAGTGCACCCCATCTCCCACAGGTTTTACTTCTAATAGCTTCATTCTTCAGGCCAAACCTTCAGTCACAACAAAATTACACTGCAACCATAGCAGCTAGGCTGTGAGGAAAAGCTTTGTGGAGGAGAAAACTCACTGTTATCTCTCTCCAGGAGTGTTGTTGAGGGACAAGTGTTGCCCTGGAGAAAGACTGTTGGAAAAGCTATGAAGAAAGAGACTCACGCCTCAGGTCCTTGTTGTTATTTTCAGGACATTGACCTTCCTGAGTGATGTGTAGGAATTAATTCTATCAAATGGTCCTTCAAAACCAGAATCTGCTTTTCCAGACTTCTGCCACATTCATGCAGGGGTGTACTTGCTCAGTCACTAAGTGGCATTTATCTTGATTTTTTTTTTTTTTGGTGTTTTTGAGACAGGGTCTCCTTGTAAGCCCCAGCTGGCCTGCAACTCACTCTGTAGACAGGGCTGGCCTGGAACTCACAGAGATCCGCCTGCCTCTTTACCTTTTTAAAAAACTGATTATTTACAGTTTTATTTGTACTTTATGTATATGATTATATTGTGTGCATGTATGTAAGTGCACCCATGTCACACAATGCCTATGGAGATCAGAGAGGGTGTCGGATCCCCTTGAACTGGAGTTATAGATGGTTGTTAGCTGCCATGTGGGTGCTGGGAACCAAACCTGGGTCCTCTGCAAGAGCAGCCAGTGTTCTAAACCATTGGGCCATCTCCTCAGCCCGTCTTGAATTTTTTTTAATCACTACAAATATCCTGTGACTCAGTGTGGAGAAAGAACTGTAGGAATTGAACAGCAAAGTCATCAAGGAGGCTGAAGGTCTACGAGGGCGGGACACCAGGCGCCAGACCCAGGGCTCTGTGTTCTGAGACTAAAACAAGGTCAGTATCTTCAGCTTGAGGGACTTGGGATTTGAACATTTTCTGACTTTCATTTTATCTAAAATAACTTTGCTTTTTTTTTATGATCAGAAGGAAAAAACCCTCAAACACCATTTCTCTAAAAATAGGAATTAATGAGGTATCCCAGCTTCCTGAAGCCCCTTCATGTATATAATTTCACCTTTCTTTGAAAAAGTCTGTGAAGCAGGAGGACACATGGCTTTATTTCAGGTTTTAATTTAATTTAATTTTTATTTATGTGTACATATGTGTGCCTGCTTATCTGCATGTGCACCATGTGCACGCAGTGCCTGCAGAGGCCAGCCAATGCATCAGATTCCTTGGAACCACAGTTGCAGGTGGTCATGGGCTATACAACGTGGGTGTTGGGAACCAAACCCAGGTCTTCTACAAGAGCAAGTGCTCTTAACCACTAAGCAGTCATCTCTTCAGCCCCAGATGGCCTTATCTTAAAGATGTGGTGGGCAAAGTCAGGACCTTTTCTCTGTCTTCTTCAAACAGTGTTTCTTCTCTGTTTTCGTATAGCCGTATTCCATCTCAATTCACTCAACAAACCGTACGAGGCACTTACGGCACATCACACAATGTGGGAAAGCCTGTAGAGGTTCCTAGAGACAGAAGTAACAACTCCTGTCTCCTAGGACATTGTTTCCTGGTAGAGATAAACATGAGAAATTGATGAAAGAAATACCAACGTAATTGCAACTGTGTGACAGGCTGTGGGTACTCAGGGCAGAATGACTAACACTGGAGCAGGGGCGGAGATGATCAGAAAGTGCTATGGAGATGAGAAAGTGTTTAAATTGCAGCTTACTGTTGTCATGGGAGTTTTAAGAGCCGTGGCTCTCAAGTTTGACAGACCTTAAAAGAACTCTATCCTTCACCCCCTCTTACTTTGGACCTTGACAAATTATTTCTCTCTTCTCAAGCCTCCATTTATTCTGCTGGAAAATGGGAGTCATCATAAATACCTTAGGGAAATGTTTGGGAAATAAATGTGACTAGGCAAATAAAACATTAGTAACTGTCTGCTGTAGCTTCAAGGAAGGAGAACACTTATTATTACTGGATTTTCTTTTTTGGTTTGTTTTTTGTTCGTTTGAAGACAGAGTCTCACTATGTAGCCTATGCTGGCCTTGAACTCATGGTCCTCCTGCCGAGAGCTCCCGAGATCTGGGGTTTCAGGCATGTGTTACTTGTTGGTAAGAATAGAACCACTGGTCTTTCATCCTCCCCCCCAAATGAACATTACTCCTTGAGATAGATTGGTGATGGATGGTGTTCCAGTAGAAGGAAAAACAGATGCAGTTACAGACACAAAATATCCTCCGCTTTCAAAGTGGCCTTGAGATAGGAATGGGAGTGAGCTAGCCAGAGGTTAGACTGTACTAGCATGAGTCTGGTTGAGGATCCTGGTCTGCTGTGGAGCAAGCCTATGCCCTAGTATGGTGGTAAGGTGCAGTTAGAGACACAGTAATCAGTGACTGAAGGGTTCACCCAGCAGCTGTGAGGCTGGGAAAGAGAGAAGAAGTGGACTTTGTATGTTTTTTTTATTTTCATATGTATATGAATGTACTGTCTGCATGCAGGTTTGTGCACCCGTGTCATGCAATGCCACGGAGGTCAGAAGAGGGTGTTGGATTCTCCTGGAACTGGAGTTAGACGGTTTTCAGCCACCATGTGGGTGCTGGGGATTGAACCCGGGTCCTCTGCAAGAGCAGTCGGCGCTCTTAACCACTAGGCCATCTCTCCAGCCCCGAGAAGAAGTGGACTTTGAAGGCCAATGTTGAGGTCCACATGAGTGAGACAGGAACTCATGGTAGAGTTTTGCAAGTATGCTAAAGAGGGTTCTGGAAACTGGATGCTCTGAAGTGAGGAAAACATTTCTGACTCCCAGGAGTTTACCACAAGGAGAGAAAGGGGAAGGAGGTAGACAGAGCTAGAGGAGAAGTTGTGTTCTCATCTTTGGGACAGTGGATAGGGGTGTGATGTCCAGGTATAGAAAATTGGGAAGGAGCCCCTGCTTGCTGTGGGGTATTCCTAGCTGGACCAGACATACACCCTCCAGGACAGGGCTTTACCTGTAGTACCTCTCAGTGTCCTTGGCATCGGGCATGGTGCAGAAAAGAGGCTTGGTGCCTGGGACCTGATAATGGACTGAGGTTCATCTATGTTTTCTTCGACCTGGTGGGTACATATTCATGGAGGAGAGGCAGAGACCTCATCCCAGAGATCCCAGCCAGGCCAATGGTCTGGGTTAATGAATACCAGTATTTTGATTTGTCTTTTGATTTCAGTTACTTTGCTAGAAAATTCTCACCTCCTGAAGCTATAATATTTTTATTTGAAAAATCAAAACCATGCAAATGAAGGACAAGGATAACAAATAACTGCCAATCCTGTCTACCACCTGTGTGATTTTTGCCTGTGGGACAGGGTGTGGTTACTTGATGTGATCAGTGGCAGAGCTGTGCAAACCACTCTGGAAGCCAGCCATGGAAATAACTCAGCGGCTTGGTTCTTTGTTAGCATAAGCAAGTGTCATAACATTGTGTGTGCTACCTGGGCAACCGAGCAGGAGCACCTAGTAGAGGTCATTGTGGCCAGCTGATGGTCTAAAGAATGTGTATTGCTGTTCTGTCAGGAGGAAAATTATAGGTTTCATTTGAGTGAAATTTAATATACTTATGGATTCTGAAAATTTGTGAAAGCCTTTCATGATAATAAAGCTTTTATTTGTTTTGGAGCAAATAATCCTTCAGTGTGATGGTCTTGTCTTTTCACTTTAATCATGGTTGAAGCTGAGGTAAAATGCTTTGCCTGAAATACTCCTAAGTTAGACAGACCCTGTCTATTTTAAATTGTATTTTGTCTGAAATGGACTAGGTCACATGTAATAAATGCTGGCATTTTAATAGAAACATTACAGCAAAAAATAGTTAACAATCTGCTTTAATTTCAAAACTCATTTTCTCTCTCATACAGTAAGGCAGTATCTTGGTAAAATGTGCAGAATACACTGGGATTTAATTATGATGGCAATTTATTCTGAAACAAGGTTAAGCAGGGCTGTCAATATTCAGGATAAAGGTACAAGAGGAGAGCAGTAGTGTCCTGATGTTCCCAAGTCTGGAAAGCCAGGCAGACCATAGAATAACTTGAAAGCTTTGGACAGTGCTCTCTGCCAAAGGCACCAGCTCTGTGGGTGTAGATATGAGACCGGGCATATCCCTTGTGAAAGCCAATGGACAGAGAAAAGACGGGGATTGTAGGTTTGCAATGGACAGAGAAAAGACGGGGATTGTAGGTTTGCAATGGACAGAGAAAGGACGGGGATTGTAGGTTTGCAATGGACAGAGAAAAGACGGGGATTGTAGGTTTGCAATGGACAGAGAAAAGATGGGGATTGTAGGTTTGCAATGGACAGAGAAAAGATGGGGATTGTAGGTTTGCAATGGACAGAGAAAAGATGGGGATTGTAGCTTTGCAATGGACAGAGAAAAGACAGGGATTGTAGGCTTGCAATGGACAGAGAAAAGATGGGGATTGTAGGTTTGCATCTCTCTTACTACATCCAATTACTAATTAGCTTATTCCTGCAATACCTATTTAAATCCAATTGTGACCAGAAATGGGAATGCTAAAGCTACTAAAAATAAGCAGGATCCCTACTTCAGGAAGGCTGTACATTCACCAAAGGCTGATATAGATATGTTCAGAGACTTTGAGTAAATGAGAAAGAAGGGCAGTTAATGTGGTTCAGGGTAGTGTGGATGTCATTGGAGAGGCATTACCTGGACCAGAAACTGGAAAGGGAGTGGTATGGTGTGGTGAGGTGGGTGTGTGCCAGGCAAGAGAAGGGATACCCACAGGCCCATTAGGGAGTATTGCTATGGTGGGGTCAAGGAGCCCAAGAAGACTCACCATGGCTGGAGGGCAGAAGACAGAGGGCCTGTGCTGGTAGAGGTAGGGCAGGTCCTGCAGAGCCTCTAAGTCACAGCAGTAACAGAGGCCTTAACTTCCTGGCTCTATAGGACACTAATTGAGTGGCGTTATTTGGTGGATGTATATATATATATATATATATATTACTGTTGCTTTAGATACTGTGTCTATGTGAAGAATGTATTTTAGGGGAAGAAAGTGAATGTGGGGAGGCCATCGGGAGGTCCCTGCTGCGGCCAGTTAGAACACGAAGGGCATTTGTAGCAGGATGGCCTCCGTGGAGAGGCCCGTGGGCCTGGAAGGGAAAAAAACCCAACAAGCTGTGTGGTGATTGAAAGCGCATTTCATTTCTGCTCTTTGTGGGCTGGGAGCTCCACAGAAGGTGGGAAGAAATCACACATGTGCGGTTTCTGCTTTAGGACTGGTATGACCTAGTCAATAGGGATTTAGGCTGCAGGGTGGTCAGAGGAAAACGTCGAGGAAGTTGAGGTGAAAATACTGAAAAGGGTGATTATGATCGTTATGTTGGTCAAGCATGGTTTGCAGCAAACATGCTCAGCAGTGGATTTGGATGCACACACACCCCAACCTTTCCTGACAGATAACAAACCCATGCAATATCTTCGTGTCTTGGAACTTAACAAAAATACCTTTTTAGCATCCAACAAGTTGCCTGGTACTGTGTACAATTAGATTTCTTCTGAGTAAAGATGTGTTGGTGACCATGCTCAATTAATGAAGATAAGAAGAGGTTCCAAGTTCAATCTCTGTGGTTCTGGAATGAGCCAGTATCTCACACATTCCACACCAACCTTTCTGCTTTTGGGACTCATTTTTCTGAGGGAACACTGATAGCGTTGGGTAAATCCTGCAGCCTTTCCGGCTCTCAAAGTCCCTTCCACTGTTGAGAATTTGATATCCTGCCACAAGCCAGGTGTGCCGGCTGCCATTTGCTCAGGTGTTCTTCTGAGTCATGAAGCACTTGTTACTCAACAGGCATTGCTACACTTTCTGAGCTTCTAATAGGCTGGAAAGAATAGCTTCCTTGCCTCGAGATCTTAAACCTGAATCTGACACCAACTGCTACCTGCAGAAGCATCTGTCCCTCTTCCTCCCAATTTACTTCAGTCAGCAAATGAATGATATGTCTTTATTGGGCACCTGCTGTGTACACTATGCTGTGCTTAAAGCTTTCCTTTAGTTAATTGCCAGGATGCCCTCTTTAAGACAGGGTTCTGTTTTAGAAAATGCAGAATCAGAAGCTCACAGAGATTCATTTGGCCAAGGTCACTCAGGATAAAGGATTGAAAATCAAACCAATCTAAGACTTCTGAGTCTATATCTAGGATTGGTTTGGTTTTTGTTTCACTTAAGATGATATTTCCCAAAGCAGGAGACTATCCTCCAGGTGTAAACAAGGGAGTTTTAGGAGGTTCGGGGACACAGTAGAGCAAGTTTGACTCATGTGATAAGAAAGTTGTTTTCTTTTCAATTCTCCCTCAAATGCCCTGATTAGTCAAGGAGAAAATAGGTTTGGTATTAATGTATCTATAGAATACATTGAATATTTGCTAATGTCGCCTTTCTACAAATGAACTGATCATCTCATGCTTAGAACTCTCAACCTTCAAAAGCTTAAACACTTTTGTTGGATTTAATGAAATTATTGTTGTTTCATGTTTTATTTTTGGCACATGATACTAGTTTTCCTGGAATTGATGACACAAAGGTATCTTTTAAATAAAATGTTAAGCAGAATGTAATTAAAGAAAAATATTGACTAAGCTATAGCCAAGGTCTGGGTGTGAGATCTGTCAGGAGCGGGAACAGGAGTCTCTTTGAACAGAGCTGCAGTGGCTCCCGGTTATGTCTCCTCCCTGCTCCCAACACAGAAGGCTCCCATGCACAACATGGCAGGGAGGTCGGAATCTGTTCTCTGTTGATTCCTGGGAAATGCGTTAAAACACTGTAACAAATGCCACCTTCGCTCTGGGGTTGCTGTGGCTTCCTTCTTGAGTTAAAATTTCATAACCCAAGTCAACCCAAGCTAATAATGGAGTCTTACGACCTAGGAAAAATACTTAAGTTTATTGCAAAAGATAATATCCCGTTTAAAACAGTTTAGAAATTTACAAAATCTTACAGTGATACATTGTCTTTAAGAAGGCGCTCTATAGATGAGCTGGTATTAAGTTCAAAGGATAGTGAATAAGTGTTTTTTTTTTTATAACTACAGATAAAGCAGCTACATTGAACTCCTGCAATTTAAGTTGATGTATCAGTATTTTCTCTTCCATTTTATAAAAGTAATTTTTACTAAATTAATCTCTCTCCATAAAACCATGTAATCTCAAGTAAAGCATTTCTGTAGGATAACACATTGCTTACTATTTTACAAAGAAGCTGTGGTGCTCACACACATAGCAGAGCACAGAGTACAGAGTTTGGGTATATATGTGTATGATTTCTTTAAACGTAGGGACGATCCTTTCTGTTCAGCAGGCTGGCGTGTATCCAATCCTTTTTCTGCATAATGGTTTTTGGGATTCCATTTCCAGAAGGAACCTCCTCTTCCTCCTTCTCCCCAGTCTCAGGTTGGTGGCCCAACAAGTGTGGTTGTTGTGCTTTGGTACAGAACGATTATGAACATAGTTGGTCTTATTTCTAGAAATATCAACATTTTCTCCTCATCTTCCCAGACTAAAAGGGGTGCAAAAGCTGCAGCTAGATCTCACTGTTTGTGCTCCCCATTTTTTGAAGGTGTATAGAGCTTAGAAAACAAGTGGAGTAATCAATCACCCCCCACCCCCCAGTCAAGATTGGACACATTTACACCATTTGCTCCAGGTTAAGGGAACAAGCTCCTCAGTTACCTGGGTCTCTTAAATCGAAGATCAGACCTGTTCTCATTCTAGCCTGATGCTCTGGAACATAAATTCATTTGAAATTAGTGTAAGCAAAGCAAATTAAGATAGAAGCTCCACTACAAGATAAAATTACATAAGAGATCCCAAATGATTTTACTTTATTGGATTATCCTCTGTGCTGCTCTTTTCCATTGCTGGGGCCAACTGAGAGTTGATTGTATGGATACAGAGAGAAAGATCTGTGGCTTTGGGCCAGCGGTAGCATATCTTACTGAAATGTGGTTTCTTAAGTATGACAAGTGTATTTATCTTAATTCTAACTTGACATTATGTATTCTGGTCTCACATTGTGGGTTTAAACATTACACTAGAAACAGAACAAGAACATCTCGACTGACATTCCAAGACTTAAATAGTGCAAGCCAAGATTCCTTGCCAAATTTCCCTCGCTTTCCCTGAAATAGCTTTTGCACTGCGGCACTGTGACAGGGGAAGTGAAGCTGTTGGGGCGGTTGGCTCAATTAGTCTCAATTTGCGGTGGGGACCCACATCCCACATGAGCCCACGGATGCTGTGCCCAGCAGAGACACTTATACAGAGGGTCTTCGGCAAAGGGATTGTGAAATGTCTTCTTCATTTAGGTATGGCCCATTTTTATGTAAGTGCCAGTCTAATCACAGGCTGGCAGAGAAATGAATGTATTGGAAAGGGATCCAAGGCTTGCCTCCTGCTCAGTCTGAGAGTATGCAGCAATTACTTAATGGCACTACTTCATGAGTTTGTTCAGCTATGCTAGTTTGACTGGACATCCATATGTAGAGTTCTTATCAAAAGAATAAGCCAGGTCTTAAAGAGGTTATACTTTAGGCAAGAAAGAGCTTTCATCCTAAAATGGTGAAAATAAGTTTCTCATTCCCAGTCCTCCTGCTTTCTAGATCATGTGACCATAGCTTGGTCATCAGAAAGGGAAACTGTGTAGAGTAACATGTTTGGGCCTAAATTCCTGACTGTTATGGGGTGAATGGATGAGAAAAAGTGCTGTGTTTTATCATAGCCTTATCAACGCCACTAGATAAGATGTACTGACAGGCTGCTGAGTCTTAGGATCATCAGTGTTGCAGGTAAATTAACTGTGGAACCCTAAAGTTCAAGCCTGTCCCATTTCCTGTCACCTGCAGATAGTCTCAGGCCTCATTCAGAGACACATGATGGTTTGGAGGTTCCTGGGAAAGCTACAGCCATGAACAATCACACTGCAGGTCCCTCATACCCTTGGGCACTTTACTCTGCGGCACCCTGCATGACCCACACTTCCTAAGAAGACAGCCCCTTGACTTGAAATCTAAGGGCTGGTTAAAAGCGAGGACAAATCAACACTCCAGGATGATCTGGCATTTGTAGGCACTGCTCACAACGGTTATGCTTCTGTGCACTGAGTCCTAGAACACTGCCAGTTTATTATGTGGTATTTTCTAGGATATCTGCTTAGAGATTTTCTCTTTCTGCAGTGCACAACACATACTTATTTATGTTTCTTTGGGGTTGATGAACTTGGGGTGGAAAAGAAGTGCTCGGCGTCATAGAGGTGTGGGGAAGTGCAGTGGAGGTTTGTTCACGGTGCGAATCAGCACTTAGCAGAGGAGGATGTGGCCTGGCCAAGCCATGTGTGATGGGGAGCTCCACTGTGACCACATCAGTGCCCACAAAGTCCTCAGCAAGCAGTGACACACTCTCACAGGTAAGGTTGGTGGCCAGATGTCCAGTAGTGGCCTTACCAACTCTGAGAGGCTCCTGTATCACAGATCAAAGGGTCCAGCCTGGGCCTTTGTGGGGGGGGGGGGGGGGGGGGAGGGAGGCGTTAAGGGCAGGGGGCCCCCATCTCAGGAAGGAACATGGAAGGCCCCAATCCTCTCAGATCCACCAGAAGCATTTCTTCTTCACCTTTTTGGTTTTCCGCCGTAAGTCCTGTTTCTCAGGGACTGGGGGGTCCACTGGAGACTTTGGTGGTGATGGTGCTTCCTCTGTTGGTCCCACTTCCTCCAGACTCTGCAGAACCTCACGGAACCTGCCTTCCTGCTGCCGGAAATCATACTCTACACTAGAAGACAGAGGGGAAGGATGGAAAGTCAATTCAGATCAGCACACACTGATTTAGCATCGCCAGTTACCCAGAGCACACAAGAGCAGAGCCTTGGGATCAAGTGGTGGGGTCTGTGGGGAACTCTTGCCTCCGTGACCTTGGGGGAGAGATGCTACCTCCCAGCAGAGTCTCCAGTTCCTCCTTGATTGAATCAGATCTTTTAGTGCTGCCTTGTAGGGATGTTGTTAGTAAGCACAGAACCTGGTAGCCTGGTGGTGTGGCCAGTAAATATGGATCCAGCCTCTTTCTCACCTTTGTTTAGTGTTCTTCATTGTTAACGCTGTTTTTACATTATTCATGGAAACTACCTCATTAGAAATACGTAAGCAACACAAAGGCATACGTTATAAAATCGAGCTCAGTTCCCTCATCTGTGAAATGTCAGTCATAATGGCACCTAACTCTGATGCTTCCTTTAAAATTAGATAAGGGATTGCTCAGAGCAGCACCTGGCGTGCAGTGGGCCTTTTGTATATGTTAGCTCCCACAGCTCCCATTACCACATTAGTGTCATCATTAACATTATTACCACTGTGCTCTTTGCACTCAACTCGGCAATGTGTCTTAGACAGCTATACCCATGATTACTTCTTAGTGTTCCTTAGTATGGATAGATTTAAATACTCTCCTGGGTATAGACAGCACCTCCTCTTTCTATTTTATTTGTCTGTTCTGGAGCTGTTAATGTATATTATATATCAGTTAGTTGTGTCCTAGTGACTACCCCCAAAGGTTTGTGAGGTAAACATTAGACCACATAGGACCAAGGTTCCCATAAGTCCATGAGGCATAGAATCAGTGAGGAGTCTGACCTGGAAGAGGGGTTTGATGCTCTCGTGACTTCTCTGTACCCAAGAAGGATCTAAACAGGTGTCGGCAAGCCCCTGCATGGCCTCCCAATCTTCTCAGCCTCCCTTGAACCTAGAGAACTAGACCAGTCCTGCCAGGCAGCTCTGCCCAGCCTCTGCCCTCAACTGTTCACTTTCTTTCTGTAGAGATTTGTTTGTAGAGACGTTTCAGTGCCAAGTGTTTGTTACCTGGGCTCTCAGGGGGCCCACAGATGAGAAGCCCACACTGAACTACAGAAAATGGCATAAAAGAACAGAGTATGCTCCTTGTTTAGCCAGGGGGAAAGGAAACGTTGTGTAAGGAAGACAAAAAGACCCCACACTGCCTTGGGATTACAGCGTGACTCACAGAGGCCCTTTATGCCCAGCAAGGGCTGAAAAGCAGCTGTCATTAAAAGGCCACCTGCTCTTGTCTCCAATCACATGTCACCTCCCAGAGCTCAAGATCAGAGTTGGCACTACTGTAAAAGTCAATCATAATTGTCATATGTTTGACAAAGAAGCTTCAAATGCAGCCTTGTCCTCACGCATTGTGAAGTGGGCCTGTCGTGCAGCCAGCAGAAGGAGCTATCAATAACCTTCAGCCAGTCTCTCCTCTCCTTTTTGGACATCCCTTCTTTCTGTTCTTCTCTACAGGGACATAATCCTGGCAGGGTGACCTATATAATGGATGAAACACAGGTTGTGTTTTTCAAAGCAAAGCTCCAGAGCTTATCGACTGCAAGATCCTGGGAAGTCACTTCTCAAGTAGTAGAGTGGTCCCTCTGCTGAATGAAGGTGATACCTCCTCCCAGGATCACAGGCAACTGTAGACTACAGGTGCATGTTCAATATGCAGCACAGAGCAGGCACCACACGTTCACCCAGGCACTCAACAAACATTGATTAAACATTATCCATGTGTCAGGTTCTGCTCTAGATGCTGAGAAAGGAGTGCTAGATAGATCAATACTTTTGCTGGCCTCCTGCATTGTTAGATCAGTGGCTCTGTGTTCCCAGTAAATGCTAACCCATATATGAAGCAGTTGGAGTCCTAGCCAAGTCTGTCAGTTCAGTGGCACAGGCACCAAACCCACATCACAAGTCTCATGCTTCCAAGATTGTTTGGTATTGAATCCCAGTTTGTCTTTGGGTTTCCATCTACACCACCTGCTCCTCCTTCTCCCCAGAGAACACTTGGGAGGTGGGTCCAGAGGACGGGAGGACAGTCATCAAGTAACCTCTGTATTTTCACCAAAGAAGAAGTTAAACAGTTAAGTTGCAAGCTCTGATCCTCAGCCCCTATATCACCGGGGGCAGGCATGCTTCACTGATTAGGAACATCCATATTCACAGTTCTTCCAGCTCCTGAAATAGCCCTGCCTTACCTGCTATGACAGAAAGCCAATCTTTCTCATAGAGCACAAGATGGAAACAAAGCAAATGGGCAAGACTCTCAATATTCTGTCTGATACAGAATATCCATCTGTCCATCCATCCATCCATCCATAAATCCATCCATCTGTATACCCATCCATCCATCCATCTGTATATCCATCCATCTGCATATCCATCCATCCATCCATCCATCCATCCATCCATTGACTCTGAACCCAACATGATGCTAAATTCTAGTGATACAGCTAGACAGACCAGGACACTGTCCCTGTAACTTGCTTCACAGTATTTGAGATAGGACAGAGGGGAAGCCTATCAACAGGCCACAGGCTAAGTATGTCCGTCAAGTCCAGTGTTTGGCTTGGGCGATCCGAATGTGCTTCTCTCAACTATCCCTTTTTTTCCAGGCCTTCATCCCTAGGTTTCTACCAAATTATCTGAACACACATGTACCACTAGCTACTTTCCTTGCCTTACATGTGAAGTTTCTGACGTCCCTAATCCAAAGCAAACAATAACCAACCACCTGTGTTTTCCAGGATTTACAAGTGACCCAAACCTATTTACAAAAGCTCTTTCTGGGTGATTCCAAAATGTGCCCCAGACCCGGCAGGCCAGGGAAGAAAAGAGCCAGAGACAGAATATAAACTCTGTCTGCTCTTCATGACTTGAAGCACTGCCCAGTACAGAGGCTGGGGAAGGGCTTTGGAGTTGAGCTCTCCCGGGGTTTGATCTGGGCCTGCAGCACTTACTGTCCAGGTGACCTTGAGCAGCTTTCTTCTCTCCCCAGGACTCAGCTGAATGTGGGAGCTGTAATAACAACCCTGCTAGATAGTTGTGCTTATGTGAATCCCTAAAAGGTGCTAATGGTTTACGTGGAAGACAGTCTCTACCCATTTGTCTCCTCTTCGATGGGTCCTTTGTCTTATCTCTTAGGAACGGCATGCAGCCCCACCTGTACCTCTAGCTCTCCAGTCATTGTATACCTTGGCCACAGCATTGCTCTTCACATCCCCCCTCATGTACATTCAGGGAAGAATACATTCTTATGTTTCTATGGAAACACAGCAGGGTTCCATTATAATCACTGGGATTTAAGGAGCACCCTTCCCCCTCTTGTGTCTGCCCCTACTGGTCTTGACAGTTTAAAGGGGATTGAAAGTGACTTTCTTTTCCAGGCCAAACAAATAGCAGAGTATTGAGAAATGTGTGTGCTTTGGAAAGAAATTGATTAATGTTTTTTAGGCCAAAGCAATTTATTAACATAAAAGAAAATTGTCACTTTTCTTCTTATTCATCCGCTTTACAAACTACTGTTTAGTTTAGAGGGGAGAAGAGGGGGTACATTTGGTGGCAGCTGGCTTGTAAACGGGGAGGGGCCACACCCCACCTCCCTCATCTGCCTTTCATCCCAAGGCTAAGCAGAAAAGAGGAGATGCCACCCACGCCATGCTTATCAACCCCTTGGAAAGAGGACTGAATTGCTTACTTGGTGATAATTCAAGTAATCCCTGGTGGAGAGATATTTGTAAATTCTGGAGAGGAAGTCCCTGTTTGGAGTTTGGGCTCAGATTTCAGGGTAGGACACCAACAACCTCATCAACCTGTCTCCCATCCTCTCCATCCTCTTGTCCTCCTTACCCACACAGCTGCACGTCATCCGCCCTGTCCACCATCTACATTCCACATGCTCCCTGTATTCCATACATGATCCTAAAAAGGAAGCCAAGCACTGAGAGTCTGGTTTAGGTGGAACCTATGTGGAGAGTGAAAGAAGTTGATAGAATGCAGGATCCAGAACTGGAACCATTATGACTAGTCAAGAAGGGTGAGGTGAGCCCTCTTTGAGGATGCACAAGATCAGGGCTGCCCAGTTCACTGGTTAGAGCCATCTACATCCAAGGCCATGCCTGAGCATATCGCCTCATTTAGACTGCAGGCTGGGGGATAGAGGGCAAATTCAGCTGACAGCCATCCTGGTAGGCACAAAGTAGAATGATGCTCTTCAGGGTAATTGAAAGGTAGAGCCTGTGCCATGGCTAAGCTGATTGAGAAGACAGTAGGGGATAGATAGAAAAAAATATAGATAAGTGGCTGGAGAAATGGTTCAGCAGTTAAGAGCACATACTGCTCTTGCAAAGGACCTGAGTTTTGCTCTCAGTACCCAAGCTGGGTGGCTCACAGCCGCCTATATCTCCAGCTCCATGGGATCTAACACCTCCTAGATTCCACAGCTACCCACACTCAAGTGAACAAATACCCACACAGACACACTCATACACACAATTAAAAATAAAAAGAAATCCTAAAAAAAAGACATATATAAATGCATGGCCAAATGATATCCCTAATTTCTAGATGATTTTGGCTGTGTAAGCAGAAGCTGTGTTAGCCAAAAGGAGATGTAGTTTTATACAAAACACAGAAAAGGGGGAGGGAAGAAGGCTCTGACGTTTTCACAAGTCCTTAAGATCTGCAGAGCATTTCAGATCTGTGTTTCCATTTTATCCTCAGGATGTCCCAGAGTGTTGTTAGGCCTCTTTAACAGATAAGAAAATTAACAAAGGGAAATCATACCTCATCCCGTGAACTATGATCAGATGTAAACTTTGTGTTTAAGTGTTGTTCAGATTTCCATAACAAAATACTATAGAGAGGGCAGTTGAAATAACAGATAAGAATTTCTCATTGTTCTGGAGACTGAAAAATCCACTAGCAGAAACATCACAAGTGATTCACTGCCTGGTGAGGGCTGCTTCCTGGTTCATGGATGGCTGTCTTCTCCTCATAACTTTAGGTGGAATAAGGGACCAACGAACTCCCTGGAATCTTGTCTATAAAAGCACCAATCTTTTCATGGTGGCTGGTGGCTCTACTCTTCTAACTCAATAATCTCCCCTTCCAAAGTTGCCCTGAATTGGGGCACTAAGATTTAAGGTCTAGATCTTGGAAGGCAGAAGCCTCCATCCCACAGCATCTGGCTTCCTGAGCCCCAGTTCTTTCTTCTTTCTCTCTAAAGAGGGAACAAATACTTCTACTTCAGGGTCATGCTCTGAGAAGCAGCAGTGAGACCCTGTTAGATTAGAATATGGAATAAGCTAAATGGGCAAGAATAACAATTATAAGAGGAATGGCTATCGTTTGTGGAGTGACATCTATATTGCAGACACTATGTTGTAAGGCAACATTCCCTCACATGACTCAGAGCCTCATGAAATAAATAGTATCATCTTCATTTCCCAATTGAAGAAATGGAAGCAGAGAGGATCAATACTCTGATAAGAATTTGGAGCCTGAAGCTTATGTGGCAAACACACACTGCATTGAAGGAACACTGTTACACGTCCCAAGGGGAGCGTGAATGGAAGAAATCATAATGAGGTGGGGTGGGGGGCAACAAAGGGCTGGTTCTCCTGAATGAACCCACAATCCTCTACGGAGCCAAATCTTTCCTGGGCTGAGCCACATGTGGGGTCCTCTCCAGCCCAGCTGCCTTCCTGCCCTGCAGTGTTCATTTTTAGACTTCAGAAGAGCCTTGAGAGTCAGCCCATGTACCCAGAAAAGATGCCCCCTCTCTGCCACTTAGGGAACAGCTTAGTAAAAAATTATCCCTGGGCTCAGCCATCATTATTAGTCTGGATCTTGGGTCTTCCCAGTGGGCCATCAGCAGCCCATTCTCAGCAGGTGGTGCTCACTGTCCTCAGCCTACAGGGAGAGCAAGCTGGCTAAGGAATGAATGCTTCCTGGAATTTCCCTGAAGACAAAACACCCCAGACTCCTCTCTGCTTCCTCTGCACCTCTCGGAAAGGCACTGTGGTTCTTTTCCATGGAGTCAAGGTATACCACTTGCAACTGGCCTCCTGCAGCTTTCCTTTGTGAGAATCAGCTGTGGCAATTGATAGGTCCAGGGAAGGGGATCTGTTCCTGTCCACTTGGGCAAATCGCATCACTTTGGAAATTGTCTTTGAGGAAGAATTACACTGTGGAAAAGTAGCTTTCATGTGTATACCCTATACCCCAGCACCACTGCCAAAGACAGTTCTCCTAAAGCTTTCTTGCCATGACTGGTTGCGTATTATTTACAGGATGTAACTTTGGCAAATGCACCCCTTCTCCTAGGGCATCTGTGTGCTGATGAGCTCTCAGAGGATGGCAGATTCTCCTCTGGGCTCACAGATAAGCAGAGCCAAGCTATAAGGAGCTCTTCGCTTTGAGAGCAAGCTGTACTTCCATGACAGCAAAAGCTTGTTAAGCTGTCAGAAAGAGTGAGCCATTTCTCAGAAAGGTAACAAGCATAGTAACTGAAGAGGCAAGGTCAAAGGAGATAGAGGACAGGAAGTCTTCTGGAAGCAGGACCTACCTAGGTTTGTTTGAGCCATAGCTGGCTAGGCTCTTGGGTGATTCAACCTCTCTGAGTCTCAGTTTCTCCATCTACACAATGGGAATAATAATCCTACCCACTTTTGAGGGCCATTTGGAGATTAAAATGAGATGATTCACAAATCGTTTAGCAAAGTGCCTGATGTGATGGCTGGTTTAATGAATGGTAACAATTTTTATATGAACTTGGCAAAGAAGTAAAAGTGTTGTCATTTGTAGCCTGTGTGTCCTTATAAAATCAAGCAAGAATCTCACAGGAATAATATTTATGGTATGTTTCAGCCTCTTTAGCTATTAATGAATTAAAGTAGGTTTCGCTCTTTATTGCAGATAAATTGCTGATGTTGTAAATCCTGCCCTTTTCCCTTTACACTCTAGAGAGAAGAAGAAAGAAGCCACCAGAAAAAGAGACAGGGACAAAGGACAAATAAATGACTTGGGTATCAACATGTACGCCTGAGAAATGTCTACTTATGCCCTATACTTTAGGGCTGTTTCCCAAAGATGCAGTTGAAACACTGCTTGTAGCCACTGGGCTGGGATGATGGGTGGCATTCCCATGGTGCTCAGGGCCTCCTGCATGTTCACACTGAGACTGTGGCACACGGTCCATACTGGAACTTGATTAGAGTCACAGATGCACATGTGACTTCTAGGAAGAATGGATTTATTGAGTGCTTTATCAACATTCTTTTCATGGCAGATTTCCTTTCAGGCCAGAGAAAAGACTATAGGGGGAAGACTGGTTCTCTGCATTCTCTGTTCATTCACCTGCCTCCATGCTGGGAGAACATGAACAACAGACAAAAGGGAAAAAATACTAAATAATTCAAGGGGAGAGTTGGTTGCTAAACCCACAGGGCTGAGGCCTACTGCAGTTTCTGGAGAAATAACCTTGTTCTCCAGTTCGGTAATAGCTTTAAGTGGCAGGCAAGACTGAGACCCAGTGGCAAAACAGCTCTAGGCACCGCCAGCCACGTGACCTTGCGCAGCTCACCAGCTCTGGGAGGCTCCCTTTGCTCTGTAAGTGAAACCCTTGTTTTCCCTCCTGCAGGGTGCACAGCTGTGTGGCTGTGACCTGTGTTCCAAGGAGCTCTTTGTCATGTACTGTTGCCATCAAAACCAGGGGGAGGAATGAGGATGCTGAGTAGAAAGGGAGGCTCCTGCAGAGGATCTCCTTTGAGTATCTGCTGGGTTTTTCTTGGAAGCAGAAGAGATGTCAGCTGTGAGGATAACAGAAATAAAGCACCTTGTGGTCTGTGGAGTTTGAAGTAATGAGAAGCTGTGTGCAGGGTTCCCACTAGGTACTAAGTATTGTATGTGCCCCGTTTAGAACATGGGATGACCACGCCCTCTCTTGAAGGGGGTTTGTGTTTGTGATGATCAGTGCCTGGCACATCCACTCCATCAAGCACCTGCTGTGAATCCTGCAATCCTCCAGGACTTTGCAGAGAGCAGGGCCCAGCCAGGCTTTGAGCTCTTCCTTGAGGATCAGACTTTGGCTTTGTTTGCCCTTAACCTTAATTGCTGGAGAAATGTCAGCTCGCATTGCTAATTGGTTCCTCATCTCAGGTGAGGCCAGGGGATCTAGGAAATGTGGGAAGAGTGAAAGACTTGAGACAGTAACCCCTAAGCAGTGTGTGCTGCAAGCCCTGAGCCCCAGAGTAGCCTGGAAAAGGGGCATCAGAAGCTATGCTTGCTCCAAAAACAGCGCCCTCTTCCTTCTGTCACCTCTGCCCTCCATTTTCCTTACACATGTGAGAAGGTCTAGGTGTAAGCATGTAACTCTAAGATCAAGACCAAGCAGCGGACTAACTCATCCTTCCAAGGACCTATATTACAAAGCAACACTAGTTTCTAGGCAAAGTTTGTGAACAAAAGCTTTCCACTCATAGATAGGTTTTCATGAAATCTCAGAAATCCGTTGTCATTTCCTCTTTCAAGACCTCGACTTTGGCTCATTCTATGATCCCCGAACTCTACTTTTCCAAGGTGTGTGCTACAATCCCATCTGAAGCAGTAGGATTGGGTGTGAGCCCAGCCCACATCACTAAGAGCACTAGGGCCTCTGAATTAGGGACCCACTGTCATGCTTTAAGAGTCCTGATTGGGGACAGCATCTTCAGGGCAAAGCCTCCTGACGTCCTTGGCTAAGTAGAACCTTGTAATGACAGAATATACTATCAAGCTCTAACAGTCACCAGATAGGTCTGGTCCTTAAAGGCAGCACACTCTGGAAGCTGGCTTACTACAGTCAGAACTGAGTTCTGAGATTCCTCTTTCTCAGTTGTACAAGTGGCTGGTCCTGGTGCAGTCTGTTTCTAATGGGAACATGTTAATGTAGTCTATATAATTGTGAAGACTGAGTGTGAGTGGACAGAGGCATTTTGCCAGTTAATAGATGCTCACTGGGTGGTGGCTTCCTTACTCTTGTAGCCTATTTTATCTGTTTCCCTTAAGTTTCTTCTCAGTTGACATCTGCCTTTAGCTGTTGAAGTTGTAAAAGTGATCAAGTCTGATACGTAGCCTCCAATGGGACACTCAGAATTTATATATTACAGGGGTTTAATGTGAAAAGACTGGCTCCTATTGCCACTGAAGCAGATGACCATGCATTTCATGGCTTGAGAAAACAGGACTTTCACTCTTCTGGTTCTGAGGAGGAGGGGCCACGGCCTTTAGCACTGTTGGTGAAGGTGTGTGAAGGTATGGGTGGTGCGCTTCCCCAGGGGAGGCTCAGTGAGAAAGCAGACTGCCCTCCCCGCTCCCCGCTCGCTCCAGCTTTCCGTGACCTCTTACAGTCACCACATCTCTCACTCTCCTGTCTCCTTCTTGCCCTGGTGAGGATCTGTGCATAACATTCGGGCTCTTTACCCACTCTGCCTCATCTCAAGGCCTTAACTTAGTTACATCTGTAAAGTCCCTTCTGCCAGAAAAAGTCACATCTTCCCAGGGTCCAGGAATTGGGATGTGCCCATCTCAGGCATCTGCCTCCTGCCCTGAGTTTTTCATGTTTTACCGGGAGAACCTGCAGCTCCAACACTTTAGAGATCTTCGCACCATAGCAAGGGTGCTGTGACCCAGCAGAGTTCTGTGGCTCTCCACAGTCACACTTTGCCTTTCCTCCAGAGCTGGCACAGAAGTCCTGGGCGGTAATGCTAGATGGTCACAAACAACAGGATCTCGGTGTCCTGTGAAACGCGGCAGCTCTCTGAGTCATCCACAGGAGATTTGATTAGGTTCCATCTCATTGAGAATATGTGGTGTTCCAAGTATTTTAAATTGGCAAATCCATGAGCTAGAGTCAGTCATTATTTGATTCGGCTCAAAGGACCCACAGCAAACCTACTACGTAGAAGTCTTCTCGTCCTCATAAGAACATCTGATTATTACAAACCCCAGGACCCCACTCCACGTGGGGCTGCACACAAATATCAGCAGTAATTTTATTATGGGGTGAGCCACACTGCTGTCTCCAGCTCTCTACTGCTTTTAACTCCTACCATCAGACAGCTTCTTATTTCTTTCATAATCATCAGTTGTGCACCAGCTCTGGCTACACATGGCCAATGACTGAAGGTCTAGTCATGTGCTGGAGGAAGGAACTCCAACACTGTTAGGATGCATTAGGATCCGTGATGTAGCAGAGGAACGTTCAGGCCCTGGCATCCTTCTTGGGTCCTTCTTGGGAGGGAACTGGCTTTCCTGACAAGTCAAGGAAAGAATCATGGAACAGGAAGTATTTCATAAAAGAGGGGAAAAGGACATATATGTGCACCATGGGACATTCAGCCAAGAGGAGTTGAAGACAGAGCAGGTGAAGTCAGCTAAAGTCAATAGGAACCAGGGCAAGACTGTTTAGCAGGGCACTAACATGGCCAGAGTCTTCTTTCAGGCATGATTTAGCCATGTGCATGGAGGAGTACTTAGGACCTACTAGGAAAAAAGAGGAACCAGTATTCAAGTGACAAAAGTCAGAACAGAGGGGCTGGCATGTGGGAGCTAGATATAGCAGGCAGAATTAGCAGCCAATGTGCATCGTAAGAAGAGCAGACAACAGTGATGGCAAGTGTGGTGTGTTTATGGAGTTAACGAAATAATGTGGAAGGAGAATTAATTTTCTAAAGGAAAACGAAGAGCAGAGCATGAACTTAAGCTATTGCTATGGTTTCAATGACTGTCACAGTGTTTATGTGTTCAAGGTTCAGCCCCAGGGTGATGATATTAGGGGCTCCTATGGGCCTTTAGCAGCTGGGGCCTTGTGAGAAGTCCTCGAGTCATTGGGGGCTTATCTTTGAAGGGGACTGTGACTCCAGTTCAGTCTCTTTCTGCTTCCTGGCTCATGATATAAGTGGTTTGTTTCACTGTGCCTTCCTTCTAGGGTATGAGGCCTATATGCTATGAGGCTAGAAGCAATGGGGCTGCACAAGAACCTGGACTAGAACCTCCAGAACATGAGCTAAGTCATAAGTTAGTCACCTCAGGTATTTTGTTACAGTAACAGGAAACTTATAGATACTAAGCATATATATCTGTGATTAATTGAAAATTACACATATGTGCATGTATATATGGATATCTAAAACATACAAAGACCCTTGGGTAAGTGTGACACAGAACTAAAGTCCATGGGTGCCACTGAAGGGCAGGGAAGAGGCTAAGGATGGAAAGCCGAGCGTCCTTCCAGATAGCCCCCAAACCATTCAGTTTCCCTCTCCTCCCTGGCTCCTTTCAAATATCACATGACCAGTGTCTCCCTTCACCCACTATGAAGGGTGTGTTTGCAGCTCACTCCTCATTTCCACTTCCTAAGTGACGTGTCTAGATGGTAGATGGTGTTTCTTTTAGGGGGAAAGACATCCTGTTATTTCCCCTGAAAATATTGGAAGGATTTTATAAACTTAAATCAAGTAGATTTTTTCTGGGAGCTACATCCGAAAAATAAACGCATGAGGCATATAGCCAAAGCTCTCCAAAGAGGTTCTACTGACTATTTTTAGAGTGAATGTGAAGATGAAATGCAGGCAGATATGGCTGGAGGAACAGGGCACAGGGCGAGGGAAGGGGGAGGGATGTGTCTCACAGAGACCTCGTGCCCTTGAGAAAAAGAAAAGGATCGCACTGTTCCGTAAACTTCCACCAGTGTTCATCATCTCTGGGGGTCTCTTTCTGCCTACTGTGGTCTTGAACTAGCAGCAATTCCCCTGCATCAGCCTCACAGTGCTGGGATTACAGGCAAGCCTCACTATGCCTGCCACATCAGTGGTTTTGTATGAGATTCCCTGCAGCATCTTCACAATTATTTATTTAATATTTTCTTTTCTGAATCAGTCGACTTTTAAAATTTAAACCATCATACAAATCAAGCAGTATCATTTGAAAATGGAGACTCCCATCATTCCTCATGAATATGTAAGAGGATTAGTTTTGTAAGTTAAAAGCGTCCATTAAAAAAAGTTGAAAATGACTACATTCTGGCTGGATACTCTTGCTTGCCCGTGGCTATGAACCTGAGACCCGCTCTGTCTTTGCAAAGGAATGTGATAAGCATGCATTAGAAAAGGCTGAAACACACAGCAGCGCCAAGCAGAGATTTTCCCTTCTAGGTAATCGGAATGATTGAAATAAATTTGAAAAGAGAACAAGTTTCTTACTAAGGTAATTCAGTGTTATTTAATCTCATGAGCCACTAGTGGCATTCATACTACCCCTGGGGTAAATTGGCCTGGGATTAAAGCTTAAGGAAAGTGAATGGAGACTGGACAGCCTGAAACCAGCTTAAGGTAGGGTAAAGCCAACTCCCACCCCTCCTCTGGGGTGTTCAGCTAGAAAAACACAGAGACAGAGACAGGGGTGTAGCTCTACTAGTACTGTGTTTGCTCGGCATTGCAAAGCCTTAGGTTTAATTCCCAGTGCTACAAAACAAGAATAAGCTCCAAGCAGTGTTTCTTTCTGGTATGTGGAACTTCTGAAGTTCTGGAGAGCCATGCCTGAGGTCTTAAGGTATCAGTACTGGTGCTGTGCTCTTTGGTGATATTTGATCTCCTTAAGGGAGAATTTCTGGCAAGAGGAAAATCCAAATGTGGCTTAGAGGCCAGAGAGGATGAGTTGGATAAGACCAGTGACCTCATATGTCTTGACAGGAGCAGGAAGCACAGCCATTGCTTTTGGCTGATGCCTATGGGCACACCACTTAGCAAACCTTATGTGCTGCTAATTTAGCAGCAGCACCTCTAGGGAAGAAGGCCTCATGGGCAGTCCGTTATGAGCCATGTACTTTATGTACGTAGATGGGTACTGGACCCATCCGTCATCAGGCAGAGAGACCATAGCTTAGCAAGGCCTACGGATGAGTATTTCATATCACTTATTCATTAGCTTCTAAGATCTGACTTTCCGGGACACAACACATGTTTGAAGTAATTTGAAATGTTAAAAAAAAAAAAATGACAACTCATCTTCTCCCTGTTGCCGTGACAGGGATGCTGTTCTGATCTTTTTGCTTTCATCAGATTAATTGCCCGCTCCTTCGCAGTGGTTTGGATACAAGGGTGCAGATACTATCTGGGAAGACAGTCTGGCTCTGAATGGCAAAGAGGGCCAAGTGTTTGGAGGGGCGGATGCAAATGATGCTTGTTCCCCTAGGATGGAGGAGGACACAAAGGTGTGCAAAGCCAGCTGGGATGTAAGTTCCTTTACAATGCATGCATGTTTGAAAGAAGTATTAGAAAAATGCAAACATTCTCAGACTCAGTGGAAGGTCACAGTCTAACCAAATATTGTCACTTTTAATTCAGCTTAGAATAACAGACTGTCAGAATACAAGGTACCACTGAGACCATCTAATTAAAGGCCCTCATTTCTCAAATGAGGGAAACTCAGAAGCCAGAAATTATTTGCTCAGGGGAAGGTCACAAAACTCATGGTAGACTGGAAAATAACCACTTGTCCTTTTCCCCAAGATAAACCAAATTTAAAAATAGCATTTAAGGTAACAGAATGCACATCATTTAACTACCTGAAGGAAGACTGTCCAAAATGTAAGTGGAAGTTAGTTCAAATTAATTCTTCCTGCTTCTGAATAGTTCTACCCCGCCACTCTCTGTTGAGACATTTAATAATTTTTGTCCACTTGGTAATTAGAATTAATTTGCTTAAGATAGGAGACATAAAGAAAAAAAAGAAAAAAAAAGCAATTGATGAAACTGCCTATTACATTCCTCAGTTCCACAAACCTTGTTCGAGAACCCCATTTTCTGTGGGAGATTCCTCTTTGAAGAAAAAGACATGGTTTTCTGTTGGAGGTGTTTACTGGGCAATCTTAAGTCTCCTGTGAAAATATGTGGTCCTCTGTGTAGGGAGCTGATGGGTTCAGTGAGAAAACAGAACCCCAAGGTCCTGCCTGTGTGAGCATAGACTGATGCTTAAGTGCCCAGTACCTCATGGGATAAGATACTGGCAGGGGAATGAGAAAACTCTGACAGAAGACACAGCCATCCTTACAGGGCAGTGATTTACCTGGGCCCTATCTCTCATTGGAGGGAGAAAGGTCGGTCATGCAGAAAGCAAAAGCATACACTTTTGTCAAAACAAAATTAGACGTCATCAACTGAAATGACTGCTTTGACCGAGTTTCCACAGTGCCGCCCAAAGCAGGCTTCCAGCTGTGGAGACACTGATCATTCAGTGGTGACAGCAGGGAGCCTCTGGGTGTGTGTAGAGATATGCAGTCCCAACAGGCATTCAAAGACAATTTATGGCTGTCCTACAGCAACTCTGGAGAGAGATTATTGTTCCCACTCTATAGCCGAGGAAGATGAGGCCAGGCCGAGCAGACTGACAGCAGACTTGGGGATCCACACAGAACTTTTGATGTTTCACTTGTACTACTACTAACAATTCCTTTTACTACAGCCTTGCCCTATATTGGAAGGAAATAGTATTTTTAGAAATGAATGCAAAGTACTCAGCACAATTGTTAGCACAAAGAGAGCTTAGAGTAGAGGACGAGGCAGTGAGATGGAATTAACTGAGATCATAGACTGGGAATTAGAAAGATCTAGATGTAAGTCTTGAGGCTGGCCCCTTCTTCTCTCAAGAAAATATTCTACATGACAAATGGCTGAACTTCCCCAAACTATAACACTCAACTCCTGACCAATACCTGAGATACACACATGTACAGAGAACTAGTTGGGTATCTGTACTCAAGGTTACCTATGGGTAGGGAAGACTGCATCAAGGAATGTGCTTCTAGACTCGACGGTTAAAAAAACAAGCAGCCCCTGCCTTGCACTTTAGGGTTCAGGTCCTCCTCATCTTTGCCTCTCCCAGTTTTCTGCACTTAGGGAAGTTTGCTAGCATGTTCTGTGGACCTGTGGTTTTGTACCCTGCAGAGCAGGCCTTATTTGGGGGCTGGTACCTGTATATGATACATGCTGTATTCTGGCAGGTGCTGCAGTTGTTGAGATCTTGGCCAGTCCGGTAAAAGTTGCGCCTACAGGAAAGAAGAGATACATGATAAATTCGTGGACCAAAGCCACAGAGACATGTATTCCACCAACCCATCTCCTAGTCCCTTCAGCTCGGTTTTCATGATGCCCAGAAGTTATGCAACCATTATAAATAAGGAAAACGAGCCTGTGACAGCAGGACCTCACATTTCTGGAGGGATTGGTACTTTTTTTTTTTTGGTCTTTTTGAGACAGGGTCTCCCTATAGCCCCAGCTGTCCTGGAACTAGCTCTGTAGACTAGGCTGGCCTTGAACTCACAAAGATCCGCCTGCCTCTGCCTCTGCCTCTGCCTCTGCCTCTGCCTCTGCCTCCTGAGTGCTAGGGTTAAAGGCATGCGCCACCACGCCCAGCCTGGATTGGTACATCTTTAACACTTTCAAATCTCAGGTGATTTTCCTGCTCAGCATCCTGAAAGACGAGATATTTACAAGTGACTAGAAGACAGTATGAAAGCCCTGAGCCCCTCACTTCATCACGGTGCCCTGTCACCTCAGGCAGTTTGGAGTCTGGCTCCTAATGACCACTGCCAGCTAGTTACTGTTCTTTCCAATTCTGTTTGATGATCTTCAGCCATTGTTTTCTCTTGGTCTTTAGAGTCTTTCTAGAGGAATAAGTTATCCCAGACCTCAACAAATACTACTCCCGCCCCCGCACACACTGCTGAATCTATCATTCAGGAAAGCAGGCCATGGCTTTCTTCTCTGCAGATCTATAGCCCCATTCTCATGTAACTGAGTCAATCAATGGAAGACAGCCTCAAGTCAGTAGAGAGGAAGCCTAGCTTAATGGCCACCTCGAGTCCTTTGTGACAAACACACATAGAACTACAACAATGCAAATTTAGTTAACTCAGAGGATGCAAAGTCCCTTCTTGCTGTTACACCCCCTATCAATTATCAACTGGATCCTCATCTTTAGAAAAATCATTTTTTAACCCTGGGTCTCATTAGGGCTTTTCTTCAACCTGTTGACACCTGGAAAGCATATATAACCGAAGGAGTCCCCCCACAGCCACCAAAGCATATATAACCGAAGGAGTCCCCCCACAGGCACCAAAGCATATATAACCGAAGGAGTCCCCCCACAGCCACCAAAGCAAAGTAACTCAGGCAGAGAAAATGAGGTTTCAGTTATGATGGGGAAACATCAGACCTCAAACATTTTGGAGATATGTTGCTTATGGTGACTCACACTCTTACTTTCTACCCCTTCCCATCGATGACCTCGCCCAGTGATTTTTATCACAAAGAAATTCACCTTACCCTTCAGTGAGGGCACGGGCTTTCTCCAAGTCTTGAATCACATTCAATAGGACTTTAATTTTCTCTTGGTTTGAGTGCAGAGATTCCTCCACAGATTGCAGCCGGCCTTGGAGGTCACAGAGGTCCCCCTGTGCCAGGTGACTGTGACTGCCACCACTGGTTTCCCTACCGCTCCGAGGTTTACTCTCATGCCTTGCAAGCGAGGAAGCGAGGCAAGCACTTCCAAGAAAAGTCTGATGCTCTGGGTTGTCTGACTGGCCAGGGAGCTTTGTCACCTGCTCCTGACACATGCCAACAGACTTTGACACACTGCTAGTTTTGAGGGATTCCAGGTCCTGGTGGCTGTCACTCGAGGTTGATGCTGGACAAGCCAAGGCTCTTCCTGCATGGGCTGGCTGCCTGTGGGAGCCTGGAGCAGGGGAGCTGTGAGTCCTCGGAGGTGAGGGAACACACATTTTCTTTGACTGAGATGACAAAGGGCCAAGATCTGTGTCATCAGGGTTGTCTTTGGGCAAAAGCAATTCAGGTGTGAGTTTCCCTGTGCCTGGCATGGTGTTGGCACTGCTGGTAGCATTTAAGCAGGAGGGGGATCTTTCTGAATCTGATGCTAGCACTCTTCTCCCATCACCTGGACAAGAGGCATCCAAAGGGGGTAGAGAGTTGCTAACTTCTGCCGAGCTGTCTGGGCTGAAAGCAGGCTCTCTAGTGTCCCAGGTCGGACTGTGGTAAATATCGTCTGGGACCTGAATGGCAGCTGTTGTTTTCTCTGAGGCCCTCCAAGTCCCAGCTTCAAGGCAGATGCTAACAGGCCCATTGCTTTGCACCTTGGACATCCTAGGAAGAAATGGGTGGGACATTTTGACCCTTTGAGGCCCATCCTCAAGATGCTGAGCCAGCTTCAGGTAGGCAAGGTCAGAGGACACGATGTCCTGTTCGGAGAGGTTGCCGTTGACCTGGATGGCACTTGGGGATGCCGTTGGCATTTCCACCAGGGACTTGCTAGCTGTGAGTTTCTTCCTTTTGAAAACTGGGAAATGCTTCCTGAGACTGGGGGAGGTCTGGATGGAAATGCTCCGAGAACCTCCTGCCTTGTACGACCTGGGGAAAGACAGCGAGTAGGTGGGCGGGTGATGGTGCCGGGCTGCCTGTGTCTTCCCCATCATCCCTGGGTCTTCAGGGGGCTGCCCATCAACCTCGGTTAGGCCAGCTGGGTTCTTAATGTTCCCATCTTCCTTGAATCGCACTTGCTGGGATTTGCTCCTGCGGTGGTGTGGTTGTTTTAGAAGCTCCACCGACTCAAGACTGTTTCGCTTCAGCAGCACAGGCCTCACTTTCATGCTTTGCTGGGCCATCGAGCCTCAGTGGGAAGGAATGGGGCTATGCACTTGTCCTGGGCTCATCTCCTTTAGGTCTTTAGAGCAGCATCTAATGATGACGTCTCAGACAAGGAGAATGGCCAGACAGGATGTAGCGGTCCTCTCCTCTTAGTACTTGTAACCCCGCCAGCCATTCCAGCCCGACTGTTCGTCTTAGGGGCTATCTGTAATGCATCCTCTGTGGTTGAAATATCATGCTGTTCCAGTCATAATTGCTACAAAGATGAAGAGCAAGTTGTCTAACTATGAGATGCCTGACCTACCAAGAGAGCTGATGGGCTGTTTATCAATGGATGCCAGGGAGCAGTTCTGATCCTAAAAGAAGCTCACTATATTAAACAAAAAGACAACAAAATACCATTTGGAGGATAGTGCCACACTCAGAATGTGTGAATTCCAATAGAAACCTGCTATGTCTAGAACATATGGTTGCTTTTCCCAGAGCATCGAATTCCAGTGCAAAGATATCAGACCCTTAAATACATCTTCTTGCTGTGGCATGTAAATAGGCAGAGAAGGAGACGACCTGGGGCTCTGCGGCTTTGACCGTACATGATGCTCCCAAGGGAATGTGCCCATTTATGTCAATCACAAATTCCTCCCTTGGAGCCATTATTTTCTTTCATGCCGATTCTCTGTGTTTCATGGAGGGAAACTTATCTTCCTAAATAGCCTTACAAGACCCAGTAGGCTGTGAGCAGGGCAGAATCAAGGCATCAGGGAAATGCAGAGGGCTCAGCTCCTTGTGGTAGAGTCATGCTTGGCTGAAGTTCACATACAGGCAGGGAGCCACATCTGCAGCTTCTTTCGGTGGTGTTGAGCTGAGAACCACAAGCACTGGGTCTGTGGGACCAGTATCTGAGACTGGACAGCCTTTGCAAACAGTCAAGGAGCACCTGAAAGGGAAGAAAACACAGTCACCAAAGCCAAATCTCTTAGCTGAGTCGTTAGGAGCAGGAATGCCGAGGATTCCACTCCATGTGCTGCTTCCCTCTGAGAGCCAGGTGTCCTGTGGGTGCAGGGCCTTAAAATAAAAGGCCTCATCTCTGCCTGGATCCCTCCACCCTCTACTGGCAGCCATCGCCCAGCTGGCTCCTCTTCATCCATGAAAGCCCACCTGCAATAGCACTGTACAATGGCTTTCTCCTTATCCCCTTTTCTTAAAAGCAGCTTTCATTTTATTTTACTTTTTTGCAACAACCACAAGCAGGAGCCATTACAGTTCCTTCAGATGAATGGTAGATGAATGGTTAAACAAGCTATGATACATCCAATGCATAAAATACTACTCAGCAATAAAAAGAAACAAGGTGTCGATATACACCTACCACTTGGATGGAGGGGTGAAGACAAGACCTCTCAAGAGGTTGCTTTGTATGATTCCATTTACACATCATTCTTGACATGACAGAGCTATAATAGACAGCATGTTAGTGACTACCAGGGTGGAGAGAGGAAGAGGAAGTGGACATGGCTATAAAATGGCTGCACAAGGGATCCCTGTCCTCACATCTTTCAGATGCAAGTCACAGCTGTCACTAAATAGTTATTAGTGCATACATTTATTGAATGTGCATCATACCACTACCCTGTATCTCCAGAGGCCGGGTCTGAACTCTTCTATTCTGTGCTTGGATTTCCAGCCCTCCTTTGGGTGCCCTGCAGGTACTTAATGAGCATGTGCCAAAAGAATGCATGGCGGAGTGAAGCCAAGGTCCCCAGGTAGCAGAGGAGAGCCAGGAGATGGTCAGGGCAGGTAGATGGCTTAGGTACTCCACACATACCAGAGAACCCATGCTTCTTCCAGCTGCGACTGTGACATTTACTTAAAGACATGAGTTTCCCCTAACATCGTCATTTGTATTGCTTTCCAGGAGATAAATGTGCGTGTAATTCTCCGAGGGACATGTACTTGTAACAATAACAGCTACCATTTATTGAACACTTATTTTTTACCATGCTAGGGACTTCCCCCATATCAATCATAAAAACTCACATTTACTAATGTGACAGGTGCTATTCTAAGCTCTCTGCAAGTCTTAACTTGTTCACTCTTGCAAACCTCTCTTACAGTGATAGATACTATTGTCTCCATTTTAGAGTTGAGGATATAGGCTCAGAATGGTTAAGTACAGGCCTGAAATAGACACAAATAGTGGTAACACCAGGATCTGAACCTAAACAGTGTGCTCTCCAATAGATAACTGCTTATAACACTTCCCACCCTGCATTTGGGGGTCCAGTGAGGTGCAGCCTACATGTTTCCCTCAGGGTCATCAGCTTTCCTTGAAGTTGCTAGACAACATCAAGACTACTTTGGCTTTCTCTGCTCATCTGACCTGCTGTGCCTGGGTGTGTATGGGTTGCAGGTCCCAAAAGGGACATGAGTCCATCTGAAATAGATCCTCTCCCTTACTGACTAAGGACGTAATGGGTTCTTTTTGTATGGATCATTGCTATGCATAAAGTTGGGTGACATCCATCAGTGACTATGTCTCATGGGTCTGATGAGAAGTCACTGAGACAGTGTTGACAAAGATCTCAGCCCACAGCCTCACTGGCAGGAAGCAGTCAGCACATGCTTCCTGTTGCTGGCATCAGGAACATTTCCTGTAGCCATATCGCTCTGTAAGTGCCAGAGAGTGGATGGCTGTGTGTGTTGATGGGGAGACAGACCATAGCTTGCAGCAATATGCACAGGGCTCTGTAAACCCACCTGTGGGCGAACCACCTTCTGCAGCTTTTCCAGAGCAGGTAGACCCTTGTTTAGGATAGAATAAGTAGTGCTGGGGAGACCATCTCAAACCAACCATCTTTCACCAGTCTCATTATGTAATTCCCCAGGGGCATGACTCTATTACTGCCCCTCCCCATGACACGGCAAACAACTGCTTTAAAATCATTTTAATGATTCTATAACGTTGTATAGGATTTTTAGGTCTAGTTCAATCCAGTCCCTCCCTCCTATGAGTAAGGGCCCCTTTTTTAAGTAGCAGCTAAGCCTGCCTGGATATTTGTGGGGATAAGGAGCTCAGTAGTTGTTTCATAGCCAAATAATAATTATTGTTTGTTGATAATAACAAATATGTTTTTTTGAAAACTCACTGTGATCAAGGGCTGTGTAGGCATTTGGCATTCAATCTGCAACATGACCCCCTGTACTTGATCCCAATTTTGTAGAACGAGCAGCTAATATTGGTGAGACCATCAGATGCCTGAATCCAGCAGCTTGTGCCCCACCCCTTCACTTCACAGTCTAGACATCCCCAGGCCTACTTTCGTGAACTTCTTTGCCTAATGATCCTTTATCTTCTTTTTTCGCCTGTAACTGTTCATCGGTGCTTCATTCCACAAACATGAGATATAAGCTGCAATTGTGTGAAGCTGGTCTTCATGTTGGTGTATAGGGGCCATGGATTATGTGCCAGACATCGTGTGACTGGTATTTTTCATTTGCTCTCTTTCTTGTCACTCTTAGAGGCAGATGCTATCAATCCCCCGCTTTGTTTGTTTTTTTTTAATATATTTTTATTTTATTTTATTTTATTTATTTCGGTATGTGTATCAATGTACTGTCTGCATGCAGGTTTGTGCACCCGTGTCGTGCAATGCCGCGGAGGTCAGAAGAGGGTCTCGGATTCCCCTGGAACTGGAGTTCTCCTGGAATTGGAGTTTCAGATGGCTCTCGGCCGCCATGTGGGTGCTGAGGATCGAACCCGGGTCCTCTGCAAGAGCGGTTGGCGCTCTTAACCGCTAGGCCATCTCTCCAGCCCCAATCCCCTGCTTTGTAAATGAGGATATGGAGGAACAGAAAAATAAGTGGTTCACCCTAAGTTCCTTCCCTGAAAAATGACAGAGCTGACCTTTGAGCCTAAGGACTGACCCTGCTCTAGGCTCCTAAGTGCTGGGCTTTGCCACTTTCTCCTTGGGTTGGAGGACCAATCATTCAAAGCAGGGCCAGCAGCAGGCTTCAGACTCCCTCTGCCCTCTCCTCTGAAAGCCAGTTGTCAATGTGATTTCAGTGATGCTCTTTCTCTGGGAAATCTACGTACCCTATAGCAGTTGCCAATTGACCTTTAAATATAGTTGATTTTCTGTTTGTAAAGATACCATATATTCATTATAAAGTTCAAATAATATAGTTTTTTTTTAGGAAGGAAGAAAAAATTGTTGCATACCTCCCCCACTGGAGCCGTCACGCAGCACCAACTGGGAACAGCTTATTCTTTGTCTACCACAGTGCAGTGCATGTACATGCTGTACTCCTGGAGGGGGCGATGGACAGGAAGCCTTTCAATGAACAGTCTGGAAAATTTCCACATTGTGCCTTATAGACTGCTGCCTTCCTTCTGGCTAGGCCAGCAGGATTCTGTTGTAGAGCATACCTTGATCTCCTTAAATAATACCCATTTGTTGATATTCAAGTTGTTTCTAAATATTTGGTGTTATTAGTAATGCCATAAGTAACATGTTTTGTGTGTGAACTTTAAAACATTTGTCTAATTATCTCCTTGGAACAAATTCCTAGAAGAATTAGTGAATCAAAGGAACTATATTTAACATTTTGTTGAATTCCCATTTTATAACTTTGCCTTTCAGCATGTTTTATAAATCTGCAGTCTCACCACTACGTATGGGAGACCCTTTACTACTGTCTCTGCTACTGTGTTTGGGCAGTTAATGATTTTTTTTTATAATCATCGCTAGTAAAGTGAAAGAAATCTTGTATCTCATTCTTATGGAACTTGTTAAAGATTGAGCGTTTAAAAATGTTTGTTTCATGCTATGTTTGGTTGAAGAATGAAAACTTGAAACTGAAACTTTGAATAATCATGTGGACATGGGAATTCCTGTGTCCTTGACAGGGTATAAGTTTAGGAAATGCACAGTCTTCACTTTAAATAAGTTGTGTGTGTGTGTGTGTGTGTGTGTGTGTGTGTGTGTGTGTGTTCCAACTTTTCTGTCTCTCTTGGCCTCTGGGGCCTTTGCGTTCACCTAAGCTGAGTGGAGGCCTTAGGTCCCATGGGCTCCCAGCTGACCACTAATTTGTTGGGAATTCCCTTTGCCTTGGTAGTTAGGGCTTAATTAATAACCTGGCCAGAGTCCAACACCTCACTCCCCAGAGTGATCCACTGCACACTAGGGCCTGGCAGTCAGTGCCAATCTTTGCACTACTTTGTTGGTTTCCTTTGTTTACTGATTTATTGAACACAAACTGTTTATGTTCCAGCTGTATCTTTTCCCCACATCGGATGGTCCTCAGAGAGTTAGTGTTTCCTCCTTTTGCCAGGCATAGCTACCTTTAACCTGTGTAATCTTTAAGCTTTCTCTGTACTGTATTCCCAGCTCTTTTTTCTGCAGTGCATGTAGGTAGTGCTGTGGAGGTTTGAGATCCAAGGCTTGGCTCGTAATTGGCCTGGACTGGAATATTTTACTTTCTGGCCTGGAACAGTGAACTGGCTTGCATAAAACCTCACAGAATTATTGTAATGATTAAAAGAAGTATCTAAAATGGGTGTGGTGCCACACACTTTAATCCCAGCACTGCAGAGTCAGAGACAAGTGCATCTCTGAGACTGAGGCCAGCCTGGTCTACATAATGAGTTCTAGGTTAGCTAGGGCTACAAGAAGACTCTGTCTCAAACAACAACAACAGCAGCAGCAGCAGCAACAACAACAACAACAAAAGATGTCTGCAGTGGTTAGTAGGTCAATGTTACTTTTCCAGATAGAATGCAAATGGAGATAAGAGATGCCGGGCTTTCCACCTTCTCTTCCCGTAGTAACTGGAGGTCCATTGATGAGAGGAGATGTACATGGGCAGCATTCCTAGGGGCCCCGCCCTTCTCCCGGTCACCTCCATACCTCAGGAGCTTTGGCCGTCCTTATCTCCCTGCATCATCATTCATCTATTCACACTCTGCCTTTCTCGCTAAACTGACTAAAAACCCCTTGCAAGCCTGGCATGGTAGCAGCCTACTCCAACCCCCCAAGCCCTTGCCCCTAACTCGACATGGAACAGACTTTAATTGAATTTTCATACAACAGATGAATTTAATTTCATATTTTCTAACCTGCCTTGTCTTCTACAGCATAAAATCGTTTCTGAGAAAATCATTTAAGAGGTGAGATCTTACTGTATTGCTACACCAGCCTTGAATTCTTGGGTTCCAGTGATCCTCCTGCCTTAGCCTTCCAAGCATCTGGGACTCCATGCACATACCACTGCTTCCAATGGCATGGCGTAGTTTTATAGTTAGCATGGAATAAATATTTGCATATTTATTTAATTAAGAATGATGGGGCTGGAGAGATGGCCTAGTGGTTAAGAGCACCGACTGCTCTTGCAGAGGACCCGGGTTCAATCCCCTGCACCCACATGTCGGCTGAGAACCGTCTGTAACTCCAATTCCAGGAGAACTCCAGTTCCAGGAGAATTGGACACCCTCCTCTGACCTCTGCGGCACTGCACGACACGGGTGCACAAACCTACATGCAGACAGTACATTCAAATAAATAAATAAATAATAAATAAATAAATAAATAAGAAAGAATGAACTTCCTTCCTGCTTTCCCATTCAGTGATGCATTAGCAATAGGTCTCTGGGATGAATGAAATATGCCTGCTCTTTTTAGTATATGATGATTCCCCAATGTATGACTCAGATTGAATTTCATTAAACTTTTGGGGAGCCAATTAGATGTGCACACTATAATAGACATGGTACAGATCCTAAAGAGGAACCAGACTACATGCATCCCTACACAGTAGGAAGAAATGACCTTGCAGTGTCACCAAGGTGTGGAATGGACTCCTAGGAAGTAACACAAGGTATGACACAGAGTTGGGGACAACTTGGAAGAGGAATGTGATTCATTTCATGCATGCAAACCTCACTTTAACTATTAGGGTGTTCTTCATGTTAATTGGGGTTTAAAGGGCCAGATAGTAAATATTTTCAACTTCGCTACCTATAGTTGTCTGTTTCAACAATTCAAGACTGTTATTGTGACAAAAAAGTAGTGAGAGACAATTTGTAAACAGATGTCTGTGTCTGTATTCTAAATCAAACTTGCTTATAGAGCAGGCAGTGCAATGTGGTCATAGGTTGCCAACCCCAATTTTAGATTCTGGGAAATCATTGCTGGGTTTTGAGCAGGAGACTCTTTTTTTTTTTTTTTTTTTTTTTTTTTTTTTTTTTTTTAAATTTTTATTTTTAAATTTATATTTTTTTTTTTTTTTTTTTTTTTTTTTTTTTTTTTTTTTTTTTTTTTTTTTTTTTTTTTTTTTTTTTGGTCTTTTTGAGACAGGGTCTCCCTGTAGCCCCAGCTGTCCTGGAACTCACTCTGTAGACCAGGCTGGCCTTGAACTCACAAAGATCCACCTGCCTCTGCCTCCCAAGTGCTAAGATTAAAGGCGTGCACCACCATGCCGGGCCAAGCAGGAGACTCTTAATTTTTCCCTCCTTTCCTGACAGGTTTACTCTCTTTCTGTACTGGAGTCAGTAATAACCTTTGCTATTTATGCCACATCTTACAATTTACAAAACATTTCAAATCCCATGGAATCCCCAATAGGAAGCCAGCAAGCATTGTTTCTAGTTTAAAGTGGAGAATCAGATGACTTGTCCTTAGTCACAGGGCTGGAACTGGAACCTGCCACCAGTCTCAGGACCCCAAGTCCTCATTATGTTCACTTAGTTGGTTAGACAGCGAACTATTTTATGTGTTGGTCTTGTTTTCCATGCTCAGGAATGTAATCCTGGAGGAGAGGGATGTGCCTAATAGTCCTTTGAAGTCCCAGGCACAGTGCTGGGTCTGTGGGAGGCTCTTCAAAATAACTATTGATCACTCATCCTCAGGTCTTGCCATTTAGTCTCTAGTCCCTTCTGCTTGTATGCAGTTCATTGCTTGGTCAAACCTGTTGGCAGATGTATTTGCATATCCATCTAAAATCAAAGTAGCTGAGTCTTCAGCTGTATTTCCAATTTGGAGATTGCCCCAGCAACTTTCTCAATTAGCTTTCTGAAAAGGGAGAATATATATTTGGGGTCCATCTAAAGCCATGTTTTCCCCCAAATGGTTAAGAAGACAAAGAAAACTGGCTTTTTTGAAAGTACCCAATAGATGCATTTGAGGCAGAGGCAATGCTGAGAACCAACACTGCAACTTTTTTCTATCTCAAAAGACATTGGCTTTGGGGCTGGAGAGATAGCCTAGCAGTTAAGAGCACCGACTGCTCTTGCAGAGGACCCGGGTTCGATCCCCAGCACATGGCGGCTAAGAACCGTCTGTAACTCCAATTCCAGGAGAACTCCAGTTCCAGGGGAATCCAAGACCCTCTTCTGACCTCCGCGGCATTGCACGACACGGGTGCACAAACCTACAAGCAGACAGTACATTCATACACATACAAAAATAAATTAAATAAAAAAAAAGAAATTGGCTTTATCTTGACGATAAAATCTTTTCACTTCTCTGCACAGCATACTGGATCTTTCCCAAAAGTTCTACTGCTTGTCCTTGGGTCCCTTTGTCTTGTGCCTGCACCACTCAGAGGTTTCCATTCTTATTCCTCCACGTGGCAGCAAGAACAATCTTCACACAGCATGGTCAGACCACAGTAGACCCCTCTTTGCAGCCCCACAAAGGTATCCCACTGTGCTTTAACTCAAGCCAAGCTCTTTGTGTAGCTTCCCAGACCCTCGCTCACCTAGCCCACTGACTTCCTCATCTCTCCTTACTTCATACCGCTGTCCCCAGATGCTCTCCAGGTCTTAGAATGCCAGAGTCGCTCTGGAGTGATCTTCCCCCAGACTGGTCTCCTCATGCAAAGCCTCAGCTCCAAGTGTGTCAGACCCAGAACTTCCTCCCTAGACCCCCCCCTTCCATGTCTGTATGCATAGTGGACATTCTGCCTTCTTAGTTTATTTATTTATTTATTTATTTATTTATTTATTTATTTATTTAGTCATTGCCTATTTTCTCCCATCCACTACAGGAACCTCTGTAAGTATTGGCTGAATGAATAAGTGAATTAATTCTTGTACTGAGAGTTCTTCAAGGAAACATATAACCACAGAAACAAAACATTATATTTTAGTCTTTGTGGATCATCATTATTCACTGATTGTCACATTTCCCTTACTAGTGGAATTATCTTCCAAATCCAAGCTTCAGCGATGCTCCCATTTCTGCAGTAGAATGAAGGCAGAACTGTTCTAGAAAAAAGTGACTCCCCAGTCCCTCTGAGCCCCACCCTGTGATTTGAGGTTGCCAAGCGAGCCCATCCTCCTTTTATGATGAGGAAAGCAAGGCTCTAAACAGTACCCCTCTCCCTACAAATGCCTGAAGACTACGGTTGATGATTTGTGTCGAGAGCAGAAGGTTAAAAGAGCTCAGGAGACATTGGTGGAGTGACTTGGGTGACATGCCTAGTTGAAGACAGAAGGCATGGCTCAGGCCTCCACTCTTCCTTGCAAGGGAGAAGACAAGGCCTGCTCCTTAGCAAGCAGCCCTGGATGACCCTGTTTCCTCCCTCTTTAGACCACCGCCTTTACCAAAGAATCCAGGGAAGGAACCTTCCCCTCCCATTCTTCATCTTTGTTCTGTTTCTTGTCTTTCGTGAAAAGTTTTTAATGATAAATAAAATGTTGCAGGAATGCATAACAGCATAGAGGTTATAATGAGTCTAGCAGGGAGATGAGCCCACAGCTCAGCCTAACACATCAAATGCTGCTGATTAGCTGAAGTCCTCCCTCTTTTCCTGCCCTCTCTCCTTTAATTCCCCTCTTCCTCCACATCCTCTGTTCCTTTTCCCTGAACAAGCCCTCACTCCTTTCTCCTACTACCCCGCCTTCCCTTTCCCACACCGCTCTCTGGGCCCCATCTTTCAGCCTCCCCTTTCTCATGCCTTTCTGTACTCATCTTCCCCTCTTCTCTTTCTCCCTGTATTTTTCTCCTCTCCAGCCCCTTCCTCTTGGAGTTAAACATTCATCCCTTTGGACGTTCCTTGTCAAGGGTGGAGGTGGTGGTGAGCATCTCTTGGGATCATCCAACCTGTAAGTTTTGAGGCATCTGCCAGGCAAGGACTCTGCCCTGGTCCCCAGGGTCCCAGCAAGAGGCATTGGCTCCTGCTGGTATTTCCAAAAGGTCACATCCAGCTTGGTCGCTCCAGGGGAAAAGATGCACCTGTCAGCCAGTTGTTCCAGCTTCTTTTCATAGATTAAAGAGCACTGGCTTAAATAGTATTGACGTCTATCTTGGAGTTCTCCCTTGGGGTTCCTTGATATTTTCCTGTATGTTTCCATTTTATCACATGACTGAAGATACTATTTTTTAGATTGTGTTACTTCGTCTTTGGTTCGCCTTTGATTTATTCTTTCTGGATCCACATTCTAGGGAGCTACCTGCTCTGACAAATGGAAGGATGTAGAACTTTTAGATCTATTACTAGAGGGGTAACTGTATGTAGGATGGTGTGGGGAGGAATGAGAGACCGCCAATTGCCCCTCCTCGGTCAGTTTGAAGACACAGAGCCAATGGTTTGCATTGTTAGAAAGATGCCCTCAGAGGCTATAGAATTGTTACATCCACTCTCAAGGCTTTTGCCAATGTTGAGGGCCAGACACTTTGTGTTTCCATCGGGGGCTAAGATACAGTTGTGGTAAAGAAGGCTGGGAACACCTTCTCCATCTCAGGACCATGTTCTTTGGTTGTATGCTGGAGACTATTTTCTTCTTAGTCTGAGTTTATACTTAGTAATCTCAATCTGTAGATCATCTTAGAGATAGCTCCCATCCTAAGGGGCTGGAGAGATGGCCTAGCGGTTAAGAGCGCCGACCGCTCTTACAGAGGACCTGGGTTCGATCTCCAGCACCCACATGGCGGCTGAAAACTGTCTGAAACTCCAATTCCAGGAGAACTCCAGTTCCAGGGGAATCCGACACCCTCTTCTGACCTCCGCAGCATTGCACGACACGGGTGCACAAACTACATGCAGACAGTACATTCATACATATACAGAAATTTAAAAAAAAACAAACATTAGTCTTGGGGCTGGAGAGATGGCTCAGCGGTTAAGAGCACCGACTGCTCTTGCAGAAGACCCAGGTTCGATTCCCAGCACCCACATGGCAGCTAAGAACTGTCTTTAACTCCAGTTCCAGGGGAATCCCATGTCCTCTTCTGACCTCCGCAGCATTGTACAACACGGGTCCACCAACCTACATGCAGATAGTATACTCATACACATAAAAAATAATAAAAAATTAAAAAAAAACATTAGTCTCATGGGTTATGGTGGGGCATGCTTTTAATCCTTGCACTTAGGAGGCAGAGGCAGGTGGATCTCTATGAGTTCAAGGCCAGCCTGGTCTATAGAGTGAGATCCAGGCCAGCTGGGGCTACAGAGAGACCCTGTCTCAAAAAGTCCAGAACAAACAACAACCCTGAAACCTCTTGCTCTTCAGTAGCTCTGCTAAATTTTTCAAAGCATTCAAAGGAGGCTCGTGTCTACCTTCCTTCAAGGTCTGACAATCCAGGCATCACCTTTCCCATTTTGCAGTTGAAAAACTGTAATAGTGAGGAAAAAGTTTGCTTCAAAAGTCTAGCAGGACCAAAAGAGTTGCAAAACTTTATTAGATCTGGAAACTTCCATGGGAGGTGGAGGAAGCTGAATACCTATCATGGAATCAGTAGAATGAGTGAAATGGCTTGGTGGGACCCCTACCCCTCCCTGTCAGAGAACTGTACACCTGCCAGAGACAAATGACAGCCTTGAACTCTGCAGTGTGCCATTCGTGGTGATGCTGCAGATTGCTGCCAGAAGCTGCAGTGAAGATTTCCCCTCTTCTGGATCCCTGCCTACACTGCAGAAGTTTCACAAAGGGAAGGGAAGAGAGGCATTTATGGTCTGATCTCACAGCAGATGAACAGAGAGCCCAAGGCATCCAGCAATCGAAAGAAGTGCAGGCTCCTGTGCCATTAAAGGGCCACACTTCATTTCTGAGAAAGCCAGTGCTATATCCAGCACCATGTGTACCTCAGAGAAAGTGCAAAGCATAGTGGGTGCCGCTCATGGGACTGGTGTGCACTGGGCCTGGGCCAAGGTCTGATTGACTTTATTGTGAACTTTGGCAAATCTGAAGTGCCATTCAGAGCAGTAATAAAAATGTAGCCATGGGAGAAAGGGCCGGCCCTGTTTCTTCTCCACTTTCATGCTGAGTTCTCTGAGGCCTGGGTATCCCACGGAACCACGGTTGCTTCTGGCTTCTTGCAACCAGGTTCCTCTGCTTTATTTTATATCTTTCCGGTCTCCACAGGAACCTCAGATCGAAGTTGGAATCATGCCCTAGTGGGAACATGTTCTCCGTGCTCATTCAGGACAGAAGCCCCCTCCTTTTTCCACGTGAATCACAAGCACAAGGGTCTTCTATTTACCCCTTACATGAAGGGTCCATGGTGTTTGCCTAATAAGGATATCCTGAGCAGGTCAAACCACAAGAATATGAATTATTTCATGTGTCCATGTCTTCCTTCCCTCTCTGGCTTCATGGAACAGTCCCAAGTCCATTTCTCACCAACCAGTGAAAGAGAGGGGGACAGGCTATATGATGGTGACCCCTGTCTGGGGATGCAGAGACAGAGTTCTCATTCCTAGCCACACAGACCTGAGTGTCCTGTGTTCTGGATGTTGGGATGAGGGTTTTGGGTCTGCCAGTAAGCCTTTGTCCTCCTTTAACAACTGTATCACACTTCCTGGATCTCGTCAGCCCCAGACTCCAACTACAGGGCCTTTCCCTTCCTCCATATCCATAGTGGTAGCCATGACCCTACTCAAAAGTTGATAAGCCATCTCCTGGAATGAACAACCTTTGACTACTTGTGATGCCTGTTCCTTAGGAGAGTGGCCCTGTGCTCATTCCACAACTTGCTGAATGGCTGAGGACAAGTCCCCTCATCTCCATGGGCTTGTTTTCTCCCTGGGCTTCTCTAAGCAGTGTCTGGCACATAGTAGAGTGTGAGGATCTGCCAGCAGATGTCTTGGCTTCCTTCCTTCTTTCCAATCTTCTGGCCTAGACTTGTCCTGTTGAGCCCTGCCCTGGTGTTGTATCAGCAGAGACCTTCATGTGAGCGATCCCACGCTCAGCCAAGCTTTGGCCACCAGCCACGGTCCTTGCTGGGCTGATGGCTTGGGCAGCCACTCAGTTTCCCAGAGCTCGTCTGAGCTGACTGACCACCTAGGGACACAGAAATTGGCAGGAGATCCCAGGTCCCTGCACAGATGGTAGGGAAGCCAGATGCTGGGAGGTCAGTGGAGAGTAATTCCAGAAGTTCGCAATGGCTTTCCCAAGAGTGAGGTCCAGACTCTCTCAGGTCCAGATTTGCTGTGACTGGCTTGCTTCACCTGAACTTCCAAGAGTCCTTAAATCCCAGCAAAGGGTCTGATAGTTTCGGTGGTGAAGCTTGTGAACGGAGTCCCCTATTCTGAGTACTGACTGTTTAGATTCCATGCTGGCTGGCTCTGCTGATTTCTACATCTGTTTTGCTGGAGTAAATTGCTTAGCCTCTCTGTGTTTTAATTTTCCCATCTTTATATGTAGCTAATAATATTCCTTCAGAAGCCATCTTTAAATAGGGTGACACAACCATAAAGCATTCAGAAAAGTGCCTATCAGGCTGGAAGCATGTATCACCTATTGGCTGCTGTTCTCATTATTATTGGAGCCTTGTCAATGGGTGACAGCCAGCAAAGTCTTGTCTCCTGATCTGTAAAGTAGACCCTCCCATTTATTGGACATGGTGGGCACGGGAATCCATAGATAACACCAAAGTATGCATATGAGATAATTTAGAAGAAAACACAAATCCCATAAAACCAAAAGTGATTCATATGAGTGAAGACAGGAGGCAAAAAGTGAAATTAGGAGACAGGAAAAAAAAAATTGAGCATAAAATTTGGTGTGAGCTTCCTAGCAAAGCAAGTGAAAGGGGAAACTCGGTGAGATATATTCGTACTATTTTCCTCAGTTCTCAAATGTTTTTACAGATCTAGAATTTCAGGCCCAAACTCTAAGAGCAAGAGAATTCTGAAGAGATTTTAGGACACATCCCAGTGAAAATGGCTGATGGAATGTGAGCTCTTTAACCAGAGCAAATGGGGAGATGTGATGATCTGGGAGTGGGAAGGAAGGTTGCCCTGTGTTTCTAGAGAATGACAGCCTCAAGGTGGAGAGCCACAGAGGTAAGATGGAGTTCCAGCTGAAGGAAGGAACACCCCCAGTAGGGAACAAGCACTGGCCCAGGGCAGTGAGCTTCCGTCTGTGCAAGAGTTTCTTGACAAGATATCTGCAGGGCTACCGGGAAGCTCTCTGTGACATCAGAGCCTGGGGATGGCTTCTTCCTCTTGCTGCTCTCATGTTCCCCCTCTCTAAGGGAAAGAGGAGCAGACGTGGCATCCTCCCTTGAGTCTGCTACAGGGCCGCCCTGTTAGGGGTCAAGAAATAGGCTGCCTAGAGCCACCAGTTCACTTTCTCAGCTCTGAAAAAAAAAAAAAAAAATTTAAAAAAACCAGTTACTGGCTGGGCATGGTGGTGCACACCTTTAATCTCAGCACTCAGGAGGCAAAGGTAGGAAGATCTCTGTGAACTCAAGGCCAGCCTGGTCTACCTAGTGAGTTCCAGGCCAGCTGGGGCTATAGGGAGACCCCGTCTAAAAAAGAAAAAACTGATTACTTATACCCTGAGGAATACCAGGCCACCCACAGTAGATTTGGAAATGGCACCACACACAGCCATCAGCCTTCTCTGATGTTGCTTCTCCCCTGTCGCGGCTGCTACCACCATGGCTGGTACTCTTCAAGCCTACATGAACAACCGCTTGACCCCAGGGCTCCCACACCCTATCCTAGCTCTTCTGCACCCAGGCGCTCACCAACTGGGCTGGTGTCATTTTCTTCCTTATGGAGCTCCTCATGGGCAGAGCCATGCATTAAGTAAGCACCATGTAATGAATGCCTAGGCACTGCCAGGCCCATGGCAGAAAGGAGAGCCAGGTAGTTAGGGGAGAAGGCTCTGGAGCCTGACTGGCTGTGTCTGAATGCTAGCTGTCATCTACCAGCTCTGTGCCTTGGAAAAGTTCTACAACTTTTCAAGCCTCAGCGTGTGTGTGTGTGTGTGTGTGTGTGTGTGTGTGTGTGTGTGGGTGTGTGTGTGTGTGTAGTATGAGCTAATGAGACAGGGTAAATTAAGCTTTCCACATGAATCTGTCTTATCTACTCCATGAGGAGTCAGTGAGCTATTTCTTTTAAAAAATATTATTTATGTGTACAAGTATATTGCCTGCATGTGTGTAAGTGTACTGTGTTGTGCAATGCCCCTGGAGATCAAAAGATGGCATTGGATTACCTGTATCTAGAGTTACCGATGGTTATTAGCTACCATGTGGGTGCTGGGATCCAAACCTTGGACCTCTGCAAGGGCAGTCAGTGCTCTTAAACACCGAGCCATCCCTCCAGCCCCCTAGTGAGCCATTTCTATCAGGGGTTAGATAGTAAATATTTGCAGTTTTGTAGGCCACATGCATCTATCTGAATTATTCAACTTGCCATGGCAGAATAGAAGCAGCCAAAGACAAAGTGTAAATAAATGAGCAGGGGGAGGGGGTTCAATAAATATTTATTTATCAAACAAGTAGGCAACAAAAGTCTAGGCTGTAGGTTGCTGTCCCCCTACACAGAGCAGGAAGGGAGAGAGAGCTAGATAGGCCTGGACAGCCAGCCATGGGCACTAAGGAGAAGAACCTAAGGTGGTCGAATGGTGGTTTTACAGAAGCATCCAGCAGGTGAGAGCTCATTCTGTAGAGTTGGGAGGTCTAGGATCAAATCTGGTTTGAGTAAATCCTATGTTTTCTCTGAGTCTTGCTTCCCTATAACAAGCAATTCAAGTTGACAATAGAAAGGACCAATTAGACATTTAGTGACAGCTCCGAACATTAATAAGAGGATGGTGGTGAGAGTGCCATTAAAATGAGCTGAAGCACAGTGTGGCTTTTTCAGCAGAGGCATGGTGCTGGATCCTGAGGGAGTCCTCCCTTTCTCTCCCTGTGAGGTGGAGCCAAACTCCTTACTGTACCCAGGGCCAGCTGAGACGGAGCTGCGGAGGGGGAGCCCACTGCTCATCTCTGACGTAGAATTCCCACATTCCAGTAGCACCTAGACGTGATGACTACAGGTCTGAAAACATCATTGGCGTCTCCTGCTTGCTGTCCTCCAGTGGCTCTGAGCACAGCAAAGTCAAAAGATCAATCTTGGAGAACATAAATTTTTGTCGTGGGCTGTGCAGAGCTGCCTGGAGTCAGGTTTGGAGCAGCTCTGGGAAGCCCCTTAGCACTGGATTGCTTTTGTTTGATATTAGTGTCTTGGAAACAGAGCTGTCTGTGTAGCACATTTTGCTAGAGGAAGATATTGCTGTCAGAGGTGAAGCTCACAGTGTACCTGGTGCAGGAGGGCTGCCTGAAAAAAATGGGTTTCTCCAATGTTCAGATTGTGCTTACAAGAAAAGTATATACATATATAATGTGTTATTCCCAAAGTTTAAAAACTTTCTTTGTCTTAGATATCCTAAAGGTAGAAAATGATCTTCCAGAATCCCAATTAATGCTATCAGGACTTTGTCCTAATCATATACTAATTGTTATTTGCCACAGAGATTTCCTCCCCAGGGTACCCATGCATGTAGAGTCCTACCCTGCCTCTGCCACCAATAACCTGGTTACTAGGCAAAACACAAGGAGCAGACTCTCCAGTCTTGGTTTTGGGAAGACTAGAGAGTTTAATCAGGCTTGCCTACAAAGTGATGAGCTCAAGATATCACTTACATGCTGTGGTAGTTTGAATGAGAATGTCCCCCATAGGCTTCTGGTATTCAGACATTTTGTCCCCAGTTGGTGGTGCTGTTTTGGGACATCTGAGAAGGTGTGGTCATGCTGGAGGAAGTACATCACTGGGGGCAGGCCTAGTAAAGGTGTGGTCATACTGGAGGAAGTACATCACTGGGGGCGGGCTTAGTGAGTTCAAAAAGTCTTGCTGGTCTCCAGTTGTGCTCTCTCTGCTTTCCGTGCTCATTGGAAGATGTGAACCTTGCCGTTCTGCTCCAGCCCCTGCCACCATGCCTCCCACCACAATGGACTCTAATTCCCTGGAACTGTCAAACACAAGCTCAAATAAACTCTGCCTTTTATAAGTTCTCTTGCTTTTATCACAGCAACAGAAAAGTGACTAATACACATGCTGAGCAGCAGCTCTTTTCCCAACATGGCCACCCAGAGTCCCAAGTGGCATGGTGGAGTCTACACCCTCTGTCCATGGTAAAAAATGGCTGATGAGAGCCTGCCAGCCCTGCATGGTGGGCTTTTTATGTGCCCCTGGCCCCAACATGGCCCTGGCAGCTTCCCAGAGTTCTTCATGCCTCAGCAAGCATCCTGGGAACGCAAGCATCACAGGAACCTCAGTAGGGGCTGGGCTTTGTCCTTAGTCCTCCCTCTGAGTAAACCAGACTCCCTCTTTGTAGTTCACAGCTTGTCCAATGATAAGTCCACTTCAAAGAAGGTGTATTTTATCCCACCATATTGATTTTCCCTTATGTCGTCTTCCTCCACTAAGATCAGGAGGTTCTCACAAATGAGGATTAAACACTAAACTCCCAAATTCTCTTTTTCTCTCCCTCTTTCCTTCTGTCCTTCCACTCTTCCTCTCCTTTCAGTATACAACTGTTAAAAAAAAAAAAAAAAAAAAAACAAAAAAAAAAACACTCTATCTCAAACACTATGTTGGGCATTGGGAAAACTTCCAGGCTCTCCAGAGAGATGGGCAGTAAGAGAGAGGGTAGTGACAGGCTAACTGGAAGCAAGTCCTCTGCTAGGACCCTGACCTGGTCATAAACTAGGCAAATGCTTCCTGGTGGAGGGAAAAGCTCAGCTGAGATTTGAAGGTGAGAACAAATTCAAGAAACAGAATGAGAGCGAGGCAGCAGTTCCCAGGGATGCCTTTAGTGACGGCAAGGGAGTGAACGTTTCTCCCTTCACAAGATCTTAGTAATTTAGGTGGGGTTGGGAAAAGTGATAACTGTCAGGGAAAACGCAGGTGGAGGGAGCCTGGCCCGAGGGGACTTTGGGGGTAACAGGTCTGTGGAGCTAGTTTCAACATCTTAAAGCTGAGGTAAAATGTGCATTCAAGAAGCCAGCTTGACTATCAGGTCTCTCAGCCCTTGGCTGTAATTACGTTAAGAGTATTGTCTCCTTGATCTGCTGCCGCTGAATGGAAACTCTGATTATCCGTATTACACACCTTTGATGAATAAAGTGATAGAATAAGTTCATTATCACTCAGTACTTAGAAGTTGATACCCACTATCTTTAAGTACATGGAATCCACAGGAAAAGGAAGTACCGCAAAGAGGATCTTGGTACAGAAAAACAGGAAAATATTTCCTCTTATTGTTGAGATTCAGACAAAACCTGATCGGAAATCGAATTTAAGTAAAGCAGCAAACAAAAACAAGGCAATAATAGATTTGCATTTGTCTAGCACGGGGTTCATCTTGGGATGTGTTCAGCATTCCACACAGCCTCAATCCTGCCCATTAAGGAACTTAGTCATGGACAGGAGATTTCAGTATAAGAAAATAAATGCACAAATATGCAACTGTAGACTGCACTGTGTTATGACCAAAACAATGGAGGCCTGTGAGAAAATAAAATAATAATAATAATAATAATAATAATAATAATGCACATAGCTTCTTGGTAGGGTGGAGAGTGACACTTGCACATGGGTGAATGACGGGTGTTACTTGGTGAAGGAAGAAGAGGGTGTTCCAGGCAGATAAACTCTGTTAATATAGCCTCAGGCAGGAAAGGTGCTTGGCTTCTGTAACAGCCAACAAAAGGCCAGAGTCCCTGGAGCCCATGGAGCAGAGAGCACAGGCCCTGAAGAGTTGTGTGGGGGCAGTGACCTTGGTCCTGGAGGCCACCAGGTGGCATGGAGAGGTTTTTACATTGTTTGAGAATTTCTTGTATCAGTACTGTATGTACATCATTTCTACCCCTTCCCTTCCCCATTCGTACTCTTCCTACCTTCCATTTCCTCTCAATTCCTTGATCTCTTTAATTATCCGTGTGTGTGTGTGTGTTGTGTGTGTGTATGTGTGTGTGTGTGTGTGTGTCCATTTAGCGGTGGCAGTATGGACATGCATTTAGCGCTGAGCACTTGGAATTGGATAACTTATCATTGAGCTCATCCCTGAAGTAAGCTGATCCTCCCTTGGCAGTCATTGCTTGCCTATAGCTCTTCATCTAGAGGTGAAACCTTGTGAAATTCCCCCCCTTCGACACTGGCATGCCAGCTTGGTGTTGTCATTGTACAGGTCTTGTTTAGGCAACCATGATGTTTAAGATTTGCTGGGTGTAGCTTCAGTATCAGAAGGTGTTATATAAACTGCCTAAGGAAAAAAAGCAATCAATAGTCCTACCTAGCCCTAAAGCCTATAAATCACAACAATGATCACCCCCCAAAATATCCCTAATGTTACAGGAGTGGCAGGTACTTTTTATCTTGGGGGTAACCAGTATCCGTCTAAATGTACATTAAGAGCTTTAAGCAGTATTAATGAATGTGAGTGTTGTGTATTTCCCCTTTAAAAAGATTTTTCAGGTTTCACATTGAGATCTTTGATCCGGTTGGAGTTGATTTTTGTACAGGGTGAGAGGTAGGGGTTTAATTTTGTTCTTCTACAAATGGTGTCAAGCACACACAGTAGCAGGTAGCACAGCAGAGGTGTGAAGACAAGGACTTATGCTGCGGTGTGGTATACACAAGAGGCTACAGGCTACTAAAATCAAGAAGTGTGGCCTCCTAGTGGAGAGGCCTTGGTTTGGGTTGAGACAGATGGAACATCCAGGCCTCCAGTGCCGGGCAGGACACATATTGTCAAGGTTCCAGGGCACCATCCAGGGACCACCCAGTTTCAGGTATGATGCTGTGTGTTTGTTTTACAGTGGGGACCCTCTTCTTCTTGTTCCTGTATTCCTTTCCTGAATTCCTTTTTGACTACCCTAGGTCTGTAGCAAATGAATTTGATTCTGGGGATGCAGCAAGAAGCTCAGAGTTCCTCCGGAGCACGCAGAGACTTCACTTCAGTGCAGAGTGGTAGATGCTGTGTAAGGAAATGGAGGGGGTGAGGGAACCCAGGAGCCCAGCAGATCTCCTTGATACCATGTGGTGTATGGGGGGGGCAGTTCTCAAAGGGACGCCTAGGAGGAGTCTAGCCTGATGATGCACTGGGGGCAGGGAGGTGCAAAGGCCCAAGGTAATAGGAGGAAGAGAGAAAGAAGGGGGCTGCATGGAAGACTCGCTGAAAGGGCAGCGGGGGGGGGGGGCGCAAGCAGAGGAAACCCAGGAAGGGAAGGGAGGGGCAAGCAGAGGAAACCCAGGAAGGGAAGGGGGGGCAAGCAGAGGAAACCCAGGAAGGGAAGGGGGGACAAGCAGAGGAAACCCAGGAAGGGAAGGGGGGGGGCAAGCAGAGGAAACCCAGGAAGGGAAGGAGGGACAAGAGCAGAGGAAACCCAGGAAGGGAAGGAGGGAACAAGCAGGAAACCCAGGAAGGGAAGGAGGGACAAGCAGAGGAAACCCAGGAAGGGAAGGAGGGACAAAGCAGAGGAAAGACCAGGAAGGGAAGGGGGGGGGGGCAAGCAGAGGAAACCCAGGAAGGGAAGGGGGGGGGGCAAGCAGAGGAAACCCAGGAAGGGAAGGGAAGGGGGGACAAGCAGAGGAAACCCAGGAAGGGAAGGGGGGACAAGCAGAGGAAACCCAGGAAGGGAAGGGGGGACAAGCAGAGGAAACCCAGGAAGGGAAGGGAGGGACAAGCAGAGGAAACCCAGGAAGGGAAGGGAGGGACAAGCAGAGGAAACCCAGGAAGGGAAGGGCGGGGCAAGCAGAGGAAACCCAGGAAGGGAATCTGGCACTCAATTCTCTGGAGGGAGAAACAGAAAGCCTCCTGAGGCGCGGCAGAGGCAGAGTGGAAGCCTTCCTGGGGTGGTCTGTGTGCTCAGTTCTTTTCTTGGGTTGAAGTGATTCAGACCTAAGTGGGGACCCTTCCCCAAAGCCTGCAGGACAGGTAGGAAAGGGCTGGCAGAGAGCATGGATTCTTAGGATGCCAGAGAGTTCTAGAGCCCCATCACCTCCTCTCTTATTTATAGGGAGACCTCCTAATTAGTTTCTCCTTTTTAAAAAATTTATAGTTATTAATTTTATAGATAGCATATATATACATAAAAATATGAATTTTATGTATAAATTTAGGTTATCTATATGTGCATATATGGGTATATATATTTCTATGTAGTTTGTATATGTGTGTATGTGCATAGGTATATATGTGTGTGCGGGGTCTAAAATTGAAAGATTTTATAAAACTGCAGAGCACAAATGATACCCTTAACTAGTTTTTCTAGAATGTAACTGAAGTTATAAATTACTCGTATACTTAACATGAGATGATCCCTGGGGTATGACCTGGATTGGCTCTCTAACTTGAATTATTACCAACTTGCTTCATAGAACAGAAATCCTACAATTGTTCCCAGTGTCCAGCATGAACACCCTCATTCTGAAGAATTATTTTTCAAAATGTGTTTTAAAGATGTTTAAATTCTCATATAGAAATGAGGAAATATGTAGAGCAAAAAATATTTCCTCATTTCTATGAGAGTTTCTCCTTCTAACAAGGGTTCTTCCATCAATTAACAAGGAAGACTTTTGTCCTTTAAATGGACAATGACAGTCTGATGACTATTAAAAGTGGCTGCAGCTCACCAAACATAAGGTTTATCAATCAATCGCATCAGAATTTCCATCCATAACATGGTAGAGAGCTAGTTCCTACTAGGCAGCATCTTTCTATGGAAGTGCCTGTGCAGAGGATCATGGAGCTTTACAATTGCTCTCCAACAGAGGCAGTTCACTGTAGGGGAAGGTGATAGCCTCTGGGGCCACACAGACCCAAGTTTGAACCCAGCTCTACCACTCTCCAGCTGTGTAACCTTGAACAAGTCAGTGAACCACCCCGAGCCTTAGTCACTCCTTTGGAGAATTAAGATACTAGTTGAAGTCTTCTCACTGTGCTGCGGGTAAAAGTTGAATGAGATCATGCAGAGTACTCAGTAAATAAAAGGCACTGATATATATGATTTTTTTTTCCTATAGTGTGTTTATTAAGACCTGCAAACTCAGATACCTTCATGGTAACAGCAGGAACTGCAACTCTATTATTGGGTGAAATCTTAGTCCAGCCAATGATTCTTTGAAATAAGCTGGAACTTAGTGTTAAATATACCAGCTTTTAAATGTTGGTAACTGGTTTAGTGTTTAAATCATCTGGGGTCAAGCCATATACATCTGAAAGCTGACTGTTGTAACCTCTGAATTTTCCTTTCTGCAAAGAATTGATCTAAACCTGGGTCCTAGATATAAATAGCTCCAGGCTGCCTATTACGGGGCTGAGGGATGGCAGTCTACGGGAGGTTGAAGGTAATGAAATGCCCTAGTCTTCTGGGAGTGATACTGCTCACTGGTCCAGTCCTGGGAGTAAGGTTGTAGGCTATCCAGAATCAACCTGAAATGAAGAGGGACAGGGTGGGGCAGCTGGAGTAAAGCATCCCCCAAAGGTGACCAGCAGAAGAGCAGGCTCTCCACACTGGGACTTCTAAACCATGCATTCTGTGCTCTGCTTTTGTTTAAATCTATGATGGCCTTCCATAGGCTCATGATGTGGATACTTAGTACCCCGATTGTGGCACAATTTGGAAAGTTCTAGAAACTTAGGAGATAGAACCAAGCTAGAGGAAGTAGATCACTAGGAATGGGTCTTTGGGGCTGTGCCATCCTGGACTGCTTCCTGTCTTACTCTTTCCTTCCTCATCCCTTGTGATGTGAATAGCTATCCTCTGCTAGTTCCTCCTGCTGTGATGTTCATCTGCTCTAGGGCATGGAGCCAGGCAACTATGGGCTGAATCCTCTGAAACTGTGAGCCAAAATGAATAATTTCATCAGGTATTTGTTCACCATGACATAAAATTAATTAATACAGTGACATCTAAACACTCTTTCAATAGGTCAAACAGATTTAATAAAATCTATTCTCTTGAACCTGACTACGGTTGGTCCTTTGGATAGGAGGATACATATGGGCAGATTAAATCAACTACTTGTCGAATATAGTCAGAAAATTATTACATTTGTGCTGAATACGTACAGACTTTTCTTCTTGTCATTATTCCAAGAGAAGAAAACAGTTTTATAGGGATGAAACAACTCATGAAAAGGCACGTACTTGAGCAGGTGTTGGAGTTGGGGCGAGCCAATCACCAAAGCCTATCGACTTTCCCCCAGACCACACTAACAAGGATATACCATTCCTGGCTACCTTATTTTGCTATCAGAATTGAGAGGCATTCTTGACTTTAAACAATGAAAGACTATAGAGTTGGGTCCTGAGATAGACAGCTTGCTGGGCAAATCTCTCCTACTGCTGGAAAAGTCCTCAGGGTCCTGAGAAACTAAATGCTGTGTAGAGGGACATAAAACCTCTCAATAAACACGTCTTGAGTTCTTTTCAGAGTTAAGCATTGCCCTGCTGAGTAGGAATACAGTGGTGTGAGCACACCCTCCCCTGTCACAATCCCAGGGGTGGAAAGATGTGAAGCATGTGAGGACTGAGAAATTATCATGAAATGAAGCAAAAGATGTGGCTAGAAATATGTTTGAGACCTATGCTTGCTTTGATGACCAATAAACTGGCTTTTTGCTTATTGCCACGCAACTTGATTCTATATTTGGTTGTGCATACTCTTAGGGATGCTGAAGGTAAGTCAAGGCACTGAGGTCATATCTGAACCTGGATCCGTGAAGATGCTCTGTTCTCAACTGGAAGCAGCAGGAATGCTTTTCCTAAGGGTGCTCTGGGAAGGATTCTCTGTCCATTTCTCTGCTTACTCTCTGTTGGGATTAAGTGCCTAATAATTGGGCTCATGCAGAGAAGCAGCTAGAGTTTGTATCTTGTTTATTTGGAACATTTTAGAAAGTCAAAGTAGTTCATGGTAACAGTAACTACCATTTAGTGAAGACTAGCTGCCAGGCTTGTAGTAAGTGCTTTGTATGTATTATCTAATTTAATTCTCCTAGAAATCGCTAGGTTTGGAAGTGCAATTATCTCTATTTTACACAGGAGGAAATTAAGGCTCAGAGCAGTCAGATCTTTGCTCAAGGTCACACTGACGAAACTGGTGAAGAGGGAAATGAGCCAAGTCTGAGTTGCTCTGGAGCAGTGGTACTTGAAGAGCAGAACTAGAGAATTCTTCATCCCTACCAAGGGACAGTTTGCAAAGCCCGAAGACATTTTGGGTTGTCATTACTTAGAGGAGAAGTTCTGCTTGCATCCCCTGTGTAGATGTTAATGATGTTCTGAACATCCTACAATACATAGGACAGCACACTTCTGCTCCCACATCAAAGAATTACCCAGCCTAAAATGCCAGTGGAGCCAATTTGCAAAAGTCTTTTGTGGAACCGCAGTGTGTACTATGGGTAGCCAATATCATCACACTCTCTGAAACATTTTGCATTATATAAAATAGTCCCAGTTCACATTGGAGGGTTGTGGTTACATCTGCTGTTGCCTGACATTTGCCTAAAAGCTACAATGGAGCAGTTTAGATCAAGCCATTCCCAGGAAAAGCTTTCGATGAACATCAGAACAAGTACAATCCCGGTGGGTCTTGCATCCCCATTTCAGCTAAGGTTCAAGTTCACGAACGCCAGAAATGAACTCATTAGATGCTCATGGGCTGTAGGACAAATGTTAACAGCTTCACCTTTAATTTAAGCTAGGCTTTAATTTTATAACTGGTCCTTGGGTAGCAACTAGATTTATTGGGGCCTTTTAAACAGCTGAGGCAAATCAATAAAGCACATAAGCATATGATTCGTTTGCTATTTGCAAATATAAATCTAAATTCCTCCCCTCTCACATATGTGCTGTCTGAATAGGTTCCAAGTTTTAAAACAACCCCAAAACAGACCTTTAGAAGCAACCCCCAAATAATGAGATAGTCTAGAGTTGGAATGAATAAAGTAGTAATCTCAAATAGATTTCTACCTGCTAAGGCAAAAATACTTTTTTTTTTTTGAGACAGGATCTCCCTGTAGCCCCAGCCAGCCTGGAACTTACTATGTAGACCAGGCTGGACTTGAACTACCAGAGATCTGCTTGCCTCTGCCTCCCAAATGCTGGGATTAGAGAGAGGCGTGTACCATGAGGGTACTCTTGTCAGTCCATAAGGCTAAACAACATACTGAATGGTGGCACTGTGACTAATGTCACAGAACCAAGGGTGCTACAAGCTAGCCTGATTGTCTGTGCAGATCCCCCTCATTCTGTGGGTTTTAATGCATCTAACATATATTACTGCATTTCCCATTAAAATGAACTCTGAGGCATATACCCCATTTTACAGATGAGAATATGGGTTCAGAAAGTTTTGGAAATTTGTCCAAGGACTCAGAACTTGGTTCAAGTATGGAGAACCCCTGCAGAGAATGTAAGCCAAGCCAGTCAGTCTGCCTTAAAGCCTGCTGCTGATAGTGGGATGGATATGTGGGCATCTGTGGATAATTCCATGACCTTCACTGTGTCTCCCTAGCCAAGCCACTGTTCTTTGTCAGCACTTATAGAAGTATAGTACATAGCAGACATGTACTACACATGAAGCTATTTACATTTAAATAGGTTAAAATTTAGTACAATTAAGAATTCAGTTCCCAGTCACACTAGCCATAATTCGCTTGCTAATAGCCAAATGTTGCTAATAGCTATCGCTGAGAAGTGGAGGGCTATGGTTGTTTGCATGAGTGTCCCCCATAGGCTCTGAGTATTTGAATACTTATCCCCAGTTTCCAGCGCTGTTTGCAAAAGGCCATGCTAGCAGAAGCACTTCACTGGGGCCAGCTTTGAGAGTTCTTAAGTCCTGCTAGTCTCAGTCTACTTCCTGTGCCTGTTTGAAGATGTGGATGCTCAGCTTTCTGCTCCAGCCTCCTGTGCCGCCACTTCTCTGTGCCATGAAGAACTCTCGCCTCTCTGGAACTGTAATGCCAAAAAAACTCTTCCTTCTATAAGTTCCCTTGGTCATGGTATTTTATAATAGCAACAGAAAAGTAAATAATGCAAAGGAATTTCCCTTTATCAAATAATAGTGGTTTGGAGAGATTAAGGAAATCAAACCGGTGGGATCAATAGTATTTCAGAAAGCCATTCAGTTTGTCATGACAAAAAAATGAGAAGAAATTTTTGAAGAAAAGTCCGAATGTTTGGTCTGGATCGACCACCCTCAGGTTGCAGGCACGGCTTTTCCTGCTCATTTTCAGGCCAGCCCACAAGATTAGAACTGCCAGCCCCATTTTGTGGAGGGAGCAGCTTAAGTTTAGTTACTTAAGCAACATTTGCATACTCTAAGTAACGGAACAAAGATTCAAACTCAGATCTGCTCTCCAAACCTATGCATCTGCCTTCAGCTATATCTACACCAGCAGTCCTCAATACAAATAAGAACTTTGGTTCTGTTGAAATCTCAGTGTCACTCTGAATGAGATAAGTTCATTGTGTGCAAAAGTAATGAGCATCCAGATCTGGAACTTCTATCTGAGTGGGTAAGCAATGGAAAGATTTCCCAACATGCACTGCATGTTAAATTTCTCAGAGTTCTGCTCTTACACCTAATTCTCTCATCCTTCCTGTCCAAGTCACACAGCTGGCATTCCGTATAGCCTGCACTATAAAGTGCCACTAGGCTTCTGCCCAGTGTTGTTTAAATGACTGTGCAAAGTCACTAGCCTGCCTTTCTCCCAGCACTTGAGAGAGGTTTAGCATGGAACAGCCCTGGTGACAATGTTACTAAAGCCAGGCTGTCTCCATGTCTGTGGCCTGGTGTTAAATGACCCATATGTTCTCACAACACATATTCCTGGCCCAGATGGCTTTCACAGCTCTAGATGGCTGGAATCTGAAGTGCACATCCTGAGCCTGGCCATTTACAATTGAGGAGAGTCTCCAGACGAGCGTGTCATCGCTTCATGGAGCCATCTGAAAGAGGCAGGATAGTTTTCCAAGCAGGTCGCCTCATGGACTATATGAGGACAATTTCTTTTGAGATTTGAAGTTACAAGTGAGAAAGGTCACTATAAAGTCATTGAGAATTGCATCTCAAGACGGTTTGATAGCAAAAGGACGCACCAGCCCTCCCTGGTGATTTATTGCTTACTCTTTTAACTTTTTTAAAAAAAGACCAGCAGATCGATTGTGCTGCCTGTGTTTAGAGACATGCTTACCTTTTCTCAGACCTGACACACTGGCCTGCTTTTAATGCCATTCCCGCTGTGCATAGGGAACTCCCCCGAGGCCACATCACTCAGCATTTAGCACAGAATGAAAACCATCTGCCATGTTAAAACAGATGAACTTTGGAGGGGTCATGGCGACGAAGTCCTCAGAATGACCCATTACGCCTGCAGACACAGGCCGAGGAGGGTAGAGAGATGGTCTCCACTAATGGAGACAGACTTAGGGCTGTGAAGTTTTTAGGTCACTTTCCAGAGAAATGACAGGTGTCTGTGGGTGCTGGTCAGTCCGCCAGTTTCTGCTCCTGTCTCCAGCTCTCCTCCATCGTTAACTTCCAGGCTGAGTTAAACTTTTGCTCCCATGAGATAATCCTAATAAGGTCTAATTTCTAAGCCCTGCATATATTTGAGGTGAGTCATCTGGGGGTAAGAATAACACAAACCCCCAAGGTTTTATTAAGATGCCCAGGAAGTGTATGTCTGCATTTCTGTGCTTATTGGCTCATTAACAGGTAGCTGTTCTTCTGCCTGCTACTCTCAGGGACTTAACTTCTTTTCTGGGTTTATTCTTTCGTGGATGCTTTTATTTCATTTATTTTTAGATGACAAAATGGCCCCCAGTCTATTAATTTATTTAACAAATCAAGTATGTGCTATGCTTAGAAAGAGATGGTTAGATAAAAGATTATTATTATTAAGAGTTGCATGCCTTCCTTGGGTCTTCATGAAGGCTGTGCTGAATTCCACAAGCTCCCCATTCATGTACAAACTGCTGTTTACAAGGCAGCCCTCTATTCCCTTCCCTTTTCATGTATGGGGCTCACAAGACATCAGAGGCTCCACAGCTTTCAATACCAACAGCTGCTCCAGAGATGCTGAGTGTACATCAAATCGCCCTCCGTGTCCAGACCAGAGGATGTTTAATGTGGCCAGTGACATTTTTCCAAGTCTGTTTATTACCTGCTGGTGAGAGTTCCTCTGAGACAATTTGAGGTAAAACTTTAGGCATGATTATGCTTTATGAGGACATAATGCCCTTCAGGCTTAATTTCACATGATGTTAAATCAATGCTCATATTCAGTTCTTTTTTGTCTGTGTTCATGTTAAAGGGCACAATATTAAAGTTGCCTATAAGTAGCCCAGAAGTTCCTGCCACACAAATGGTATAAATTGACTTTGAACCCTTTGTCTGAGTATAAAACCAATAAAAGGTAGACAGGTAGCATACTAGCTCACCAGCTCATATCTATCAATAAGTTCGGTGAAGCCTAAAGACCAGTGGAGAGAATCAAGGGAGGGAACTGTGTTCTAGCCTCTGGTGACGGTCTCCACTTCTGAAGCTCCAGGGGACCATGGCAGGCTTCCCTGTTTTCATTCCCATGGTGCATGCTGGTTGAAAGCTTCCTTCTCTAGGGTGACTTAATCATCTCCCATCCCTGAGGGGGCACAGGACAGGCTGACTATGCAGGTTAGGCTAGAGAGCCACCAAAGCTGCTTGCTCTTCTAGGAAATGGCTGTGCAGAGAGCTGAAGATGAGAGGGACCCTGGGGTGAGGACAGAGAAGGTGGACACTGTCCTGATGTCTGGGGCCTTTGGTTTTGTCTTTGAGCTGTAGGCCAGGCTGACTCTTCTTAATTTTTGATTATGAAATGCATTTTCCTGGAAGAAGGACATTTCTTATTTATAAGTGCTTTCTTATTATCTTTTGGCTTTTGAGATCGTTCTTCTACTTATAAAGACTCTTAAATAGTCCAAGCTACACACAGATTCTCCCTCTGGGTTTGTATTCACATGGACATGTGTGTCTTCTTAGAGTGTTACTGAGTCATCATCAGTATTCCCCTCTCCTTTAACAACTACTGCAGCAAATTAACCCTGCTGGCTCAACCTAATTACATCACCAACAGAATCCTCTTTTTTTGGTCTTTTTTTTTTTTTGAGATAGGGTCTCCCTGTAGCCCCAGCTGTCCTGGAACTCACTTTGTAGACCAGGCTGTCTTTGAACTCACAGAGATCTGCCTGCCTCTGCCTCCCAAGTGCTGGGATTAAATGTGTGAGCCACCACACCCGGTGTACAGACAGAATTCTTTAGGTGCCACTGTGTGTGGTAGAATGTGCATGCTTGAATGTGTGCATTTGTTAGAGGGTATGTTAGGACAGGTGTGTATGTGTGCTAGAATGTGTGTATGTGTGATATAATGTGATAGAATATGTGTTTATGTATGTTAGAATGTGTTAGAGCATGTATACTAGAATGTTTGCATTAGAATAGGTGCATATGTGTCTTAGAATTTGTTTGTATGCTAGAATGTATGTGTTAGAACATGTGTGTATGTGTATGCTTGAATGTGTTTATGACCGAGTGTGTATATTAGAATAAATGTGTATGCATATATGCTATAATATGTATTAGAATCTATGTGCTAGAATTTGTGTATTCGTGGGTTAGACTGTATATGTGTTAGATTTCTGTGTTAGAATATGTGTCCTGAAATATATATATGCATGTGTGTTAAGGTGTGTATATGTGTACGTTAGAATGTGTGTTTTAGAATGTGTGTATTTGAATGGCTGTATTCAGAATGTATGTGTGTGTTAAAATGTGTGTGTTTGAATGCAAGTGTTATAATGTGTTTTAGACTGTATATGTGAGCATTAGAATGTACATGTTTCAGAATGTATATGTGTTTGAATACATATGTGTATGTGGTTTTTTAGAATGTATGTGTTAGACTGTATATGTGGATGTCTTAGAATGTACATGCTAGAATTTGTGTATGCATGTATTAGAAAGTGTATGTGTTAGAACTGTGTGTTAGAATATGTGTACTAGAGTATGTGTATGCATGTATGTTAGAATGTGTGTTATTATGCATGTAACTGTATGTTAGAATGTGGGCCTATGGTAGAATGGGGATTAGAATGTATGCATGTGTATTGGAATGTATATGATAGAATATGCATGTACATACACCTGCATCCACCCTGCACTATATGTCTGAAGTATGAAGACAGTAGAATGTGGGAATGCCCCACCCCGTGGCCCACAGCCATCAGTTTTGATAAAGAAGGAAGGGCTTAGCAGGACTAGAGCAGCTGAAGGGTTTTGCCCCCCAGGCGATACATTTTTATTCTTTCAATCAACCATTTGAATAGATTACTTAATTAGCATTTATTGTTTGTAAAATTCCTTGTCCAGAAGTACCATTTTAGGGCCTGCAGTTTTGAAGAAAGACAATTTAATGGGTGATAATCTTGTATAGAATTTTCAAATTGATTTCTCGGTAGTAAATTGTTCCTCAATTGTGGTGCCTTCTCCTCTCTCATCAGACGCCAAGGCTTCTTTCTAAATGCATTCATAACCATTAAAATGTTGTCTCTAGTTCCCTGTCATTTGAAACAGGTCATAACTCTGGGCACAAACATTTAAAGGACAACTATACTTTCACAATTTCATTAGTCTGCTAGCAGAGTGGGAATGTTCTATTGAAGTTTGTGGGAATGTTCTATTGAAGTTTATAGCACTCTGCAGTTCCTGATGGAAACAGTTCAGCTCTACCCATCCCAAGAGGAGAGATAACCTTTTTCTTTGTACACAAAGTTGTTTGGTTGAAATTCTACTTTGCCTGAGCCTTATTTATCAGCCTGATATATGACTGGAGCTGTAGAGAGACTCTCTAGAACCTGTTTATAATTTGCCAGCCTAGTCTTTCCCCAGCAACACCCTGGGAATTGAGCAAGCACATTGCCAAGGAAACTCGCCGAATGGAGTGCTGTTTGGATCTATAGTCAATGAGTTGCTTTGACTCTTTAGAAGATGGTACTTGAATGTGTTACTCAAAAGAAGGAGCTCTGGAAATTTTGAAATAAAACAAAGAAATGAAAATAAATTAATATATTGGCATTCCCTGTGATATTTCTGGCGGTCTGTACTCCTGGGAGTAGCTTATGAACAGAACTGCTTCATACCTGGCTGTTACATCCCGTAGGGGTGCAGTGGGGGCTTATCAGTGTCCCTACTTAGATGTTTTCTAGCCAAATTAGATCTAAAAGATGATCTGGCCAGTCTGATCCTCTCATTGTACCAATGAGGGTTCTGCTTAGGGAGTACAAAAACACAATGTTGAGTCCACTTAAGAACTTTTGGGGTGCCAAAAAACAGGCTTTGAGAACATCTCTAGTCTGCTGCTCTGGCTGCCAAGCTCATAAAGAAGGCAGGTACTCTCGGCCATTTTTACTGATAAAGAAAAGGTCAGGAAATTCAAAGGTCTGGAGCTGTATTAGACAGAACGTTGGTGGTGGGCTTGAATGGATGGTCACCTAGGCCAGTCAACCAAGGATGTCCTTCCTAGGGAATCTTCTGGATAAAGGAACAAACATGCTCTTGCTTCTCAGAAGCCCTGAGTGTTGGCTGTTTTATGCCCTATAGGCAACCCACAATACAAACCTTGGATTGTTCCAAGGATGTTCCTTACAACCTCCTCCTGACCCCAAATTTTCTGGGTTTTCAGCTTGATTCTTTCCTCATACTGTGTCCTTTTCAAGCTTACATGGCCTTGCTATTTCTGAGACTTCATAATCCATACCAACCTCTTTCTTCTCCCTACTGTCTTTAAACACAATCTCACTAATTCTTCCATTTAGAAAATGGACAATGTGCAGTGCCCATTCTGAGCAGTGAACCAGGCTAACAGGGTGGAAGGAATATTGGAAAGCACCGGGCTTGGAAACCAAACTCCAAGGATCATATACAGTTCTAGAACTGGCAGGTGTTTACATGTAATTTTGCCTGTAATTATCTTGGATAATTGGATTTAATTGTTCATACTTTTTAGTCAAGATAGTCCACATAGAAAGCAATTCATATTTCTAGCTTCTCAGTGGCAATCTGGGCCAACTGAGACCACAAGGCACCAGTTCTCATGAGGATGGTATTCTGGACTCTCTGGATGGGCGCCTACAACATGCATGTACATGATCTACAGACACTTCTTAGACCTCTGGGGCAAATGATGGATGGAGTCTCCTCACACTCTCACTCCACAGACATCACCTGGTCTAGAGATGGCAACCAGACAAAAAAGAATCTTCACGGCTCCAGAATAGCCTGGGAGCTCTTAAGGTGGACTCATAGTGCGGTCAGGTCCATGTCAGGTCCCAATACTGAGACCCCACTACTTGGAATTTTCTGGAGATGTTTTACAAGCTAATAAAGCCAACATACCAAGAGAATTAGTAATTACCTCTGGTAGGATCCAAGTGAATCAGAAATGAGTATGGCTGTTGAGTATGTCTCTTTGTCCCTTTGTCCCCATAACAAGGTTTCTTAAGTTCCAGTAAGAAGTCCAGGAAAAAATGATCATCATGCTTATTTCAGCTATAATAAATCCTCTAGGGCCCCTGAGCAAAGTGTCCTATGGAAGGGTCCACATATAGAACTATCTGGTGCCCTAAAAGTAAGCTGATAAATAAATGCCAGAAAGCCAGGTGTGAGGCTGTCTCTTCAGGCGTTGATTCCCATAGCAAATCTGATTAAGGAATACAATTTGGTTTAGAAATTATCAGAGCAAATCCTATCTCTTAAAAATTTTTATGCTGAATTCTATAAGATTATCCTGGTCACACCGGATCAGAAATACAGAAGAGAAAAAGCTTCTGATTTTGTCTCTTATTTTCTCATAGCTGCACTCAAACACAGTAAGGAAGCTCGAAGGGCTAGACAGAGCTATGGAGCAGAAGCTAGAACTCAAGCTAAAACCAGGATGTTCTTGGCTTCCCTGTTTTCCTCTGCTAGGCTGAAGTATGAGCTGCTTAAAATCTGAGAATAGAGGTCTTCAAGAGAGTGCAATCCATAGTTAGCCCATTCTAAACAAGCTGCCTCCTCGGTGCAGGTCAGAGAGATGCTAGGTGTCCTTGTCAGACAGGAGCCTGTTGTTTCTGATCCAGGCCTGCACATTTATGGAGCTAAGGATCCATCCACTTGTCAGGGGCCTTTTTTTTTTTTTTTTTTTTTTTTTGGTCGTTTCGAGACAGGGTCTCCCTATAGTCCCAGCTGTCCTGGAACTCACTCTGTAGACCAGGCTGGCCTTGAACTCACAAAGATCCGCCTGCCTCTGCCTCCCGAGTGCTAGTATTAAAGGCATGCGCCACAATGCCTGGCATCAGGGGCCTTTTTAATCAGCATCTCAGGTTATACTGTTTTTAATTATCCCTGTGCTAGAACTCCAGAGATGTTGCTGTGGGGTCAAGGGGACTGAGAGTCTAAGGGCCGTGTAGTGGAGCACTTTGGCCATGACCTCTAGATTCTAGGTTTGAGCTACAGCTCTGCCACTAGCCAGCATTTAGTTGCTTTTCTGTGCCTCAGTTCCATCATCTGTGAAATGGGATAGTTCTCATAAGATGTTCATAAGTGCTTCAAACAACTTAGTGTATCTAAAGTGTTTAGAATAGTGTCTGGCATCAATAGTGTGGGCATCAGTTTAAGGGTTATTAAATAACTCCAAAATGTGACATATTGAACATGCCTTTAATCCCTGCCTTCTGGAGGCAAAGACAGGAGGATCTCTGTGATATGGAGATCAGATTGGTCTACATAGTAAGTTCCAGGCCACTTGGGGCTATAGGAAGACTCTATCTAAAAAAAAGTGACATATTGCTTTTGATAATAATTATTTGGGCCTCTTTTATGCGCCAGGCCCCAGACCAATAATTTAAGATATAGTAAGCCATTTAATGCTTAGGATATTCAAGAAATGCATGTAGAATCTACAACTTATTACAATTATTACCACTTTCAGAGAAAACTGGAGCTTGAAAACATTAGTCAGATGTTATATGCCTAGAACATAAAACTAAGTAAGTGCATCCAGATTTGAAAGCAGGCAACAGCCTCTGGAACCCACTTAACCACTACTTTGTACAAAGAGGCAAATGACTTTCATATTTACTGTTCTAAATCCAAGATAGAGTCCATTCATTGTAGATACATGGGACCCTCTGAAGCTGGGTGAAAGAGGAGCACAGGCACTATTTCCTGATTACCCCCAACTAAAGACTAGTGAAGGGCAGGTGAGATGACTGAGCAGAAAAAGGAGCTTGCTGGCAACCCTGATAATTGTCCATGCACGCACACACACAAATAAATAAATAAATAAGTAAATAAATAAATAAATAAACCCCTCAACTGACCAGTGGATAGAGAAAATGTGGTATATCTACACAATGGAGTTCTATGCAGTGGTAAAGAAAGATGACATCATGAACTTTGCAGGTAAATGGATGGAGCTAGAAGATATGCTGAGTGAAGTAACACAGTCCCAGAAAAACAAATGACAAATGGTATCCCTCATCTGTGGATGCTAACACCAATTACTTAATTGTATGGCAAACTGAGCAATGTTAATATGATCTGAAAACAGATCACATTATATCGTGAATCCCTTAAAAAAATTTAAAAATTAAAAAAAAATAAAAAAATAAGTAAAAAGAAATTAGAAGAAAAAGATTAAATAAAAACTGTGTCTGGAAAGCTGGCTCAGTGGTTAAGAGCACTGGCTGCTCTAGAGAACCCAGGTTCAATTCTCAGCACCCACATAGTGGCTGACACCCATCTTTAACTCCAGTCCCAGGGGCTATGACACCATCTTATGATCTCTGCAGGCATAGCGTGAACTTTCAGCAGCTACATATGTGCAAGCAAAACACATAAAATAGAATTAAAATCTTTTAAAAATACCAGTGAAACTGATAGATAAGCATCAACTCAGTATTTCCTTGGGGAAAAACTCAACCTTTGGGCTGTGGATGCCAGTTGTAATGTTTCCTATTGTTAAGTAAGGGATCCTAGAGTTTCCTTTCATACAAAGCATAAGTTCTAGTGCTTTCTAATTCTTCTATTAGTGGAGCAAGCCAGTGATGTTGATAATGCAAGCACCACACTGTTTCGAACATGTGTGCAAAGAAAGTTCCTCACTGTGGTGAGACTCTGACCAGCTTCAACTTCCAGTCAAGAGGATAAGATGAAAACTGAATGTTGAAAATGACAAAATTGATGCCTTGCTGTGTTTCTGTGATTTGGCTCTCATGAAGCTCTGTAAAATCTCCCAAAGACCCAGATGTGCATTAAAAGAGAGGTGAGGGTAGCAAGTGTCCACAGGGAAAATGATTGAAGGTGACAGAAGCCATGATGCCACACTCAAAAAGAACCTTTTCTGTCCACACTGTGTAGAAGATGATGACTTTGCAGTTGAGAGATAAGCCTGGGAATTGAGGAAGACTTATTGTCCTGAAGCTGATCTTCTGCTTCCACCAGTATTTCACTCAGGAAGCGGAAGCATTAAATGAAGAGTGGTCTCACATTTCAAAAGAGAGGGTCTTACAAACCGTTGCAAGACCTGAAAGGAGCTTTGAGCTGGTGTGTGCTGTCTAAGAAAGAATTCTGCCTTTCAGCCAGGAAGGGTATTTAGCTGGCATCTGAGGGTTAGCATTAACTTGTAATATTTCTATCCTTCATTCCAAACCTTAGTAGCATCTGAAAGCTTACAAATATCATATTTAACTTGTTTTGGACAACTTTAATCAGTTTCTTTTTTTTTTTTTTTAACTCAGAACTGTACATGTTCCTTGACTAAGGAGACCATTCATTCCATCCTTTTGTGGGGAGAAATCCCAGTTTCTACCTGTAATACCATTTTAAATGTCTCTTATAAGTGTTCAGGTTTGGATGCTAAATTATACTCTCTATTTACTCCAGTAATACACAGAACATCCAACCTAGGCAGATGCCACCACATGCATACAGGGAAGTCACTGCAGTACAGTTTATAACAACACAGAATGGCCAGTGAGATACTGTGCTCCCCCTAGAGAGCACCATCTTGCAGTTAAAAGACTGATGATGACCTCCGCAGCATTGCATGACACAGGTGCACAAACTTGCATGCAGACAGTACATTCATACACATACAGAAATAAATAAAATTAAAAAAAAGACTGATGAAACTGTATGTCCTGCCCTGGATATCAAGAGATAAATGGAACAGTTCTCAGAACATTAGCCTACATGATAATATTTAGGTTATTTTAAAACTGAAAAACTACCTTAAAACATATTTTATGGGGGCTGGAGAGATGGTCTAGCGGTTAAGAGCGCCGAACGCTCTTGCAGAGGACCCGGGTTCGATCCCCAGCACCCACATGGTGGCCAAGAACCGTCTGAAACTTGAATTCCAGGAGAACTCCAGTTCCAGGGGAATCCGACACCCTCTTCTGACCACCGCGGCATTGCACGACACAGGTGCACAAACTTGCATGCAGACAGTACATTCATACACATACAGAAATAAATAAAATTAATAAAAAAAACATATTTTATGGCTGTGTGTGTGTGTGTGTGATAGAAAACTGAAAAGATATCCCTCACCATAGTGACAATTAATTTGGATAGGGGGAAGGAGTTGACATTTGATACGATGATCAAGTGTGACTTTAAGAATTCAACTGTCTCCCAAGAACACTAAAATCTTCCATGGCTCATGGAACAGATCTTCTTTTAAATACAGTGGATCTCTTAATGGACAGGCAGCTAGAAGCAGCTAAACCCCTTCTCTTTCCCTAGAGTGTTTGTGTGCTAACAGAGATCAGGACCTGAAGTTAAATTTGATGATGCTTTAAAGCTAGACACTTAGACATCAGCCAGAAGATTAGTATTAGTGGGATGTTATTTCATTGTTTTTGTCTTTCTCATTGTCTTTCATTTATACTCAAACACCTACATCCTAGTGATAATTGTAACCAATGCTGTTGAATTTAGAACTCAGCATCTTACGGGAATTATGTCACTTAATCTGAAACATAATTTATGAGACAGACACTATTTTCATCTTCATTGACTAGAAATTGACTTCATGAGGTGTAGTCAGTCTCCCTCGAAGTGCAGCACAGTGGGAAGCAGCTGGGCCTGAACCCAGGAGCCTGACTTCAGTGCTTCTGCTCTTCCCATATTTCCACCACTGTAGTAATGGTTATGTAATTATTATGATTGCGAAAAATAAAATATAATATGATAAAATATAATATTATGTAAGGTGTAATTATATGCCATTAGCTGTGTGGGTACTCATTTGCATACTTTGAACTCAGAAATGCCAAGGGAGAGAAAAAAGTACTTTCTGGGAGGATTGTTAATAGAATTCCAGAAACTAGGTGGGTTGGGCTAAATTTATAAACTTAGCTTCTCTCCATTTCTGTCTTGGCTGAAGTTAGTTTGCTGGCTGGCACTCATCCATAGGAGACAAGTGTAGTCTCAGGTGTTACCATTCACACCACTCACGTCAGGCATCACTTACTGAGTCACAGAAGGGCTTGGTAGGAGGGCACGGCTGTCACTCAGTTAAAGAATGCCACTGATGTCATAAAGGTGCTGGGTCCCAGTGGCAGGCGACGGGCAGGGTAACTCAGGAACACATCAGCTCTGCTCTCCCCTCTCCGCAGATTTAATTTATGGCCAAGACTTGGCCCTGCTTTTGAACTTACAGGAAAGCCTACGAGCTGAATGGTTGAGCTTATCATGATGTGTGTAGAAGGCTCATTGCTTCCTCCTGACCTCCACCCAAGGACACCTGGCGCTCCTCCAAGTGTGGGAGCAGGAAGCCATCCTTGTGACTGGCAGCTCTGGTTGTCAAAATATATGGCTACACCATTTCTTAAATGAAATAAGTCATTTCTTTAGGACATCTCTCAGTTTGTAGAGATATTTTCCAATTGCCATTATGAGAATACTATTTCTTTTTCTCAGCTGTTTGTTTTCCAAATCCTTTTTCTTTAAGAGAAAAGTCTTATGGTCTTGTCTCTATAAGAGAAAAGTAGTATGTAGAGTGATAGACAACAGAACTGAATGCAATGCAAAATGCAAACCCTACAAAGCAGCCACGCTGTGCGAATGCTCAAATTGTGTTTATGATCAGAACTAAGTCCATATTGCTTCTGATAGACTCTTATTACTTGTTTCTCATTAAATTATTTTTTTAATTATGTGTATGGAGGGTAGGGGTTGTGTGGGCAGATATACATAGAGGTCAGAGGCATCAGATATCCCTGGAGCTGGAGTTATAGACAGTTATGAGTTGCCTGACCTAGTGCTGGGAACCAAACTGGGGTCCTCTGCCAGAGTGGTACATGCTCTTTACCAGTGAGCCATCTTTTGAGCACCCTCCACCCATGGGAAGTCTTGGGTTGGAGTACTGAAGACCAACGTTATCTAATGAGAGGCAGTGAATAGTCTTTATTTTCTTCATTTGTATGTGTGATGGGTATTATCTGTTGTCAACGTGACGGAACCTAGAATCACATGAGGGCTGAACCTGTGGGCACAGCTGTGGAGATAGCTTGATTGCATTAACTGAGGTGGGAAGATGCACCCATTGTAGGCAGCACCATCCCCTGGCTGGATCTGGAAGTGTACAGTGGAGGAAGGGACTGGAGCTTCAGCAGCCATTCAGTGCTCTGCTTCCTGACTATAGAACTGGCAGCTACTCCACACTCCTGCTGCCTCGCCTTCTCTGCCGTGATGGACTGTACCTCTAACTGTGAGCTAGAATAAACCCTTTCTCTCCTAGGTTACCCTTAACAGGATATTTTATCAAAGTAATGGGAAAGTAACCAGGACAGTATGTTTTTGCTCTCTTGGCAGCATGAAGGTTTGAGAGGCTACTCAGAAAAATCAGTGCATCAACGAACTCCTAGGAATTTTCCATATGCCTTGAAAGCTCTGAGAATTCTTATATCCAGTAAAGACCGCAGTCCAACTTTGTTCACCTTGGTATAGTCCAGTCTCACTTCATCAAAGATCCCTGTACAGCTGTGGACAGGAACACCCTGGAGAAGCAATCTCAGACACGGGATTGTATTTAGGCAGTTCACGGGAATGATTGCTTGCTCGAGGATTAGGGCCTACCATTCAGAACAGGCTGTCAGCTGAGTCGGTGACAGTCTTTTCCCAGAGATCTTAACTAAACTTGTAAGTTTCTATTTTGGATAGTGGACAGTAACAGTATTCTGTTCCATTGCCAGAAGAAACACCCTAATACTGAAAAAGCCCATTGAGTATGGAGGAAACACACCTGGACCACAACAGCCCATTGACTGTAGAAGTACAATCCTTTCTTTTAAAGAGAGGGGTGTGGAACTAGGAAGTACTGCCTTCTGTGCCTACCAGAATACCATGTGTGCCCTGGTACCAGGGAGTGTGATGGAAGAGCTTCGATGTAACTCAAATGACCTTCGTGTTCCATTCACTTCATTCTTTAGCTTGAATACCATTCCACTTTTGAGAGACACTAACAAAGTATATCATTGGCGTTCCTCAGTATTTGTGAAGTTGGGGTGCAGTGTTTGAAGAAAGCATTCCAGAAAAAAATTCCAGTAGGACATCAACATTGCTTGAGGCCCTAGAGCTAAAAGTCTTCCCATTTTATGGGTGAAGAATTAGAAGCTCAGAGAACACAAGGTTCAACTTCCACAAATTGGAGCTGTGGTCATGTTCATCTGGAATATCAAGAAGCGATGTTAAGAAATAGTAATGTAGGGGCTGGAGAGATGGCCTAGCGGTTAAGAGCACCGACCGCTCTTACAGAGGACCCAGGTTCGATCCCCAGCACCCACATGGCGGCGGAAAGCCGTCTGAAACTCCAATTCCAGGAGAACTCCAGCTCCAGGGGAATCCGAGACCCTCTTCTGACCTCCGCGTCATTGCACGACACGGGTGCACAGACTTGCATGCAGACAGTACATTCATACACATACAGAAATAAATAAAAATTAATAAAAAATTTATTTTAAAAAAAAGAAATAGTAATGTAAATGGAACCAGGGCTGATCTCCCTGCCTGTTTTGAGCTTTCCTAGCATCTTTGCTATTAAATCCTTTAGTCTTAATAAGGTAGGTATTGGCCATTACTTTTATAATAACGGCAATAAGGAAAACAAACCTAAAGACTAAGGATTTTGCAGTTTATAGAGTATTGCCTACATTATCTTCCTAGGCTGGCAGAGCTACCTGTCTTTACAGGTTTATATGCTTTGGAGAGGTTAAGTGATTTGTCCTTAGTTACACTGCTAACCCACTGCAGAGCTGGAGCCAGATCCTAGACCATTACATCTCCTTTGTATTAGGCTATCTCATTATCAGACTTCCTCAGGCCAAGTTTCTTTCTATTTTATCTTCATCATAAGCTTTTATACATTTTCTAATTTTCCTATAGTATTTCTGTGTTATTTTCCCCATAATCAAGGGACATCTACCAAAAGCTGGGTTATTCAAGTATAGGATTATGACCTTTATTCTGGGTGCTAGTGCTGATGTCGGCAACATGTTTGTACACATGCCCACACGTACTCACATGTACACACACATGCTCATACAAAGTAGAACTTTTGGCCAGAAACTGGAATGCTGCCCCCATTCATTGTTTTCGGCACATTTCTTTTGACCTTGGGCCTAGTTCTGTGGCTAGGAATGGCTCTCTCCCCATCCGTTAAATAGAAGTCAGTAGGATTAGGCCGGGCACCGGATGTGCACATATATAATAAGTAAAATGTGTAAGACTATGGATGATGTTTAGGTCAAGGCACATGGGACATGTTTTCAAAGCTACCCCTCTCTGTTTATTTGCATGGATACTATGCAGCTTGTTTTCTAGAACGTTTTCCAGGAAGGGTTTTCTCCTGCTGCCCTTTGGCAGGCAGGATGTGACTTAGTGGGGAAATTTTGTAGGCTAAGCAATCTGCTGCTCCCTTGGAGAATTCTCCACATTTGCAAATAGAAGTGTTGCACTTGGCAAGGCAGAGCTGGAGTGAGGCATTTATCATTCAGATTTGAAGTCCTTGTGTTTGCAAAGGGCTTGGTAATGAGCTGCCCCCTTGCAGGTTCTGGACAGCCCCTTCTCCTCTCTGCTACATCACGGATTCGGAGGCGCACGTACCTGTGTGTTGCCTCACTGATGTCCCCTTCCTGTTGTCTGCAAAGCTCTAGCAGGACCTGATGAGTCTGCACTGGGGTACCTAGTGCAGACCTAGAAAATGCACCCACCTAGTCCCTGAGCTGGGAGCACATGACGCAAGGCCACTCCACATTTGAGTAGGACAGAGCTTTAATGTTAAATATGAAGTCCGCTGCCATCGTCTTTCAGACCCATGTATTTTTTCCTCCAGAGTAGGGCTTTACCCCATCCCTGCAGCCCAGTGACTCACTTCCACTTCCTCCATTAGCCTGTTGGTGAGTTCTCTTCCCCGTACCCTCCCTCCCCACGCACCCATCAAGTCCACTGATGTTTCTCATTTGTCTGTTGCTGAGATTTAACAAACGGACACTGTCTTGATGATCTTTCAGCTGCTTTTTAGAGAGCAATTTGGGCTCTTGTTGAACACCCATTTCATCTCCTCCGTTCCATTCAATCTCACTGGAGTTCATTAGAAGTGTCTGAGACTTCCTGTTAGCAGCTCCATCCTGCTTAACAAATGAGGTCTCCATCTGCCCTCACAGTAGATCCGAGAGCCTTCTTGTGAAGGAGCACTGAAGACTGAATAATTAACAAAACCATCTTTTCTGGTCCTTTTCACCTTCTTTTCATCAATCTGAAGAACACTGGCTGACATCCTGTGGGCCTGGCAACAGGGTAGGGAAACATATGGTCGAAGGCCAAACCGCATTCTTCATTTTGAAACTTCACTGGCAATGACGTCTCTAGAAGCCCCTAAAACTGGACCTTGACGGCTTGTGTCCAGGCCCAGTTCATCCTTTCCAGTCCCCTTAGGGACACTTTAGTCCTAGCACGCCACTTTTAGTGTCATTCAAGACTGTGAACCTGAGTACTTTAACCATCTGTAGCATCAACTGCCCTTCAGCCTGTAGGGTTTTTCTGTGTGCCATCTTAATTTTCCTCCTCAGCTCGCCCTGTTCATCTGCTCTTTTCTAGGTAAGGTTAAGAGGTGTGGCATAAAGTAAGGAAGGAAAAATAGAGGAGGTCAGTATCCGGTTCTAGCTTGGATTGTCTCATTATGAAGGTGGGTGGAGCAGGTCAGACCTGGCCCAGAGGATTCTGCAGGAAAGACCCAGACACTGTGGGTGCCCTGAACTGGAGTGGAATCCTAGTCCCCTGGTGACTAGTTGTGTGACACTTAGGGACCTCTGTAGTCAGACTCTTCATCTGCATAGCATAGTGTAGACTCCATAGCATCGTGTAGAGATGGCTCACTCCCTTCTGACTCCTCAATAAAAGCTGACTATCAGATGTGACAAAACCTTTTTGGAGAATCTGATATATTCTGAAGGTACATGGAGGATTAAAAGGAGTCATTAAAATGATTTCTAGGGTGCTGGACCAATATAGTAAGTTCTTTCCAAATACAGATCAAGTATCAAAGATCTGAAAATTCCAAATCCAATATGCTTCAAAGTCTGAAACATTTTGACACCAATATCATAGACAAAATGATTTTTTTAAAAAACGATAGAAGCCAGGCATGCTGAAACATGCCTTTGACACCAATTTCATAGACATTTTTTTTTTTTTTTTTGGTCTTTTAGAGACTGGGTCTCCCTGTAGCCCCAGCTGTCCTGGAACTTGCTCTGTAGACCAGGCTGGCCTTGAACTCACAAAGATCCGTCTGCTTCTGCCTTCTGAGTACTAGGATTAAAGGCATGTGCCACCACACCCGACTGGCAGTTTTTTTTTTTTTTTTAAAGCTACTAAGCCAAGTATGGTAGCACATGCCTTTAATCCCAGCTTTTGGGACTTAGAGGCAGACAGAGCTCTAAGATTGAGGCCAGCATGGTACATAGTGATTTTCAGGCCAGCTGAAGCTACAGGGAGGCCCTGTTTTATGTATGAGACACAGTAGAAAATTGCTTTTGGGATTGTGTAGGTTAATATGAAACATAAATGAATTTAGATTTGGATCCCAAGATATCTCACTGTGTATATACAAGTAGTCCAAAATCTAGAAAAATCCAAAGTATTCCTGATTTAAAGTATTTCAGATAAGGGATAGTACACCTTGTAGTGTCCACTAACTACCATTCCACTGTTCCAGAACTTGGCAATTTCTGGTGTTCTGATACAGGTGGCTTCTGAGAACCCTGCCATTAGGGCTTTTTATGACTTGCATTCCCCCCTAAAGACATTATTGGTAGACTTTCTGAAGGTGCTTTGTGAGCCTTCTCTCTGAACATCTCTGTGTGCCCAGGAACTCACACACATGGCCACATGGCTTGGCAGGGTGACATCTGCTCTGGTCTTTGAGTCCCCTTCTAGAGATGATCACAGAAAAGGCAGTCAAGTGCAAACTCTGAGAGAATACGAACCTGTTAAACTAGTGAAGCCAGAGGGACCCAAGCCTGGGAGCCCCACAGCTAGAGCCAGGGCCAAGGGGAGGGCAGTCACCTCACTGTCTCGACCACCACATGCAGACCTTGCTCCTTATTTGCTATTAAAGAAACACTGTCACTTGACATTAAAAGGCACCTTTCTTACATTTGATGTGTCTGCAAAACGAATCTTTATTCTCTACCTTTGCTACAGAAGCCCTGATGGTACAGCCAGTGAGCAGGCCCTTGACACAGGAGTCCTGGAGTAAACATTCTGCAGGGACCTTCTATGAGTTCCCATGACCACATCCAAAAAGCATGGGTAAAGGAGGAGAGAGAAGGATTGATCTGGCAGCTGCATAGAGCAAGGACATGCCCCTGAGGCCGGCCAAGGCAGGCACTGAGGTTTCATTGCAGCACAACCTGCTTTCAGCACCATGGCATGTCATCCAGCAGCCATCACACCATGGCTAGATGGAGAGAAGCCTCCACACCCCTCCAAGGCTTGTAGTTACGTAAGCAGAGATGCAGGAGGGTTGCGTGCATTCCCTCAACAGCCAGCTATTCCCTGAGCTTTTTCTGTGTCCTAGCCACCACACTATCATCTCAAGGGTGAATAAACAATGACTCCAGATCTTAATAAAAAACACAGAAAGAGGAAACATAATACAGTTGTCATCGTGAGTTCAAAACCTCCAGGAAACAGAAAGAGGGAAGAACTAAAGATTAGGGCAGGAGGGAGGCAGATCACCTCAGGTGGAGTGGCCAAGCCTAGTCATGATGACGTTCGTTTAAGCTGAAAGAAACTTGTCACATGGAAAATCGAAAGGAGCTGGAGAGCATGAGAATATTCCAGGTAGAGGAAGTTCTGGGTGTGAAGCTCGTGACCCTTCCCAGTACCTGGAAAAGGCCATTGTCCAGAGAGACATGAAGGCAGGGCAGCTTCAGATGAAGCGGTCCGAGCCTTTGGATCATGGTAAGGGGTTTTAAATATATTGTAAGTTCTCAAGCTTGAGCACAAATCAGAATCACCTGGCAGCCTCATTAATTATGGACATCTGGCCCCATCCCCAGTTTCCCTAGGTGGGGCCTGAGAGTGTAGGTCTCTAGCAAGCTGCCAGTCCAGGGAGTAGACATAGGAGACCACTGTTCAAGGAGCAGCGAGAAACCTATTCAAAAGAGGCTTTAAAGGCTTCGAAGAACTTGACAACACATTGAATATAGGGATAAGAGGTAAATAAATCAAAGATAATCACAGAAGTGTGATCCTGCATGAGCGGCAGGTAACACTCATCGGGGGAGTAACTTTATTCAGGAAAGATGATTTGACAGCATGGTCTGCAGGCACCTTCCTTGCCTTCTAAAGGATGTGGGAGTTCTCAGAGCCCTGTACCTTTAACAAAAGGCCATTTAGAGGGTGTAGATGCAGGGCAGGAAGGACACAGGGGCACAAGCAGCCTGGGCTTTCCCAGGCCTTCCCAGACAACTCCTTTTCACCACAGACTCATGACTGCCCACCTTTGGGCTTGCCTTGACCAGGACAAACCAAATATCAGAAGTGCCCTTCACCCCAAGTGGGTTGGGTCTAGAGTTAATCTTGTTGCCACTGACCTCACACCTGGTGCTAGATGTGCCAACATATTCTTGTCAATCCCCTCCTCTCCCAATTTCTAGGCAACTGGGCTCTGTATAACCATCCTAAAGAGGACCGAACTCCTGCCCATGTGCCCTCCCATACCCCTGGGTTAGACCAGGTTTGAGTCAGCCTTGCCCTGCATCCTAAACTAGAACTTTCCACTGTTCTCATGCTACCTGTGAGCTTCCTAGCCTTAGTTCCACCAGAACCCTATGTCCTTCCTTTGTCCCACCAATCTGTGCTGCTGAGGACAAGACAGGACAGCAATGTTTCCGGGCAAGAGGACCAAACCAGTGGGGAACATGACATACAGCTCACCCCAAACAGCCCAGGACACCATGGAAAATATAGCACCATAGCTTCAAGAGGGAAGATTTGAAAGGGGCATAAAGGTACAAAGACAGACAGACTATTTAAAAGTACATTTCAAAAAATCTTACAAAGGCTCGTGAGAGTAGTATTGCTTTTTGCTTTAATTTTGTCTTTTTATTTTATGTACATAAGTGATTTTGCCTGCATGTATGTAAATGCACCTGTGTCACGAAATGCTGCTGAGACCAGGAGAGGATGTCAGATCTCCTGGGACTGGAGTTACAGACAGTTTTTGGCCACTATGTGAGTGCTGAGAACCAAACTCTGGTTCTCTGCAAGAGCAGCTGGTGCTCTTAAGCACTGGGCCATTGCTCCAGCCCCCCAGAGAGTAGCATCAATTTAAGAATTAAGAACCAACAGCGCATAGGCTCGCTATCAAGGATGGGGGGGGTCACTGCAGCAGGCACATAGACATAAAAGACAAAATGCATCCATCCTATTGAAGGGTGTAAGAAATCTTAAAAAAAAAACCAACACAATTTATTAGTACATCATGACAACTTCATATGGAACAGCTGTACAAGAGTGTGGGTGGGCAGAAGAAAACAGCAATCAGCCCAACAATGTGCGTCTAATGTTATTAGGTTAAATACTATACAAGTAATTGCTCAGTGTTGAAAATTATTAATTGTATACATGAAGCTCACTGTGTGCTCCAAGTACTTCTAGTCCTGCTTGAATAGTGGAATAATTAGCATATAACTGCAGGATCAATTATACCACGGCTTGCTTAGAGATAGGCTAAAGGGCTAAACATGTAAGGTGACGAGGGCTATTAATGTGTTCCTTTTTTATCCTGTGCTCTAAGAAGGAGATGTCCCATCTACATCCTGTTTCAGGTCAGCCTAAGCCACCACTGACCCAGTGGACTGGAGTTCAGGGAGAACTCTGGAGACCAAAGTGACTGTACCAAGTCAGAGGCCACCTGCCAATCACAGTTCAGCACAGTGGAGATAAAGGTGGTTTTGGTCTTGAGTTCAAGTCATGACACATTCATGAACCAGGTCCCAAAGATCCAGGATCTGCTTCTTTCTGCCATCTGATAAACATTATCTGTTTCTTGCTCTGTTGACACCAACAAGATCACCCTACATATGTAAGTCTGCACACTGACAAAGCTCAAAGCTTTTCAAGGTGGATTTTCTACACAGAAGATTCAGACAAATCATATGCAGAACCAATAGCTCTCTTTCTTCATGGCAGGAGATATGAGTAAGACGCTTTCCTAACTGGATCCTGAAATCTGTCACTCAGTATTGTCCAATAGACCTTCTGTGGTGATAGGAATCTTGTTTTGAGTTACTCCTATGGAAGTGGCTGTGGAAGAATTAGAAGTGGGGGGAACAATGAGGAAAAAAACTTGGCTTCGTTTATAGTTAATTCACTTATATTAAATGGTGGTCAAAGCAGGAGTTCAGGAGATACCTGGATCTGGTCCTTTCCTTGTGAACTCCTGGCTAGCACTGCCTATCTGAGCCCAGGGGCTTCACAGTCCCTCAGGGTGATGTGTGACATTTCATCCTGGGTAATTTCCTTCCTCCTATCCAACGAGAGCTTCATTCACTCCAAATGAGTAAAAATCTGTCTGGAATTACTCAGGGAGGTGAAGGATGAACATATTAACAGGCTATAGATAACAAGAAAGTCCTTCAAGAATGAATGTACTGGCTGTAAAACGCTGCCAAATCAATTTGTGCAAAATAACGGAAGACGCGGATGAGCTGTGGTTGACAGAGAGCAATTAAGTTTTGTGATATTTTTTCCTTGAATTATTAATTTCAAGAGGGGTTTCTTCTCTCTCTGGAATCTGTGACTTCACCCTTTGAGTGCCGGGTGGAAAACTCTGTGTGGAGAAGCCTTGCTCTCCAGGGCGTTGAACAGCCATCTTTCCTTTTTTCATATCCCCAGCTCTTCCTTTTCTTTCCATGTTCCTGACAAGTTATTCAGACAAGGGAAATCCAGCAAAGCAAAACCAAACAGGGGAGACTTACCCCAGCAAACATGAAAACATCTGCAATGAGCCTCACGAGCCACTCTCTGAACTGAAGTGTCCCTAGGAAGCCATAGTGTGTTGTAGAAAGGGGGGGGCGGGGCATATCTGCAGTGAATTTGGAAAGCTTGTTTTCTCCTGGTAAAGGCTCAGTGACCTTGGCTGCTTGGCTCATGGGTGAACTCACAATACAGCTTGCATCCTTGGTGTTAGGGCTGAGCCTGATATGATGCCTTCAATCACCAAGAGCTCCTCCAAGCAGAGCCTGGTCCTAGGAAGCCATCTTACAAAAACAGATGCATGCCAAAGAGACTCAGGAGAGAGTATGCATGTGTGTGTGTGTGTGTGTGTGTGTGTGTGTGTGTGTGTGTGTTGGGGGGGTGAATATTGTTAACAAAAGTCATCAGCTCATCAACAGTGAGTCAGTGTGAAAGACTTGGATACTGGAGCCATTTGCAGGGTCTTGGCTTGATACTGCCATGGCTCAGCCCTACCATCCAGCAGGAGATCACCATGGCTGGATGTTACTCTATTAAAAACTCACTATTTATCACCTTGGTTACTTGACTTTGGACCTCTTTGAAGAAACTCATTCAATCTATCTATGTATACTAACATTCTGTAACGTAAAATGAGATATGATTATTTTAGGAGTTGGTATGGTTTAGTGGAACAGGCTCTTGGGTTAGGCCAATGAGAGATTTGCTTCCATTTTAGACACTTAGTGGTTGTTGGGAGTTTAATATAAAGTGGCACAGCATTTCTGGCCTATTTCTCTATGAAACTGAAACTGAGATAATGCAACACGCAGAGAGAGTGAGAGAGACGGGGAGAGAAAGATCTAGAAACAGGGTAAAGTCCTCTAGGGAATTTGTCCTTCTGAATTGTTTCCCACCTGCCTGTCTTTTTCCTGATTTCTCTTCTTTTATGGAGGGTCATAGAAAATGTCATTGATTGACTCATTCACACCTCAATAAAAACCACTTCAACATAGTAGGAGTTGTTACAGTCTCTGTAACTACAGCAGTGGATGTCACAATCCTGACATCATGATGTTTATATTTTAGTGGGGATCTAGATACAGATGCAATAAACAAATGGCAAATGTGCCTAGTGGAAGACAAAATAGGGTAAGGTAGGGGGTAGAGCTCTTATTTTATGGAGTCACATTATGAGTGAGGAACATTATTTGATGGGAACAAAGGGTATAGAGACACTAAGGTTGGAGTCTACTAAGAGGTGGAAAATGACTGGAATGAGACAGACCGAAGAGGAGAGGCAGGCAGGTGATGTGAAATATGGAAAAATGGTGGGTATCCCATGGGAAGCTTATAGAGAAGTGGAGATTACCCAGTGGGTACAATACAGCCATGCTTCTATGGGGCTCCTCAGGAGGCTCAAGAAAATGCCATGGATTGCTAATGCTCTAACAGCTGATTTGGGGGGCTTTTGATCTAGAACATGTAATATGGTCCACCGGGCAAGAGCCAGACTAGGCTAGGCAGCCAATACATGTTCCTTGATCAAAACAATCAACCCTTATCAATAGGAAAAATGGCAAATCCTTTTCTTTTTTATCTTTGTTTGGGGGGAGTCTTTTTAAGACAGAGTCTCCCTGTAGCCCCAGCTGGCCTGGAACTCACTATGTAGACCAGGCTGGCCTTGAACTCACAGAGACCCCCCTGCTTCTGCCTCCTGAGTGCTGGGATTAAAGGCATGCGTCACCACACCCAGCGCAAATCCTTTTCTTATTTTCCCCAATTCTAGCCTCTGAAAGTGACTAACATTAAAAGAGAACACGTCTGTCATCAGAAGAGAACACGTCTATTCATTTCTGATCTTTTCCTAGAGATATAAAAATACTCGTGTGCAATGTTTACAAAATAAACATGGTTCTCTTGTCTTTTTAAAACAGGTTTCATATCATCACTTCTCAAAGACTGATCACCCCCTCCCCCCCATAATGACTACTTCTAGCACTAATGCTGTAGCTTCAAACTCTGGCAATTTTGCTTTAAAAACAAGAGGCCTCCCTCCGACTTCCCTGTCACGTCCTGACCTCTGACATACCCATGTCTGCCTGTCATTTTCTGCAAAGCAATGGTTTCTGGCTGCAAACATTGACAGGCAAGATTCTATCATTGGCCCTAGCCCCCCCTCTAGTCATTAAGAGAGAATCCCTCACCCCTGGACTATCACCTGAAACAGGATGGGGATAACAAAAACAGGGTAGGGAAACAAAATAATTTGCCTTTGAGTGTACTCTGAAAGGCAGAGAAACTGAAGGATGTGTTGCTATGGAAACCAGGTTCTGTTTACTAGAAGCTTCCTCTTCTTGCAGCAGAGCAGGTTAGCCTGTAGGGTGGTGGGGTGGTGGCTCCCAGCTCTGGTTGGACACTGGGATCTCCTGGGGCTGCATAAATACTGACACCTGGGTACCACCCCAGTCATGGTGGTTGCATTAGCTTGTGAGGCAGCTTGGTCTCTCTGGGTAGTTCGCACCAGCAAGCAAAGATTGAGAGTCACTGCTGCAGGACAAGTTCTGCCACTTGGGTAAATTAGTCATCATCCTGCATGAGCACCAAGAGTCAGCAGAAATGAGGCAGGACTTTGCTTTGTTTTGATATCGATACTGCATTCAGCTGGGAAGGAGTCTGTTCGCTCGTCCACCTTTCAGAAACGGTCTGAATTGGGAGCTCGTCCAACTCCTTCCCTCTTCTCCCGATTTGACCTTCTCCCTGTGGGAAGGAGCAACCCATGCAGAAGTCAGGAGACCCGCAGGTTCTGTTACGCCAATCCTGCTGTGCTTAAGAGAGCTCCTGTGTGCATCAGCCTTCAAACAGTCATGAGGTCAGACACCCACTTGATACTTCCAGGCCATTGTGGATCCTCACCTTCCCTTCTCGCCTTCCCTTATTGAATTCCCTTCAACATGCCAATTTACAAGACAGAACATGGCTGAGGGAGGCTGAAGTCCAGACTTGCTGTAACTACAGAGTGTGAACAGAGTGTGTACGAGGGGGAGCCCGGCACTCCTGAACATGCCATTGGTGTCATGAGTAATAGAGGTCATGGAGGCACCCTGTGACCTTGTTTGTCTTCTTCACTCAGCTGAAGAATCTATGGCTAATGGGCAGTCTTCAGCTTTTCAGGCCAAGAATGACAATCTTCTCTTTGTGTAATGCAGCTGTTGTTCACGCAGTGGTAGCCCAGGACACATCTGTGTGGGTTAAGAACACTGGCTTGAGAACTGAAAAGCAAGGAGTTGAATAGGACCTGGGTAAGGTTTGACAGTATTCAGGAACTGAGAGAAGGCTTATGTCACTTGCCCTATTCATTGACTAGTGGAAATGGAATTATGCCTTTTTTGGGTCAAGATGAGACCTCTGTGCAGCTCTCCCTGGGAGACACTACCTGGTCTTCTGGGCTGATTTCGCATTCTCCTCCAAGCACTGAGGCTGTGGTCTCAGAGATGGATCATAGCCAGTCCCAGCTCTGTACTTTGCACTCAATTACCTATCCTCCTGGCTGTTAAGCACAAGCCCGTGGGGTGCTTTAGCACAGCACCCTGGGTAGGGAGGGAATGTAGCCACATGTGCAGGAATGCAATGCTGTCAGCTCTGCTTCCCCCCAGCCTACCAGTATACTGTGAACTTACACAGACCTGGCTCTGCATCCAGTCTTTGCTCCCTGGCTCTCTAATCTGAGGCAATGACTCTCTCCCTTGCTAAGTCTTGTGACTCCCATTTCTAGATCAGTACTAGTAATAGCATCTGATTTGGGCACAACTAATTATTTTCTTTTTAAATTTTTTCTTGGAATTTTGAGACAGGGTCTTGCTCTGCACGCACGGCTGGCCTTCAACTTGCTATAATCCTGCCTCTGCCTCCCAAGTGCTGGGATTAAATGAGTGTGTGGCAGTACTGCTAATCATTAAATGTGACAGCGTATGCCAACTGGTAGTGTAGTGTGGCTTACAGGGTCAGTACTTGGGAACTGTTCCTTTTCATGCTGTGGTTATTATTCACTAACGATTACTTGTATAATATGTGCACTCTTAACATCACCTATAACCGGTAAAATAGAGTGGGAAAGATTACCAAAACAACTTAGCCCTCTTAGGCTTGATTATTAATTCTGATTAAAAATCAACACCAACAACCCAAACAACACACTGGCTGTGGTCATCAGACGTGGAGTATCTTGGGAGTTTCATATTAGGAAGGGAGAATATTCATAAATGAGCCTCAGAGAGGAAGGCTATTTGGGAGAACAGCTAAGCCCCAGGTAAGACAGCTAGGCGGGGCTTGTGTAGAGGGCTGGCCAGTACGGCCCTCTTCCTTTGGAGTGGCAACAGCGGAAGCCTTCATGAAGACCACCTGCTCCTTGTCAGTCTACACTGAACCCATACGCTATGCCACTTGCAGTGTAACAGCCCAGATGCTCGTGTATGCATCATGGGATCAAGATTTAAAATCAGCAGAGGAAATGTCTCAGCTCCTATCCACTGTAGAGAAACTTTGTCCTAGGTACGCCCTCTGTTTCTACGGAGTCATCACAAAGACTGGGTGGCTCGAGCTTCCTCTCCTTCTCCTTGTGCTCAATCACCAAAGGCTGACATGCTGAACAGGCAACTAAGTGGAGGCGTTTAGAATGAGAACCAGTTTCTAAACCCACATTTGGACAGGAGCCATTGAAATATCAGGTCAAGGCTTGGGCTCCGTGTGATGAAGTGGATGCTCACTCTGCTGGCGGAGGAGCACAGGCTTTGTCATGTCCTACCTACTTTGTGGTGAAATGAAGGTCTTCATAGGGAGGCATGATGAATGCTACATGCATAGGGAAGTCATCTTTCATCGCTGTGCTATTTTGCTTAGAGCTCCAACCGCTACATTATGTCTTAAAAGTTGTCAAATTGTGCACAGTACACTGACTTCATAGGAGAAAAATGGGTCCTCTAAAAACATCAAAAATCAGACATTCCTAGTAGAATGAGGCATTATAATTCAAAAGTCCTGCAGATAAATAATAATTAGGGATGCCATTTACTCAGCAGAGCAGACAGAAAACTGCATCCTCTATCAGCCTTGCTCTTAAATGGTTACAGTTTCACGCCTCTAAACACACTAATAAAGGGCCAGGCCGACAGCCTCTAGGAGGTTAGCAAGGGTATTTCTTTTTCTTGACTTAAGTGGAAACAAATATGACAGAAGTATCTTTTGGTTTTCCAAGCATTCTTGCAAATAGCAGCATAACAGTCTGCTAGTCACAGGAACCTGCACACAACCAACCACCTGTCTGCCACCTTTTAAGAGACAGAGAACCAAATCTCTGTTTAAGAGACAGAGAACCAAATCAACAATATTTACCTTTTGACTGGGCATGGGGAATTCATCCTTGGGAGTTCAGAGCATGCTGCTGAGTGTCATGCCATTGAGAAAAGAATAGAATGCTCCTGGTTCTATGGTGCAACATGTGCCAGAGTGCATGCAGAGGTGCTCAGGGTGGGATCAATGAGTGCAAGCTCAGGGCCCTCCCTGATCTCTCCCTTATTCTATCTTGTATCCAGACTTTGAAGTTCTTGTCCATTCAGAGGAGGAATCTGAGATGCCAAAAGTCAAAGTGATTTATTAGAGGTGTTACGGCCAGTCTATAGTAGATCCGGTGCCCAGGGAGGAAACCAGCCAGTTGGGAGCTAATAAATATGAATAATGTCATTTGTTGCACCCTCTGGGTATCAGTGGGGGAGGAGAGAAGAATCTGCTGGTCTCCATGGGAGTGATTACTGAGCTTCTTTTTGTTATGACTTAGCATCCTCTATCAGCACCAGAACAACCCATCTGGGCAGTGATCCATGACTAGACTAGTGCTCCCCCCCAAAGTGCTCATACCTCCTCAGGATGCTCACTGCAGCCGCCACAGACTGGTACATCCATACTGCGTGATCCCCAAGAATAATCTCTGATCAGAGGATAATAATTAAGACGTGGCAATGCCCACTTAGTAAATTAGCTAAATTGGCAAAACTCAATTTAAATAGCAATTTTGTCTCCAGCAATAGAATTATAACAGCACCCTTCACTTAATGAGCCAGACACTTAATAATTCAAACATACTTAGAGAAAAATCAAACAAAGCTTCTCCACCACAGGCGGGGCTTCCTACTCTCACTGCCTTGCCAGCACAGCAGCTTGGCTGCTCTGGAATGGAGGTTTGGTATCTGGTGTGTGGTGAGAGATGCCCAGCTTCTGGGCACAGAAATTCACTGACAGACTTTGAGCCAAATAGTTGTTTTGTCAATAAAGTTTTATTGGAACACAGTCCTGTCCATTGTTTACATGATGCTTCTGGCGTCTTTCATAGCACAGTGGAAGAACTGAATGGTGGCAGGCTTGTTATGGCTGCAAAGCCTAATGCCTATTATCTAGCTCTTTCAGAGAATTCTGACCCTTTAAAAAATTGCTTAACCACAAACTTGGATCTTTACCCAGATCTGCATTTTGCAGATATGTGACTTTGGGTAGATACACCTTACCTCCTTGATCTATGATTTCTCTATCATTCAAAAGTCTGTCTCCTAAGCACATGAGAACTAAGTGAAATGGTACATGCTTATCTGTGCTTGGCACATACTGTTCAATAAAGGGCTAGTAATAACAGGAGCTTGTGACTGACTGGCTCTGTTTAATCTCTGGGTGTGTACCAACTTATTTATTGCTCACAATAATCTTATGAGATAAATATCCCAATTATCTTTATTTTTTTATTTTTATTTATTTTTGTATGTGTATGAGTGTACTGTCTGCATGTAGGTTTGTGCACCTGTGTCGTGCAATGCCGCGGAGGTCAGAAGAGGGTCTTGGATTCCCCTGGAACCGGAGTTCTCCTGGAATTGGAGTTATAGATGCTTCTTAGCCACCATGTGGGTACTGGGGATTGAACCCGGGTCCTCTGCAAGAGCAGTTGGTGCTCTTAACCGCTAGGCTATCTCTCCAGCCCATATCCCAATTATCTTAATCTTGCAAGTGGCAAAGAATTCTTGCTACTTTTACGTCTTTCCTTCCACTCTTTCCTAGCTTTCCTATACTTAGGTCCTTTATGTAGCACTTCTGCCCTGCCTCCTCTCTAACAGAAGCAAGCAGCTCATGGGTCAGCTGCTCCTGTACCTCCTTATCCAGGGCCTTGTGGGTATCAAGGGTGTTAGGCATCTCATTCTTGCTCTCTAAGGTGGTTGAAATCAGATGTTGATCCCGTTATCCATTTTGCCAGCCTGGCCTCAGCTCTTCTCTCCCTGCAGTGGGAAATAACATGGGCACCTCCTCTAGCTATGGTAAGGCAGATAGTGAAAAGTTCCAGAAGAAACTTCCAAGATCCAGGGGCCCGTCAAGCTTTAAGTTTATTCGACTAATGCTGTATGCCTGGAATGCATAGAGCTTAAAGGTTACCCCTGAGTCTGTCACACATGCTTCTCCAATAGGCGGGACAGCTGCACCTTAAATGCATTAAAATAATGTGTTCTTAGAATCGCCCTGTCTAAATATTTGTTTTCAGAGATAATTAGTAAGATGCTTTAAAATTCATATAAGAGATTCTTCTCTCTGTTAAAGTCCCTGAAGATTATTTGGAATAAACAAAGAAGAGCAGTCCTAGGTTAGCTTTGCCTGTTTGCCAAGCACCAAATATGGCATTTTTCTCCTTTCAACTCATTTATTCTCTGTCATAAACCATTAAAGTTAACACATTAATTTTCTCATTTAAAGATGGAAAAGTAGAGACTCTAACCATGTGCCTTGCATAGAGGTACCTGGTTTATAAAATAGCAACGTTGTCCTACATTTTATTCTTTGGACCCCCAGACCCCCTCAGCCTTTAGAAGTTTCTCGGGTAACCCAAACCCACCCCCATTCCCTCCCAGACACTGCACATTGCTTTGTTTGCTATATTCTACTGCATTATAAAAAGAAGTCCACTACTCCTAGAAAGAAAGTAAAAGAGTCATTGCAAAGCAGGTAGCACTTTCTCAAGTGCCAACTTGGTGGCTGACTCTAGTCCAGTGGTTCTCAGCTTGGGTGGCTTTGCTTTCCAGGGAACATTTAGCAAAGCCTGGAAATATTTTTGCTTTCACAACTTGGAGATTGCTGCTGGTGTCTACTGGGTAGAGGGCAGGGCAACTGCTGCAGATTCTAAAGTAGCTTCTGTCCCCAACAGAGAGTCAGCTGTTCCAACATGCTTTTGGTGTAAAGGATGGAACCCCCTCTCTACCATGTTAAGGCTTGGATTCTCAAGAATGAACAACATTAGAGAGCCCGCCCTCCCGAGGGTTGGCTCAGCTGGGTCGGAAGGTGTGCATCACAACACCACCACTGAGTGTTTGATCTGAGAGCCTGGAGAGTTGCTCCGATTGGAAAGTTTGTGGTTCAAGGAGAGGAGATGGTAAAGAACCATGGTTAGAAAGGTCCAGGGAAGCTGAGGTCTGAAGGTAAAGTTCGGGGAGAAGGGCTCAGTCCTGGGTGCTAATTACCAAAGGTCTGAACACCCTGTGGAGCAAGGGCAAGTGGCTGTTTAAAGACCTACAAGCTAAAGTGCAGCAGGTGAGGGAAGGAAAGAGCAGGTCCAGAGAATGCTTGGCCTTCTCAGGGATTCTGAACTTATTAATATTGATAGCTGTGAAGCTAAGAGAGGAGTCTCTGCAGGAGATGCTGTGAAACTATTTGGTTTGGAAAAGATTTCTGTATGGTTATCTAGAAAACAAGTTGGATAGGGTCAGAGTGGCCACAGGATACCAGGAGACTCACAGTCATGAGCTGTCTTGAGGTATAGAGCTGGGATGGGCTAGGCACCTGTTCCTCTAGTGCTGTCTGTCTGAGTTTGTGCTTAACAGCAGGTCGCTGTGCAGCAGGAACCCTGCCACCATAAATGTCAAGATGCAGCTTTTCTCCCATTTAAAAATATGCACCATTCAGAAATAAAACTCCCCCATATCATTTGGGCTTCACATCTGGTCTACGGTTGCAAAATAACAATTCTACCGCCGCCATTAGCATGCGTGGAAACAGTTCAACATGAGACGGATGCCGGCTTGGCTCTAATTTCTTTTTTCTTTATTGACCTTTTCTGAGGTGTCAGAAAGCAGATTCCCTCATTAAGATGTTGACATCCAAGAAAGTCAGTGGTATATCTTATTTATGGCAGTGTATGTACGGGCGATGCAGAAGGGAGTTAAAAACCAGCTGTCAGGGCAAGAGAAATATGGCTTTCTTCAGTCTATCTCTCCCCCATGGCTTCTGGCTCCTCTGAATCTCAAAGTGTATCCATGCCTTTCCCATGGTCTAATTAACTTAGAGGGAGACTGGGTGGGAGGGGGAAGATCTACAAATGCCCAAAAACACAGGGCTGCAGAGCAGGCACAATTCATTTCTGATTAGCAGCAGTTCATGCACTCGTCCGTGAACCATGCAGATGTTCAAGGGGGATGTCTTGAGGTACTGGGAAATTATCATAAATTTGAACTTGTTGGCAAGCATCTATTTCCATATTTTAGAGGAGACTGTAATTTTCCTTCTCAAGCTTCCTTTCTGGTAAGGAAGAAGAAATGTATACCAAGATGGCGGTGGCTCCCTGTACACAGCTTTCACAAGGTGAGCCGACACCAAGCGGACAGAGCTCAGCCCTGCATACAATAAAATGAAAGTTTCAAGGCCTGTATGTTGCATGCACCTGGGCTCAGGCAGCGGTTAGCCAACTAGCCTACCAAGAAGTTAACTATCAGGAGCTTGGTCTCTGATGGTCCCAGGCCTGGGCTAAGCTCCTTGTTGTCCCTGATATGTTATCTCTCTATGGGTCAGTTTTCTAACTCAGGTGATGTAGGCATGGCAAAAATCCCTTCACACTATAATAGGATTAAAAGAGGGATTGTATTGCAGTATCTGCTGGGTTATATGTAATCAACCATGGCTGTTGAATTCAAACAAAAGAGGATGGTAATGGGTCCAGATGGGCCAGAGGATCCAGCAAGGATTGAGTCTCCTGGAACTTCACTATGCCAGGGCAAGAATGGTCACGGTGTGTCTTCCCATCTCCAGATCACAAATGTCCCTGCTTTCTGACGTCCCCGTGTCCTTCAATTTCAGCTTTGGAGAATGCTTCTAGAATGTGAATTGTATGAATAGGTTTTAAAATATTCATTGGTTACATCCCCTGATTTCTCTTGTGGAATGAGCCATTGCTGCCTACTGAGTTGGTTCCCACCAAGGTCCAGGCCCCCTGTGGATGTGTGGACAGAACACTACCAGTGTCCCAACCTTGTGTCCAAAAGCCACATTTAACACATGGGAGTGATTTAATGGTCTGAACATTTAAATATGTTAATCAATTGCTAACATCTAAAACGTTAGGAGTTTTCTTATAAAAAGGTGGATTTACTGCTTCTCTCAAGCAAACAGAAGATCCCAGAGTTCTGCAGGCGCCATCTCCTCTTGAGGAAGAGCAGAATTCCTCACGTGACTTGGTGCTGTCTTCAGCAACCCTGGCCCAGAACCCATGCCTCTGCCATGTGCTGCCTGGCTTGCCTGTTTGTTATAGGCACTAACCAGCCTGGCCCAGCCCACTGTAGTTTTCAGGTACCTCCCCACGCCCATGGCTACTGAGATGTGTTCCTGGGACCCACAGCATCAGCATCACTGACAGCTCCTGAGAAGAGCACACATTACCAATCCCACCCTGTCTCATGGAGTCTAAGGAAGAACCCAGTCATCTGCCTGGATGACTCCAAAGCTCCTTGTATGAGAACCCTGCCTCCGTGTAGAAAGCAAGCACTGTTTCCAGTGTCATCTTTGCCACTTTTGTCTTGTGAAAGCCTAGAAGATTCACTTTCATGGGGGGGCAGGGGTCCTTATTTACCTTCTCTTTAAAGTCAGGCCAGCTAGTTGGCTTCCAAGGGTCTTTTTTGGTCTTGGCAGGTGAGTCTATAATTCTGTAGGTCTGTGAGCTCATAATTAGCACTTATAAAGAACTTACCAGGTGGCTAGAGCTTGGTAAGCATTTTGCTCTTACCTAGAGGAGGTCTTTAACCCTAACTCTGGTCCTGGTTCTCTTTGGGGACTCACAGAGAAGGAAAACAAGCTACAGAGAAGTGGGCAGACACTCCAGATGTGACCCCAAGAGCAGGGGCGCCCTTGACTTGCTGCTGTTGTGCCTCCTGTAATGAGTGCAGGCAGCGGCTCGTGTGAGAGGTGATGATGCCATGTGGCTGGTACCTTAGCGTTTTAAACCTGACAAGCCTTTTAGGCAGGCCATGGCATATTCTGCCAAGCAAGGAGAATGGTCAAAAATAGAAAGAAATAGTGGCATTTCCCTGCCTTGGTGGAAAGAGCAAGTGGAGATCCTCAGAGAGATGCTGAGGAACACCTGAGTGTGGCCTGAGGAAGAAGGGAAAGCGACCAGCCCTGCTTAGTGCAGACCAGCCCTGTTTAGTGCAGACTATCCCGACTTTGGAACTCCCCAAACTCCTGTGGAGTCCCGGTTCATCTTACAATAGTCAGCACTGGGAGAGCATTTTTGTCACCCAAAGCCTCAATTTCCTCATCTGTAGAATGAGAACGGTACCTGTGTCACAGAGTCTGAGAAGATGAAATGAACAAATAGGTTTACAGAAAGCATCCAGCCCAGTAAATAGTGACTATCATCAGCATGGGGTGATCCTTGCCCTCTCCAGACAGCTCTAGTCACTCGTACAATGATGGAGAAGGGAGAACCTCTCTGGCCATAAGAGGAAGACTTGGGGTGAACCAGATGCTTAGAACATACCATTTCCCAAATGTTTTGTCTCATCGCCCTGTCTCCACCGGCCACATGTTCCAGTTCATTCTTTTCCTTTGCAATAGTCTCTCTCTTCCCAGAAATGACTCTGGAAGGACTCTGGAGACTCTGGGAAGATTTAGATCTTGCTTGTAACTTTATAGAGTTGTCTCCTAGGCAGGGCTGGAATGAAAGAGCCTTCATATCCACTGACACTCAACACCCAGGGCAGGGACCACAGTGTGGCTCTCTTTTCTTTCTCTTGATCCAGGAATAATCCTTTGGTATAGTTACAAGAGAGTGTATTTAAAAGCAGATGGTCCTGACTTTGTCATTTACCAGCTATGCAACATTAAGAAAGTCATGGGGCTGGAGAGATGGCCTAGCGGTTAAGAGCGCCGACCGCTCTTGCAGAGGACCCGGGTTCGATCCCCAGCACCCACATGGCGGCTGAGAACCGTCTGAAGCTCCAATTCCAGGAGAACTCTAGTTCCAGGGGAATCCGAGACCCTCTTCTGACCTCCGCGGCGTTGCACGACACGGGTGCACAGACTTGCATGCAGACAGTACATTCATACACATACAGAAATAAATAAAAAAAATTAATAAAAAAAAAATTAGAAAAGAAAGTCACTTGACCTCTCCAGACTGTGACCTACACAAGGTTCAATAACACTTTCCTAATGTCTTAGCAGGTGCACTGTGTATAGCAGTAACCTTCCCTCCTCCATCCAGGAAAGACACAACATTTTATGAAGAAAGATCAGGACAACAGAGCAGGACATATTTGAGCAGTTGGGTCTTAGAGCAAAAGTTGGAATAAAATCAACTGAAACGCTAATAATAAATACAGTTAATTGAGCTGTTATGCTGTGCTGAGTAAGGTGCTAAACATTTTGTATGTATCACTTCACTCAGTGTTCATTTCTCTCTCTCTCTCTCTCTCTCTCTCTCTCTCTCTCTCTCTCTTTCATATATGTAGGTATGGGTATGTGAGCAGTTGTGCATGTGGAGACCGAGGCTGACACATCAGGCATCTGTCCTCCGCTATGGCTCCCCACATTGTCTTTTGAGACAGTGTCCCCACTGAACCTAAAGTTTGCCAATCGTTAGCCTATCCATCTAGCAACCTCCAGAAATCCTTCATTCTCCATCTCTCTGCCAGCACTGAGGGGACAGATGTGCACAATAATGCCTGGCTTTATTGAGATCTGAACTCAGATCCTCCACTTGTACAACAGGCACTTTCCTGAGCCATCTCCACATTTTCGTAATGCTTTTTACTTTTAATTAAGGAAAGATTTTCATACACCTTTCAAAGGTGAGAAAATTGAGGCTCAGAGAATTGACATAGGTAGGCCCAGGATAACTGGACGGGCTGTGTTGGCAGGTTGCAGTAGGCTTTCACATATCCAGAATTAGAAGGGATTCTGGGTGCACCCTTCCATCCATCGACTGCCTGTGCTCTTGGCCTATAGAATGAATGCTTTCTTCAGGGTTGCTCAACCCTGGCACCTCTTCTCCAACAGCACCCTGGGGTAGTGATTATATTTTGATCTGTCCCTGGCCTTAGTCCTTTATGCTGGCTAGATTTGTCCTGGCTTTAGTCTTCAAATATGTCCTTAATTTGTGTGATAGTTCCCAGCCTAGGGATACTGTTCTTCTCTAGAAGGTGGACATCCTTCTAGAGAGCCTGGCCAGGTAGGTTGGAACCCTAGGGCAATGCCTCAGTGGCACTCCTTTGTGTTCCTGGAAGCCACTCACAACCTTCAGCTAAGTTGAGTTCCCGGTAACCAAAGCTGGCTTTACCCAGGAACCCCACTTCATTCACACACACCATTGTGGGAGCAATAGATGTAAAGACCGAATAACTGAACAAGTTTTCTTCTTTGAGGGTTGACAGACTTCAGGTCTTGGTCATCTGGAGAGAAGACTAAGTCTCCAGCCTGTAAGGTCCTTCTATTGGGAAGAGGAAATTCTAGCTTCTGCATCCCTTAAGCCACCAGTCTATGTATGAGTCCTGTGATTGGGTGAGAAAGGGTCCTCTGCCAGTACACCTCTGAGGGCAATCTGGGAACTATCTTTAGGCTTTGTCAAGTGTAGCTAGCTAGGCTTCATATTTAGGGGAAAGGGCACAGAGCTTTGGGAACTGTCTTTGATCATTGCTCCTGAATAGGATGTTGGATGGGCAGAATTCCAGGAAAACGTGGAACTGGGTGCTCCAGCATATTCATTCATTCATTCATTCATTCATTCATTCATTTCTCCAATTTACTAAGGACCCCTGTGCTTCAGACACTGTTTCAGGGGATAGGCGGGCTACTTCCTGTTCTTGTACAGCTACATTCTAGTGATGTGCGAGAAACAATGAATGAACCAACACCCTAGGAAAAATAATTTCCTATAGTCATAAGCATCCTGAAAATCACACAATGGGAGTTTGTCTTAGAGGGAAGCCTAGGGTAGAGGGGGGCTCAGAGAGATTGGAGTCGGTAACAAAAATTTCACTGCTGGTGCTACGTATTGAAGTAGTCCAACTGTGGGAAGTTCTGAGAGTCTGGTGTTCTAGGCAGAGGGCACAACATGCACAGAGGCACTGTGCTTAGACAAGAGCTCTGCCCTGGCAGAGCCAGAACAGAGGCTGGGGTACAGAGGAGTCATGAGGACGCTCGGCTGCAGCATGTTTCAGATGAACCTGGCACGGCTCTCCGTGCATTGTCCGCAGTGTGTGTGTTTATCTGCTCTCCGTGCTGGCAGTCATTGTTCCTGTTTTGGAAGCTGGAGTCGTAACAGATTACCATTCTCCCAAGGTCACACACCTAATGACTGATGGAGCTTTGAAAGGGACTTGAGCAGTCTGGAAGTGGAAGGTATTCTTTTAACTGGCACATGATATAGTCAGTGTTAATGGACAGAGCCAAGACTGAGAAGAATCTTGGAATAGGGCAGATCACTCCCCAAGGGGAGTGAAGAGAGAGGGGATGCTAGCGTTCATTGAGAGGGCCAAGGCTGCTTGCCAGGCACTGGGCTGCATGCTTTCTCATCCATTAGCCTCACCTCAACCTTGCTCCAAGGTAGGCTTTACAGATGGCAAAAGCACAAACTGAGAGAGGTGACATGCCTTGCCCAAGGCCCCTTAGCCAGCACCAGATTGCCCTGTTGTCTTGAGATCTATCTACCCTGACACCAGCATTTTTCTGACCCTCGACAGTCAATTGTTTCCTTTTTTGTTTCATTATTTATTTATTCTTCTTCTCTAAGAGTGAAACTAGATGTCTTCTCAATGATGGGAGCCTAACCAAAAAGTGTACTTGTCTGCATGGGGGAGGCAGTGGCTACCTGTCAGCGTGTGTGCATTGTTCTCCAAATTGCCTGATATCTGGAGGAGAGGAACAGAGCAGGATCCTTCACTTTCATGGTGCCTGCTGGGCAAGCATGAGCACACAGGCATTCCATAAATAAAAAATAAATGCCACACTGTATAGCTCAGGGCCTTCTGCAAAGCTTTACCCAGGGATCCTTGCGCTTGCCAGGAACAGGGTCATGAGTCATTGCTCCTACTTCCCTTTCCCCTGGGGCTGACTCCTCATCCCCTAAGGGAAACCTAAATAGTTCCTCTTGGAAAGTACCAATGGTACACCCCATCTTTCCTTCCTGTTTCAAAGTCAAGGTGTATGAAATTTGACAGCCTCTTTCATTCATTTACCTGACAAGCAGTCCCTGTGGCCTAGTCTCAGGAGATACTGCTGGGGAGTGTCTTTCTTGAGGAGAGCTTGCATTTCAGTAAGGGCTTCAGATTTTTTTAAAGATATACAAATGAACATGCAAATAAGTTAATTTCAGGTGGTGGTAATTGCTAAGAAGATAAAGGGGGTAATGACCCAGAGAATGACTTGGGGCAGAGAGGGAAAGTCTGTTTTATCTATCTACCTCATCTTCTATTGGTCTGTCTCTCTATCACCTCTAACTCTGTCCCTATCTCTACCTCCATCTCTATTCTCTCTCCCCCTCTCTCTGTCTCTCTCTTCCTCCTCCTCCTCCTCTCCCCACCACTGCTTCTCATGTGCATTTACACTCATGTAGCACATAGAAATTTATGAATTTCTCTGAAGCCTCTCTTTTTCATCCACTCCTATCTGTTATTTTACCACCTTTCTATAGATGATTTTTGATGCCCACTCAGGACCAGGCTTTCATTGTGGATTGTCTTATTCTCCTTCTTCACTGACCAGAAGGGACAGTTATTTGATTACTCCCCCGCATCTCCTCTGTGCTGAACACACTGTTCAGTATAAGGTAGGCACAGCAAGCTTTTGTTAAATTACCAAATTTAAAGAAGGCCCATGCAGTATTTCTCCATGCATCTGCTGCAGTAGATGCCACTGTGTGCCTGTGTTTGCTGCCACATGAAAGACTGGTATGGCATGAAAAGATTATGCAGATAAAGGTATAAGTGGGTCCTTCCATATCCAAGGGGGGGAGTGTCAGTTCCAGAGCCCCTCGTGGATGCCAACATCCAAGAATGCTTGATTCCCTATTGTAAAGTAGCACAGTATCTGCATTCGACCCGATTAAATCAACATTTGTTTACATCGTCTGTAGGCACAAATCCAAACATAATATGTCTAAGTAAGTATGTTTCATTTTTAGGAAGAAAAAAAATACGTACATGTTCAATACAGATTAAAATTTTTTTTCCCAATATTATCGATCAGTCTGCAATTTGAATCTGGCAAAGTGGAACCTAGAATAGAGAGGGGTAAATGCATAGCCCAAGCCTCCGGTATCCTGACATCTTTCACGACTGTAAATCAATTCTATATTAATCAACCTCAAAATAGTACATCAGATACTCATTTGTGGACAGAAGGATCAGTGATGGTGAATCTGTGACCTCCCTTCCTGCTTGATAGCCTCAGGTGAAAGAGAGAGAGACAAAAGGAGAGAGAGACAGACAGACAGAGAGAGAGAGAGAGAGAGAGAGAGAGAGAGCGAGAATATTAACTGCACAGTATGCAGACTTGTAAATAGGGGTTCCTGGGAACCTTGGGTGACTGGAACTTTGTCTGCTCCAGGCACCTTAGGATTGTGTGAAGGGACTGTCTTGGGAATAGTGTGTGCGTGTGTGGGGGGGATACTTTTTATGTGTTGTATTTGTGTGTGGAGTCCATTCATGTGAGTGTATACATACACACGCTGGCCCATGCAGAGGCCAGAGTGGGCCGTCTTCCTCTACCAACTCTGGCTCTGCCTTATTGCTTTGAGCCAGGGTCTCTCACTGAACTAGGAGCCTCATTTTGGGGCTAGGCTGACTTGTCAGCAAGCTGTTGGGATTTGCCTATCTCTACTCCCCAACACTGAGATTACAGGCATGCACAGCCATCCCCAGTTTTCTACATGAGTACTGGGGATTTGAATTCAGATCTTCATGCTTGCAGAACAAGTGTTTTGACCACTGAGCCATTTCCCCAGCCCCTGGAATTTTTTTTTTTTAAGGTGATAACAACTATAACTCAGTTTGTTTAAAGGGAGGTGAGTGCGTCATTGAAAAGTGAGAAATAACTTAAACAAGCAGCCAGGGCCCCACACGGGAGCCTGGATTCCGTGTGGCGCAGGGGGTTGGTTATTAGAGGAGGGAGCACAGTAGCTTTTTAATGACAGGGCGACATGGCTCAGAATGCTGTGATCAGGTTAGCATTTGATTTCTCTGGGCCATGGCTCACAGAGCAAATAACATGTTCAATGTGATCTTTAAAATAAATTACAGAGATCAAAAGGGAGCAGTGTAGGAGAGTTTGAGTGTACAGAGAGGGGCAACGTTTGGAGTTCATTTAATTAAAGGAGCCAACACGGGAGGCTGTTGCCTGTCATTTGAGACTTGTTGATAGAAAAGCCCGGAGGTCTCTTTTTTTTTTTTGAAGTAGGGAATGCAAATCGGCCCCTCGGCATGCATACCGGCTTGTATTAACAACCATCCTGCCCTGATTTTCTTGTCTAGTGGATACTGCTGTAGTTTATCCTCTGGCAGAACTCACATTTACAAAGGGGAAATAAAAGTCACAGTGAAGAAGGATGGTTCTGCATCTTACGGATCACAGGTGCTTCACCCCACGTGACCTGACGCCCTCTGCTCTGCCGAATGCTCCGCCATCTTGCAATGTTCCCAGCAGATGGTGGTGGCCTGTCCTCTCTCCTTTCTATCCTGGTATCCTGAGATGAGACAGAACCCATCCGAGTGGTGTCTAAATGCTCAGATGATGGTGCCAGCCTGACTGAGGCCAAACCCCAGCTCTGCTCTTTGCTAGCTTGGTGCCCCGGGGGTGGGGTGGGGGGGGACATAGTCCCCTCCCTGGGTGTCAATTTCCCTGGGATGGAATTAGCAAGTCTTCCTCACAGGGTTGTTTGAGGATTAAGTGCAAAGATACATGCAAAGGGCTTAGCCCGTATCTGGCGTGTGCAGAGAGCTCAATAAATGTTAGTATTATCTGTGGGCAGCAGTCAAGCTTTCAAGAGAAAAATCTCTGGTAAACAGAAGTGGGATCATTGGTGGCCAGGGCTTGCATCCGGGGGCACGTGACCTGGCCTGGCTTGCAGGGAAGGATCGCTTTTCCCTGGTCCTGCTGGTTTCTATTTGGTGTGGTTCTTTTTTTTTTTTTTCTTTTTTTTAATTTTTTTTTTAATTTTATTTATTTCTGTATGTGTATGAATATACTGTCTGCATGCAGGTTTGTGCACCCGTGTCGTGCAATGCCGCGGAGGTCAGAAGAGGGCGTCGGATTCCCCTTGGTGTGGTTCTTACACTGACTCCTGCTATGGATTTTCTAGGCGGCAGGAGGCCTTGGTGTATTATTTTCAACTATGAAGTATTCTGTCTGGTGTTGCGTTTTTCCTGGGAGTTGGTCATTATCCCCTATAACAGCCACATTCTGTGCAGTGTTATTTGACCTTTTAAGATTGGCTGGGGTATTATGAGCAACCTCTATAACTAATCACCCTGTAGGCTGGCTGGCTCCTTCCTTGACCTGGGCTTCAGGATACTGCTGCATAGACCAAGTCTGCTAGGATGGACTGGGCCACAGTCTCTGGCACCTGTGGGCAAAATGTGGCTCAAGGTATCTTGACTGGTCCTCATTGGTGTTGGTTTACTTTAAATTTTAAAGGTAATTCTGAGTTAAATAGGAATGTGTCGGATGTGGAACGGTTGACATGAACATCTAGATCAAAGCTGCTCTGGAGTGAGAGCAGTTGGCAGCCCAGGGCCCATGTTGCTGCACCACAAGGATGGCGGATGCTTGGGGGAGCAGCCTGCTTTCCCATCCCACAGTCTCTGCTGCCTTCTCTTGTCTCCTGGCCGGTCCTAATGCACCCTCTGTCTTGCTGGGATGGAGTACAGGCAGGCTTTGCTCAGAGTCTCACCAGGCCAGTGTGGACAGTCCAGACTGCCTCCTGCTTTCCTTCTTTACTGCTCTAGTTCACTGCATCTTCCTTCTTAAGTGATACATGTGGCCATGGAGACAGGAGCTCTCAAAGCTTCCACGTAACAAGCAGCGGAGTCAGACTTGAACCCAGACCTTCTGGAGATGCCGATTTTGAGCTCATCCTTTCCTGGTTCATTTCCCAAATTAGGAGTTTTAGGCTAACTCTCTAAGAGACACTGCTCAATGCTGTCTCTCCAGTTCTGCAGATTCAGAGCCAGATCTGGTGGAATACCTGCCTCAGCATCTCACTCTAATCAATCCAGTGCATACACCAACTCAACACACAGCTGTGGAAATCAAGTACTTGGGTATTGGGAATAACATGATGATGAGGGGCCATAGGTCAATATCAATATTAATAGCATAATTCTGATCTCCTATTTTTTACATGCACATGTACACCAAACACTATGTTCGATATTTTGGCTAAGTCATTTTGTAGATAGTTACATTGTATGTAGAAGGGGATTATAACTAACAGAGTACGCCTACTATTATACAAGCACTAATGCTATACGAGCTGGGGACAGTGGTTATCACCATTTTTGAAGAACAGAGAAACAAAGTATTTTGCCCAATATCACACAGCTGAGAAGCAGGTGTCAAGCCAAAGCCTTAAAGTCATTGGCTGGGCTTCTGGCCTCCACTTCGAGGCTGTCTGCTATCCTAGCCCTCTCTCAGCCTCCACTGTGAGACTGTCTGCTATCCTAGCCCTCTCTCAGCCTAATCCTTTTATCCAAATGACATTGTCAATATGGTGCCTGAATGTTCCAATCCTGGCAGCAAATGAAAACAAGAGCATTGTAGTTTAAGTCACCAAACCTGGGGAGTTTTTCTTGCTTTCCTTTGCCCTAAACTGTGACTATGAAAACAAAGGGAGCCAGTCTGGTGTGTGTGGGGATCATTAGAGTATTAGAATCCTCTGTCTTTGCAAATAAGAACTTTCCATAACAGACTCTATACACAGCTCCCAGAAGAGACCCTCTTCTTCTCCTGGCCAACTTCCTGACTTGACAGTTTATTGAGTCCCTACTTACAAATATTCATCTGGCCCTGGGCAGGCGCACCTCGAGACAGCACCATCCTGTCTTCCTGAACTCCCTGCACATGGGATCTGATCCCTGGAGCTTCTCGGGCTGAGAACACCACTTGCCGTTTTATCCATTGTAGGAGTAGACAGGAAACCTTGCCAATTATGGATGTGTGATGAAAGGTGATCCCACCTGCTTTTCTGAAGCACATGGGTACCTGTTCAGCTTCACCCTAGGAATCAGCATCTCAGGTGGGGGGGGGTCACCATTTCTCTAAGTGTCCTGTCTTTCCATCCTGGATGTGGAGTTGGCACACAGAGAGAGGGAAGCCGGCAGAACTCGCTAGGGGAGGAGCTGATGGAGGGATAGGTACTTAGGTGGATAGAGCATATGGCTGAAGTCTAAAAGGATACACAGTAAACTGTTCATAGTGAGAGATCAGCAGCTTGAAGTCTAAAAGGATACACAGTAAACTGTTCATAGTGAGAGATCAGCAGCTTGGTTGTGGGCAAGAGAGGGCTTTAGTTTTCATTCCATGAAGTTCTTGGTGTCTGAATTGTTTAACAATGCATATATGCCTAGAATTAAAACACAGAGTGGCTTTAGAGTAAGGCAAGAATGTGATGCTCATGGGGAAAGTATTTAAAATCTCTAAACTACCCAGTTCCCTTGTTTATGAAATGGAGGTTCTTGTGAGGACAGGAGGTGAATAAACGCTTTAGAAACTGCTGATGGGCTGTCAGTTGCTATCAGCTCCTCATTATTATAATTCAAATTATTAGCTACATGTAGGTGGGGCTGAGGGTCAGTAAAAGAGGAGAACTCTGGGCAGAGAACTGTAGGGTGGGGAAGGAGTGGTAGAGACGAACGGTGGCTGCAATCCACTTAATGCTGTGTGAATTGCACTCCTAATTTTGGATGTGTGCATCCCTTCCTCCTCACCTGCCAGGACTTGTTTGCTCTCCTGGAAATATCCAGAGTTGTCAGACATCTTGTGCAGTGAAGGCACTAGGATCATGGGCCTGGAGCCTAGTTTCAGTTCTGACTACAGCTCACTAGCATGCATCCTTGGAAAGATGACTGGCATCTGAGTTGGTTTCCTTGCCTCTAAAATGAGAACAGTGCAGTGGTCCCTTGGCATCCTTGGGTAGCTACAGGTCCCTTGGCAGACACCAAAATTCAAAGATGCTTCAGTCCCTTAAATACTCTGTGCACATGCTCCTGTACTTTAAATCATCTCCAAACAACATATAATATTTAATACAATAAAGGTTATAGAGATAGTTATACTATATTGTCTAAGGAATAATAACCAAAAAATCTGTATATGTGAATAACAGACATGATTGCTATCAAATATTTTATCTATGATGTTTGAGTCTGTAGAACACCCTGGTATGGATGTTCAACTGTAACTATAGGGGCTGGAGAGATGGCCTAGCGGTTAAGAGCTCCGACCGCTCTTACAGAGGACCCGGGTTCGATTCCCAGCACCCACATGGCGGCCGAGAACCGTCTGAAACTCCAATTCCAGGAGAACTCCAGTTCCAGGGGAATCCGACACCCTCTTCTGACCTCCACGGCATTGCATGACACAGGTGCACAAACTTGCATGCAGACAGTACATTGATACACATACAGAAATAAATAAATGCCGGGCGTGGTGGCACACGCCTTTAATCCTAGCACTTGGGAGGCAGAGGCATGCGGATCTCTGTGAGTTTGAGGCCAGCCTGGTCTACAGAGTGAGTTCCAGGACAGCTAGAACTACAGGGAGACCCTGTCTCAAAAAGACCAAAAAAAAAAAAAAAAATTCAACTGTAACTATAGGTACCTCTAAGAGCATCTCAAGGATTGAACAAGCTAATGCATGCAAAGAGGTAGAAGGGAGCTCAACACAGAATACTTAGTAACTATTAGATCTGGTTTTAAGGCAATACTCCTAAGCACCCTGGTTTTCTAAGATTGTTTTTATTTTTAATTGTGTGTGTGTGTGTGTGTGTGTGTGTGTGCCCGCGTGCACGCAAGCACGCAGCACACAGCACACAGTACTCATAGTGGCAAGGAGAAGGTGCCAGATCCTCCAGAGCTGGCATCAAAGGCAGTGTGAGCTGCCTGATATGGGTGCTGGGACTGAACTCTGGTCCACTGCAAGAGCGGTACGCTCTCAATGCTGAACCATCTCCCCACCCACTCCTGAGTACTCACGCTTTGAAAGGCTTTACTCTACATCTTACCAAGTCACCCACATTGCACACTTAACATTTTAAGCTGCAATACATTTAAAAGAGAATCTTATGATTTGGCTTTTGAAAGCATTTGGCTGTGAGCAAAGTATGGCTTCCAGCCCTCAGCAATCAAGGGACATATTTGAAAAACCCTTTCAAAAGGAGTGATTCTAGAGAACAAATAGTTTTCAAATGTAATGAAATTTTTATGGATATCAAATTTAACAATTAATGATGTTTATGTAACATTTCTTTATAGAGACATTTAATTAAACATTTACTCATTTCGATTTTGCAATTTTCTTTTTTTACATTTGAAGCAAAATTTCTTTGTCTTATGATTTTAGGAAATAGACATAGACAGTCAGGAAAACCCCTCTGGCTCCCATCCCCACAGCTAGGGCTCAGCAGAATCAGGCAGGATTACATGTACAAGCAATGCGAATGGAATAGGAATGTTCTAGAGTTTGTAAGTGGGGAAATTGGGGTATACTTAATTCTCTCCATGCAGCCTCCTGGGTGATTCCAGATCAAATATCTATATATATCTATATATCTCTATATATGATTCCAGATCAAATATATATATGTGTGTATTTTATATATATATAGCTCAGAGATACTGCTCAAGTTGAAGAGTGCAAATAGGTCATGGAGCGGGAGCTCAGGTCTGTAAGGAAGAGTACTGGGTATGCAGTGCCCTTCCAGTGCTGCCACAAGTTTGCCTCATGTCATCCATCAAGCTTCAGTAATTCTCTGTTTCTGAGCTCCCTGCCCTGTGCAGTGAGGGCAAGACTTGACCTATAAGGCCCATCGTGGTCCAGCAAGTAGAGAACTGATGGTGCCACTCAGCTGTCCTGCCTTGAGTGTCTCTAAGAAGAGGCTTTTACAGAGACAGTCTGACTATCTGGGAGCGGCTAGAAAGATTCAGATAAATGATCCCAAGCTTCAGCCCCAAGCTGCTTTGGATCTCCTGAGAATCTCTTAACTGCCCCTCTTCCTGCCCAATCCCTCATACAACAGTATGTGGTTGTAGTAGAAAAATCACAAAAGCGATCTAAGCACCACAGATAGGATATTCAGGCCAGATCTGAGGAAAGACTTCCACAAAGTTGTTTTTAAACATTTGCTCAAAGAGAGAGAAAGAGAGAGAGAGAAAGAGAGAGAGAGAGAGAGAGCCTTTCAGAAGGCCTAAGATGCCAGACACAGATGTGGTTTGCATTCCTGAAAAGCTGGCCACTAAGAAAATGCATCAAATCAATCCTGTTTAAAATGCTGCAGAGGGCTCTTTCTGTAAGGGCATGGGGATACCCTTAAGTTCACCTGTTTGTAAATACAGGCTTTGTCTAACCCAGCTTTTAAAGCAAATTTCCCTAGCCAAATCTCATCCACAAGAAGAGTTCAGACAGTCTTTGTCAGAGGCAGAGAGATAATTCCACTCCTCTGGGTTCCTTTCTGGGATCAAGTAAAATACATATAACATAAAAGAAAAAGGAATGTGATGTTATGTCTTGGCCAACATGTCTAGTCTCTGCCTAGAGACTACCCTAGCCAGTACTGTCCTCCCTTGGTACATCTCAATCAGCACCAGGCAAGGCCATGGGGACAAGTACTATTGTCCCAGAAGATTGAGTCTGAAGCCAACTGGTGGGTGAGAGTGTTAGTAAAACTTGGCTCTGATTGAACTTTGATGACTCTGTACCTTGTGTGTTGCAGTAATACAACTGGAAGTGCCAGGAGGGTGGACTGTGGAGTTGGCTTCTGTGCGGCTGGCCTGGAGAAGGCATTCTACAAATGACAGTGACGGAGTGAAAGCAGGCACTCCTGTACCGCACTAGTTGGCTGCGTGACCTTCACCCACTTGTGTAACTGTTCTGAGCCCAGTTTCTGCATTCACCAATAAGAATAGGTCCACCTCGTAGAATTGTCATAAGGAATAAATTTAACAAAATGCACCATTTAGCACACTGCCTGGAATACAGTAAATACTCAACTAACGTTAGCTCCTGCTGCTATTATTTCTACCTGAGACTCCTGTTTTGCCCTTTGCACAGTTTTATGAAGGTAAGGAAAAATTGTCCCCATTGTATGGGTGAGAAACCTGGAGTCAGAGGTCTCAGGAGTGCCCAAGGTCAGAGGAGGAAGGGGTCTCCTGGATCTGTGCTCCTTTCATGCTGATCTGTGGAAGGCCCTCACCCCTGCCCATGGCAGTCTGCAGTGCTCTGAGGCTGGGGAATCCATGAGCGCTCACCCGGGTCATCCCCCTGAGTACCCTGGCTCTGCACTGTGGCTGAAGGGCTTTCTTAGGTTGCTGGTCTCCTGCCAGGAGAGGGGCTCCCAGCTCATCTCAGCCTAGAGGCTGCCATGCTGGGTGCTGAAGAGCCGGCAGCACAGGCCCTCCGAAGCTCACCAGGGGATGTGGAACAGAGCAGAGCCATATACGCCTGGGAAACCTAAGGTCAGGGGTAGGGGAAGGCCTGTGATGATGTGAATGCCCTGGTGATGAAGGGGAAGGAGAGCGCACAGAGAATCTGGAAACTTCATTTTACAGGAAGAGTACCCTTCCCGATAACCCCTGGCCCTTTAAATTTTTTTTTTTAATTTTATTTATTTATGTATGTGTATGAATGTACTGCCTGCATGCAAGTTTGTGCACCCGTGTCGTGCAATGCCGCAGAGGTCAGAAGAGGGTGTTGGATTCCCCTGGAACTGGAGCTCTCCTGGAATTGGAGTTTCAGACAGTTCTCGGCCGCCATGTGGGTGCCGGGGATCGAACCCGGGTCCTTTGTAAGAGCGGTCAGCGCTCTTAACCGCTAGGCCATCTCTCCAGCCCAACCTCTGGCCCTTGAGAGATGTCAGTTTACCCTTCTCTGTGCTAAATTCAGATGTGTGCAGGCAGTGAAAAGCCCCAGAGGTGAGCAAAAACTAGAACAGAGCAAGCAGCAAGTTGGAAAACGCACTGTTGAGATAACAGCAGGCTGAGGGTTTAGACCATTCCCTTTAAAAACCTGGTGCACACATTTAAATTATAGCTTGCCGTCCACATGCAGGGCTCTTGTCTCTACCCCAGCACCCCTTCCCTCTTACAATTAAAATAGAGGGCAGAGGGGAGTATTCTGGCCCTTTTTCCTTTGCTATGAATTAACAGTATGTGGTTTAAATATTGATTCTATGGGAGCAATGTCCTATTTTAATATTAAGCGTTAAGCACAGGGCTCTGTTAAAGATTGTTAAATAAGACCAGGAAAAACGCTGGAGAGGCAGAGATGGCCAGCAGTAGAAAGGCCACACGGGCAGTGGGGTCGTCATCCATCAGCTGCCCAGTCACCCTTATAATTGACTAGGAGAAAGGGCCCTCACCCCTTCACAGTTCTCTTTAGCTGAAACTACTTAGAACAGTGGGGGCATCCAGCCTGCTTTGTGTCTTACCATCCTTAGCAGCTGGGGTAGGCTTGATAGGGAGCAATGTGGCTTCCTGGAATCCAGAGCAAGCAGCTTTGACTAATAGATGATGCCTGACTTCCAAAATAGTGAAGGCAAGACCTAGGCAGAAACCACAAGTGGAAATTAAAAGTGAAATTATTTCATTTAAATTTAGATCATTCCTTCCAGAATATTCTGGCAAGTAGAAGTTATGTTTCAAAAGCAGAAACTTTTCTATACAATTTTAGAGCAAACTATATCATCCCCCAGAAACAGATATAGTTCATTATCTTCCTGTCACATGCAAGAAGTTTATGGTCCAACATAAGAAAAGAACTTTCTAACAATTCTAACAGTGTATCAAGGGAAGGCATTCCTGATTAGGTAGAGTCTTTTTCTCTTACTGGAATCAGATGAGTAGAGGTCACTGGATCTTTAATTAGGGACATTATAGAAGAGTGAATAATGGAATGAATGAACAAGTTCCACCAGGTCTGGGGGCTTATGACCATGTGTTCATCATGCCAGTATTTTACTAATAGGTGCCTTCCTGGTTATTTCTTGAAAATATTAAGTGTTATCCTAGAGTGAGCTCCAGGCCAGCTGGGACTGGAGCTGCCTCAAAAATATAAAAAAATATATATTAAGGGTTATCCTAGAGGCTGAGCCTCATGACCCAGGCCTGTAGTTCTAGCTATTCAGAAGACTGAGTCAGGACAGCTATGGGTTCAAAGCTAGCCTGGGCTACAAATTGAGTTCAAGGTCATTCTAGGGAACTTAGTGAGACCCTATCTCAAAATAAACAGGTAAACAGGAGAGCCAAGTATATACTTCAAGGGTAGAGCACTTGTATGGCATGCACAAGGCTTTGGGTTCAATCTCTAGTCCTATGAGAAAAGAAAGAGTTGCGATAGATCTAGGAAGACAGGACGATCTAGAATTCTAGAATAAGGAATGTGGAACCCAGATATAATGCAAAAAAGATTTGGCCAGAAAAGAAGAAATAGAAGCATCTTAGCTTTCTGAGTCTCCTAACACTCGGGTGGGGTGGGGGACAACGAGATGTTGTGTGGTTAGTACTGCGACCCAGAAAAGAATAAATATATTAAATTAAATTAAATTAAGTCAGTATAAAGCTGGCTCTTCAAAAGGCAAGTTGCTGGATCCTAGGCTATCCCTCAAGGATTTATCTTTATTGAGGGTAGATATGAGTGCTATCAAAGTGAGCAGCATTTGCTGTTTCTATGAAACTGATTAAGGCAAGGTCTACCCTGCCTCTCCAAGTCCTTTCATAAGGACTCATGATAAATTCCTGCCAGGGTACAGTTACAGCGGAGAAAGTAATGTAGTCCCCATAGAAAGCTGTGTGTGCTTTCTATGCCAGAACATTACAACTGTGTGAACGGTATATTTTCTTTCCGTTTTTTTTTTTTTTTTTCCTTTTCTGCCTTGGTTGCCAGAGAACTCAGCCAGACCCTCTGCTATTTATGTCTCCTCAGCTGTGTTGCCTGAAATTCCCCATTTCTGCTTCTGGTAGTAAATATAATCACTTTAGGCCCTTGATAATATGTTATGTGCCTTCACCTGCCAGTCATTTTGCATCCTTGGAAAAGTAAATGCACTTAAATCTCATATTCTTTTTTAAATTTTTTTTATTATTTATTTCTGTATGTGTATGAATGTACTGTCTGCATGTAGGTCTGTGCACCCATGTCGGGCAATGCCGCGGAGGTCAGAAGAGGGTCTCGGATTCCCCTGGACCTGGAGTTCTCCTGGAATTGGAGTTACAGACGGTTCTCAGCTGCCATGTGGGTGCTGGGGATCGAACCCGGGTCCTCTGCAAGAGCGGTCGGCGCTCTTAACCACTAGGCCATCCCTCCAGCCCCTCTCATATTCTTTTTTTTTTTTAATTTTTTATTTATTTCTGTATGTGTATGAATGTACTGTCTGCATGCAGGTCTGTGCACCCGTGTCGTGCAATGCCGTGGAGGTCAGAAGAGGGTCTCGGATTCCCCTGGAACTGGAGTTCTCCTGGAACTGGAGTTTCAGACGGTTCTCGGCCGCCATGTGGGTGCTGGGGATCGAACCCGGGTCCTCTGCAAGAGCGGTCGGCGCTCTCAACCGCTAGGCCATCTCTCCAGCCCCCCTCTCATATTCTTAAGGTGAAAGGCGAGCTGGAGGATTTCTGTCACTTAATTTCTGGCCTGACGAGTCGTGATTCTGCATTCTTGAGTCGTCTCATTAGTCACCTTTACCAGTGGTGTGCTGTACTGAACTTCTGTAGCTGTCTTGAGAAACACCTCAGTATTTTACATTTGGGAATGATGTGTTAAGATCTAGGTTAGGTTGACCAGTTGTCTGTTTGCAGGCCAATGTGTATGAGTAGATCCAACCATACATTTGATATCTGACCTTGGCCCAGATGAATGGAGTAAATAAAGAGGGAGTCTCCTAAGGGGAAAAGAAAGATGGGGGCTGGAGAGATAGCCTAGCGGTTAAGAGTGCTGACTGCTCTTGCAGAGGACCCAGGTTCGATCCCCAGCACCCACATGGTGGCTGAGAACCGTCTGTAACTCCAATTCCAGGAGAACTCCAGTTCCAGGGGAATCCGATGTCCTCTTCTGACCTCCGCGGCATTGCACGACACGGGTGCACAGACCTACATGCAGACAGTACATTCATACACATAGAAAATAAATAAATAAAAATTAAAAAAATAATAAAAAATAGATCGTCTTCATCAGTGACATTTCTACATCTAGAATAAAGACCATCAGAGCTCTAGCATCTGTGAAGGCTTTTGGAATTAAATTAAGATGAATGGAATGTAATTGAGGAGACTGGAACCACACTGAGCAGAATTAAATTGAATTGCCTACTCTTGCCTCACATCAGGGGAATGTCTCACCTTTGCTAGCCAATCAGCTCTAACAGCAGAGCCAGAATAAGCATAGCTTCTGAGCTTCATGTTTGGAATTTAAACATGTGTTCATTCAGAAGCTATTTACTGTGTACATCCTATGTTTAGGCCCTGTGTTTGGTGCTGTGAAATCAGTGCTGGTCTGAGCAGTCAAATTTCCAGCCCTAGAGGCTCTCCACCTAGGAAAGAGACCAGCACTAAATAAACCCACACATAAATAAATACCTAATAGAGAATTGTGACAAATGCTGAGAAGGCAGAATGAAAGGTTGTGTAAAAAAGCAGAACCGACTAGAATGAACTAAGTTGTCTCAGTGTATCTAAGCAGAGCAGTGGCAGATGCAACCCAGTTAGGGACTGTAGGTTTTATAGTGGCTGAGCAAAGGCAGGAGTAGTGGGAGACAGGTGTGTGTGAAGTCAATTCTGATTGCTTCTTGGAGGGAGAAGGAGTAGAGTTGGAACATCTATTGGAGCTATCGCTATAGTTCATGAGAAATATCGTGATGGTCTGACCTGGAGCAGAGTGGAATAGACAAGAATCTAGTCATATTTTACAGGTGGAATTGTAAAGAACTTGGCCACAAGAGAATTGACCAGATAATGTCAGAGGTGCCTGAAGCCTCCCTGGCCAAAGGCAGGAAGGGTGGGGGTGTCGTTTGGCTGTGAAGGAGAATTAGGTGGAGAGTGGGAGCACAGAGGTGGAAATTAAGAATTCTTTTAAAAAAACATTTTATTTGCTGGGCATGGTGGTGCACACCTTTAATCCCAGCACTTGGGAGGCAGAGGCAGGTGGATCTCTGTGAGTTTAAGGCCAGCCTGGTCTACATAGCGAGTTCCAGGACAGCTGGGGCTACAGGGAGACCCTGTCTCAAAAAGACAAAAATATATTTATTATTTTTATTTTATGTGTTTGAGTGTATTGCTTGCATGTATATAAGTGCACCTGCGTTGTGCGATGCCCACAGAGGTCAGAACTGGAGCTATTGACAGTTGTTAACTTACATGTGGGTGCTGGGAATTGAACCTAGGTTCTCTGAAAGAGCAGTTAATGCTCTTGATGGCTGAGCCATCTCTCCAGCCCCAAGATTAAGAATTCTAAGTGAACACCTGCAACCCAAGATGCCTGTAAATATTCCACCTGGAGTTGTCAAGTAGGAGGCTGTTGTGTATATGATATGTTGTGTGTATGATGGATAATGCAAATATTTATGGAAAACCTAATCTGCATTGAGCTCTGATGCCGGTAAGAGAAGAAGGTGTAGGTAAATTGAGATTCCCATTCTCTAGGAATTTAATGTCTGGCGGTGAAGACTGAGATGATATATATGAGGAAAATCGCATTCCAAGCTAGGAAAAGACTTATAAAACATGATGAGGAAAGGGGGGGTAGTTAATGAAGATAGAAAGCACTTCCTGTTGGGATAGCAGAAATGAAAAGCAAGCAGCAGGCCAGGCTGAAGAGGAGGCAGAATTCCTACTGCCCAGAACAGAGGAAGCGTGCGCCCTGGGCCTGCCTGGACTGTGTCTTGCCAGATGTGGACAGAGACCGAGGGTTATTGGATTCTCCGTTCCAGTATGGCTAGGTCCATGGGGTTAAGAATTGACTGAAATTTCGATGATTAAAATGAGAGTCTTCAGAGAGCCTGTCCCAACCCCTGCAGAAACTGGGTACCCTACCTCTGGGTAGGGTTGCCCTAGAGACAATGATATTTTTGTCCCCTAGAATGGACAAGCATAGAAGTGGGGCTGCAAGGCTGGCTATGCCCCTAGCCTCTAGTCCAGCCGCATTAAGATAGCCTAGGTGTAGTGGGTATAAATTTGCCTCCATGCACTGTGAAATAGAAGATGACAGGTCCGATTTTCTTCAAATCAAATTAAACGTAACCCGCTACAGCCCTGACCTGACTCAGCTGGCACTGACAGGAAGTCCAGCTCGGCCCTCTTCTGGCCTTCTCTGCCCTGACAGCACACAGAAGTCCCTGGGCTGGTGTTCTGCAAAGCATCCATGGACAGCCCTCTCATAAGCCTACCATGTCCTTCTGCTGATGTGGTCATTGTCCAGATGTGCAGGTCTGTAAGAGCACAGACTGGTTAGGTAGGGTGGGGTCAGGAGACAGCTGTCACAGGCATGCAGAAGGCAGCTTGACATGCAGAAAACCCTTGAACCCCCATTGCCTCAGTAAGAGGGGTTCGTGGGAAGTACCTGGGGCAGCAAGGGCAAGCCAGTTCCTCCTATTCTGAGTGGCCATCGCCTGGACGCTTGTGCAGGCTCTTGGGCCCCAGCCCAGATCTCAGGAAACAGAGTCTAATTTTAAGATCTGCTGGAGACTACTAGGCCCTTGAAGTTTGAACAGCATTGCTGTAACACACAGTAGCATCCAGTAAAATGGACTCTTCCTCAACCCTCTGCTTTTATCCATTAACTCTTAATACTTTCATACTGTGTGCAGGGCCAGGGGCCAGGGGCATAAAGTGGGGGGTCTGCTATTCACAGCCTCACTCGTCACCCCTCTCCAAGTCTTAGGAGTCCCTTTTGTCCTGTTTCTTTGAGACAGGGTCTCCCAGTGTAGCCCAGGCTGGACTCCATGTGGTAGCCACCTTCCAGCTTTAGTCTCCTAAGTGCTAGGATCACACAGGCCTGAGGATCAGGCTTTTTGTGTCCTCCATGCTAGCTGCATGGGTCCCTCTTTCTTCCACTTATAAATATTGCTCACTGGAGATGCTTACTGTGAAGCTCTCTAAGGGACTTGATGTCCAACCTGAACATCCATCAGAGACCTCTCTACTGCCAGCCTCGTTAGCCACTGATTGCAGGGCAGGGCCTACTCCCGGAGGCTCAGATTCAGTGAGTGTGAGGTGGGGGCTGAGAGTGAGAGTGTGCTCTAAACAGATACGCAAGTGATGCTGCTACTGCAGGCCAGGGAGACACTACTGGGGGAGTAAAGAAAAGTCTGACCCCTATAGAAATGGAGGGATAAGATTAGGGAGAAGGGAACGGAAAACCCAGCAAGGTGGAGACACAAATAGATATCTCCTTCAGCTGCCCTGTCATCCAGCACATCATATGGAGCAGTGAAATTATATTGACCAAAACATGATTGCAATGCAGATTTTGAGTGTCTAGTCCATCTGGTGAGGAAGACCCAGGGGAGGAACATTACATATTTTATCTCTGATGACCTTGAGCCTGTCCTTGGGTACAGTTGCTCCTTAGCTTGGAGCTCAGAACTTCTAGGTTAGGGATTCCCATAATGACCCATTTCACACAGTTTTCAGAAAGTGGTTCTGCACACACTCTGAGTTCCTACAGTCTCTCTCTCTCTCCTCTCTCTCTCTCTCTCTCTCTCTCTCTCTCTCTCTCTCTCTCTCTCTCTCCTGCTTGGATTGTCATTGAGAGCCTGGTATCATCTGCTGGAAGGATTTGCAAGTAAAATCTCCAAGTATAGGAGAGAAGCCTGGGCAGGGGCAGCCAAACTCAGTGAGCTGTGTCAGACAAGTAAGAGGCTCACAGAGCCGGCGGCCCTGTGGCCAGCTCTTTTGCTGGGAGTAGCAACCCAGCTTCCCGGCTGCAGGACCTCCTGCTGCTTCTCCCCTTAGCATCCAGAGACAGTGCTGCCCTTGAGAGGGCCAAGGTCAAAGTCAAGTCAAAACCACACCTAGTACTTCCTCTCCCTGAGATGCTACAGAGTGGCCATGCAGGGCTGCCCTGTCTTTAAGTCTTGTCAGCTGAAAGTGGTCTGGGACAAGCTACATTAACTTTTGGAGCTAAATTTTCCTTGTTAACTAAAGGTAGAGAGATAATAGCATCTACTTTCCAGTGTGGCTGTGAAGACTGACAAGAAGGATGTGTGTGCCCTGCTTGACACATGGCAAGTGTGCAGATGAAGATGGGATCCCACCATTTAGTATTTTTACTCCTTTGGATGGTGTGGGTCGTGTCCTTATTTCCTCCTGTACCATGAGCTCTTTAAGAGAAAAAGCAAGGCCTGATTCCCTTTCGAGTCTACTCATTCAATCCCCAAAGGTCTAGTGAGGCCCTACTATGTGGTAGTCCTTGTGCTAGAGGCCCATGTGCCTCCTGACTTTGCATACAGCCTATCAGCACTGATCAAGGTTTAACACTTCATTGAATACCTACTGTGTGCTTCATTGATGCTATTCAAACTTCAAGGGGCTTAGTACCCACCTGCAGGACTTAAGATTAGATTCTAATTTCTGAGTCCAGGCTGGTGGCTGTGATTCTGTTTCTCAGAAGCTTCCAAGCGATGCCTGCTACTGGTCCTGGATGGCCACACCTGGATTAGAAGGAGCTGTGTTCCCCTGTTTTGCTCCACTTCCTGCTCAGAAATGCAGAGCAAATGAGGAAACCGAGGCTCACAGGGTTTACATACCTGCACGAGGTCACGTAGCCCTCCAACCTGAGTCAGGTCTGCGTTGTTCATCCTTGCTTGGTGAGCTCACTGCCCTGAAGATCAGTGGTCCTAGCCTAGTCATCCAGGGGACAGGAGACATCTGTCCTAGTTTCAGTTCCGTTGCCATGATGTTGATTTCTTCATTCTTATATACCTCTGGATTCCCTGCCTAGGGAGTGGTGCCACCCACACTGGGCTGGGTCTTCTTGTGACATTTAACTTCATTAAGACATTCCCAACCAGCCAGCCTAAGGTAGACAATGGCCTTCACTGAGGCTCTCTTCCAAAGCAATTCTCGGTGGTGTCAAGTTGACAACCACTACCACCCATCACCTGCAGAGGGAGGTAGCGGCATGTTCTACTGCTATAGCACGACTTACAAACTATGTCCTCATGGCCCAAGGTCAATCAACCAAGAAACCAGCAAAGGAAGGGATCAAATTTTTAAGGTTCAAAATTTCATTTCGTGCATTACTTATAGACATTTAGAATTTGGAATCCTGGGGCATTTCACAATTTTACAGACAAGGAAACTGAGGCCTGTAGAGGAAAAAGAGACTTGCCCAACACTTCTCAGCTTGTCGCTGGTGATATCTGAACTAGAACCAAGCCTCTTGTTTCCTACTTCCTGTGTGTCCCTCACTCCAACCAGCAGCTAAGTTCATGCATGGCCTGAATGGTTTCTGTGTGGGATGCCAAGAATACCTAGCCTTCCCTGGAAAGCAACTCTTTGTCCTTCTGTCAGCTGAGGCCCATAGGAGAGCAAAAGGTCCTTGGGGGACACCCAGCTAACCTTGGAAGGAGAGGGACACTCAGCTAACCTTGGAAGGAGAGGGACACTCAGCTAACCTTGGAAGGAGAGGGACACTCAGCTAACCTTGGAAGGATAGGGACAATCAGCCAACCTTGGAAGGATAGGGACACTCAGCTAACCTTGGAAGGATAGGGACAATCAGCTAACCTTGGAAGGATAGGGACAGTCAGCTAACCTTGGAAGGAGAGGGACAGTCAGCTAACCTTGGAAGGAGAGGAACACTCAGCTAACCCTGGAAGGATAGGGACGGTCCTCTTTTCAAGTGTTGCCAGTCTTGAAATGACAGCATACAGCAGACACGCTCTGGAGTTTAAAATTCCTAAATGAAACCTTTAATCCTGCCATGCAGAAGCATAATTGGTGGCTTGATTCGGTGCAATAAGCATTTATTATCTTAATTATAGCATGATATCAACTGTATTGGATGCTTCATGACATGGCTATAGTACTTTGCAGAGGTGGGCAACCAGCATTTTATCTTCTTTTTTTTTTTTTCAGAAAGAGGTGGGCATTGGCTGACTCAGATTTAGAGAGCCCCAAATTTTAGCTGCTTCTATATAGCATTACCATTGAACTTGTTGATAGGCACACAACAATAGCCAGTCTCTTAATCGTCGTCATTTACTGAGAACCTACTCTGTATAGCACTGTATTCTCTATCTGAGGAATGTGATCACATGCCGTCAACAACACCCTCCTGGAATCACTCACTCATGCAGGCATGCACAGCTAGTCACTGGGGGACTTGGATGTACATGCAGCTCTGAGGGGCCCAAAACTCCACATGGAGTGAAGAAGGTGCTAGCTGTATTCCTTTACACTGTAAAGGAGAAGCAAAAGGAGAAAGCAACCTGCCTGGGTGGGGGCACAGGCATGCTCTAAGACTGGAGATGAGATCATGGCCTCCCGTGCCTGGGTCTAATGTCTCTTCTTACTGTCCATGAGGAATAAGACTAGAAAAAATGACCAGGACAAAACAGCTGCAGCTCTTCCCACTCAGGAATGATATGACTCAGTGGAGGAAGTGGCTTCCCAGGACAGACTAGACTTTAGAGTAATTCCTTCAAGGAATCTGTGTGCCTCTTCAAGCCAGACCCATGCCAAATCAGCCCAGGCCATGGTGGTATACCTGCCTCCTTTGCACCCTGCTAGCTCTTCCTCCTGAAAGCCTGTGCCTCATTCACTGAGCACATGGCTGAGTGGCTCCTGGGCACTAGGCACTGTACTAGGCATTAGGGATAGAGAGATAGGAAGAGAGTGGAGTAAGACTGACTGCAGCTTCCTTGGTCTGTGGCGGAAACAGACCGGTGGGAGGAGTTCCAAAAAATTATTATCCTTGGGGCCAACGGAACAAGGTAACAAAAGCAAGTCCCTAACCTGGTCACAGATGCCATGAAGCAAGGACGTGATGTTTCATATGAGATGTGAATTTCAGGGGAGGTGATCAGGAGAAGAGCTCTAAAGTGGGGTGTGGGAGAGACACAGAAGTGGGCTGATGAACAAGTTTCAGAGGGAACAGCATGGAGATAGCCTGTCAGAAGGATCAGAAAATGACCAGGCAGTGTGTGCTGGAGGAGAGTCAAGGCTGTTCTACGTAGCCGATGGCAGCATTTAAAGAAAGAGTGGCAGGAGTGAGAGTGCAGAGGGACAGGGTCCGATCACGTGACAGACTGCAGAGGGACACTGCCAGAAGCCTTGGCTTCCCCCTCTTGCAGGAAGGGGGACTCGGAGGCCTGAAGCCAGAGTGAGAGCATCATGGACAATCCTTGCTCTGGCTGTAGCATGGAGACAGGTGGGGGGAGCAGGGTGGGAACAAGGAGACCCTCAGAAGCCCCGGTACCCCAAATCCAGAAGGCGATGGTAGCAGCTCTTACCATAATAGGCAGAAATCACAAATGCAAGGTGGATTTCCAAACCTCTAGAGCTTGGTGATGGACTAAATGCAGGGGAAGAGAGGGGAGGAAAGAAAGGGGAGGGAAGCAGGGTGAGGGGCTTCAATGAGCTAAAAGTCTTTCTGAATGCCTACCCCCCTTATTTATTAAGAAGACCCTAAAACTGAGTACTTTATAATCTTATGGTCTTATGAGAACTGGCCTGAAGAATGTCAGCTGGCTCCAAAGATCTGCCAAGCTCTGGAGGCCTGAGGGATGCCTCGACAACCAAGACGATCTTTTCCCTTTAAAATGACACTAACTTAGAGATGTCTGTACCTTTGTGGTGGGAGTTCAGCACTCATGGAGACTCTCACACTCACTCACTGAGCAAAGCTTTGCTAAGCACTTGCTGTGAATGAAGCACAGAGGACACAAGATTAGACAGAAGGCCCCTGCCCTGGGGTTTCCCAGACACATGACATGTGACTAAGGTGCCACAGCAACAGGAGACTCGGATGGCACTGTTCACGAGGCCCAAATGTTCTGACTTACAATGTTCAATGTCACCACACCACTTGTTCATATATTTGTGGGATGATCTGACTTCTTTCATTTTGAAAAATCCAGTGCAAAGCTAACAACCACAGAGGAGCCAAGCCTCCACCATGAGTTGTATGATTTTCCATTTTCAATATTATCACATTTTGGATCTCATGTGAGTTAGTAGGAAGGTCAGCCCAAAGTCCACTGACTCGATGCACTGTAACCAGTGATGAGCGGATAGAAGGAGGGGGAACTGCTGGGGACAACAGTCAGGTGGAGTCAGGGAAGCCTTCCTGGAGGAAGAAGCAGCATTGCAGCTCTTTATAATGAGTTGCTGCCTCTGAAGAGAGGGACTGTGGATGAGGGAGGGGAGAGAGGCCTGTAGGAGAGAGTGTAGAGACAGGGCAGCTGGGTCCAGATGGTGGGCAGCCCTGACTGTAGCATATGAGCAGGAGGAGGCTGCCAGAAGGGGTCACGTGGATAGCTCCCAGGGGAGTCAGGAATGGAAACAGCAGTTGGGCTTGCCAAGGAGGAGATTTCAAACATGACATCTTTCAGCCTAATAAAAAAAAATCATAAGCTGAAGATGCTAAAACCTATGATATGTGGCATGCATATATGCATATTTTGGAGTGATGCATATTGGAAGGAGTAACAAGAACAACAACAACAGAAAAGTCTACATCAAAGAACTGACTGAAATGGTGAACTTCTGCTTGAAACAGTAAACTTCTCCATCGAGAATTATGAGAGAGATTGAGAAAAAGATGAAAAGCATGTTTGGCAGAATGCATGAGCTCTGGTGGGGTGGGGGGCACGGAGGGGGGCACAGGTCTAGATTTGATTTGTAATGTAATTTGATTTGTATGAAATGCACAGAGCTTCAATAAAACATTGGATTAAAAAAAAATATGCCAGGCGTAGTGGTGCATGCCTTTAATCCTAGCACTTGAGAGGCAGAGGCACGCGGATCTCTGTGAGTTCTAGGCCAGCCTGGTTTACAGAGTGAGTAGTGAGTTCCAGGACAACCAGAGCTTCAGGGAGACCCTGTCTCAAAAAGAGCAAAAAAAAAGAAACAGCAGGGTGAGTGACCAGCTGTCCTTGTCTGGACTGAGGGGCTTACTGGATGCAGGGCAGCACACAAACTGGAAGGCCACCTGGAAAGGGTGTGTTGTCCCATCCCTTCAGGGAGTCTGGTGGGAATGCAGCCTGATATCACCAGGCTTTCCAGTGCCCAGCAGAAACAGGAGACCAGGGAGCCTATGAACAGTCTTCTGGTCTGCTCATGTGGATTGTATGTTCAAAATGTTTTTAGAACATGGGGCTGACAAAACAAAACATTTCTGCAGGGTACACTAGGCCAACGAAGTCCCCATGGCCCACCCTGCTGCCCCTGCCTCCTGACCCCTCAGACCCACTTTCACGTGACTCTCATTCCACAGAGAGACATCAGTGGTCAACTGTTTGGTTTTGCAATTGATGTTCTCAGCCATATTCAGAGGCTGAGCATAGAATGTATTGAACAAACAAAATGGACAGTGGTCACAGAGGCACCTATTCAGTTTCTTTGAAAGGTGAAATTGGTGTTCAACAGCCACTTATGCTGCCTTAGGCTTGGAGACCTATGCAGCATGGAACAAAGAATATCTGTCTCAAGTATCAGACTTAATTATGCATTAAGGCCCATTCATTCTGGATATCAAGACACCTCTCCTTGCTGATATTGGGGTAGGAAAAATTAGTCATCTTATTTATGTGAGCTTGGGGGGTTAAAGAACCACCATTTAGAGGGTGGGGAAGGTTGTATAGTCGATATCAGAGTAGATCATACAATGACCTTTGATTCTCAGTTCTGCCACTTTGAGAGGCTATGTGATGTTAGAAAAACTTCCAAGCCTCTCTGTGCTCCTTCTCCCCCTGTGCTACACAGAAGCTGGTTGGCAGGATAGCTTCCAAGGAACACCTTCCCCATCACCTCTCTAACTCTAAGCTTTAACGTTGATTAGACTTTTGCCAAGATTTCTGCAGCCTGTTAAGGGTGAAAGAGTCAGCCGGGGATTTACGGAACAAATCGGTCCATACAACCCTGACATCTTTTTTCTTTTCTAGATGGAATTAGTAGATATGGGGCTTTAGTAAGTTGATCTGATATCTGGGCACCAGCAGGCCAGCTCTCTCAATGACATTTTTCATTGTGTCACTTGCTTTTTCTTTAATTGAGTACCGATCGGAGCGCAGGGATGGAAGCTGGGTGCAAGAGGAAGCTTCTAAGGCAGTTCTGTGGCCAGGCAGCTTTCTACTCCTAGGGGGAGGGTACATTGGGGAGGGAGGCTTGCATCCTGCCAAGGTGCACTGTCACCTTTATTAATGGTGCTGGGGGCAGGAGGACGCAGGCAGCTAACACAGACTGCAGAGGACAGTAATAGGAGGATGCGGCCGCCATTCCAAAGGACAAAGAAGGCAGAAAATGGGAATTGAAGAGGTGAGAAGCAAGGAAAGGCTGAGGAAGGGGGAAAGATTTGTATGACAGTGTTTAAACCTTACAAAGCAAGGAGTGAAGGAAATATGGTACCCAGAGCGGAGTGGTCAGTGCTAAGACAGGAGCACTGTGTGGAGAGCCAGGGCCCAACAAGAATCCTCAGGTTGATGGGCAGAGTAGTTTCCAAGCTAGGATCAGCTGGCACAGGAGCCCCAGGAATCAGCATCCACTCCCGCTTCCCCCTCCTCCTTGAGTCAGGACATCAGCAGGCATGGTCCATCCGAAAGGGCTGTGCAGGAACTCATTACTTTGAACCCTCAGAGTCAGCTTTTCAAACAAGCACCTCTGAGTTCAGCTTCCTAGGAGTGTTTTCATCATTGGGATCAGCGTCATAAAAGCCAAAGCGTGATGATCCTGCCGGTTTCCACTGTTAACAGATGAAATAGCACTCCCTTTATAGAAATGAGGAGCAAGGACTTTGCGTAGCTTTCTTTAGTGCTATAGACCTTGTCAGCAGAGCCGGCCCAGAGGCAACACAGTAGGCAGGTGCCAGCACGCCATCCCATTACCTATAGATGGAGCTTTGCCGCTCTGAGCCTGGTATTCCAGGCCGTTCCACAGTCAACCCCTCCAAACATCTTTCATGATCTCCCTCTGTGAACATCTGCAGCAACAAAACCCTTTGCTCATATCCACCTCTGTCTCTGTCCTCATTCTGTTCCAAGGTCTAAAAATGGGACAGTAATTTCTCAGCGTATGTACTGTCAACTTCCCTTGCCAGCCTCTGGCAGACATCACTAATCGATCATCACGGCCTTTCCTGCTGAGCTAAGACTTGGCCTTAGAATCATTCCTGACACAACTCTCTAGGCAGTTACTACCAATCAATTAAATTAATCATATTATAAGATGAAAAGTATTCTCCGTTATAGATCTAAGATGTCATCTCCTATTCGTAGCTTAATCTCTTTTAACCTTGCTCTTCAAATCTACATGCTCTGTGACAATTTCTCTGAGTATCTCTAACCTTCTATCCCAGCTCCTTTTTTTTTTTTTTTTTTTTTTTGAGACGGGGTCTCCCTTTTAGTTCCAGCTGGCCTGGGACTCGCTCTGTAGACTAGGCTGGCCTTGAACTCACAGAGATTCGCCTGCCTCTGCCCCCCCAGTGCTGGGATTAAAGGCATGCGCTACCACACCGGGCTCCTATCCCAGCTTCTTTTTAAAAGCTTACAGCAAACCCTACCTACAGCATTCAGTTCATATTGTCACTCAGCACCATGAGGTATCTCTGTCTGCATAGACCAGAGTGACTTAACTATGGCACTGGTGACATCTTGGGCTGGGTCATTCTTTCTTTGAGGAATGCCCTGTCTATTGCAGAGTTGTAAACAGCCAGAAGCAACCTGCTTCCTCACTGATGACAACTACAAAAATTTCCAGGTTGTTAAATACCCTTCAGGGGCAAAATTACTACCAGTGAGAACCATTGATAGATAACTGATACATTGATGATAGATAAATGACAGATAGATAGATCACAGATTGACATGTATGTATGTAAATGATAGAAGAAAGATACGCAGATGACTGATAGATGATAGATGATACATAAATGATAGATAAATGATAGAAGATATTCAGATGATTGATGACAGGTTGATGATAAAGGTGATTAATAGACATAGACATATAAATGACAGAATCTCAGATAAACAGCAATCTCATAATATATATATATAATATATATATACTATATGAGACCTTCACGTCACAGACTATGATTATATTTTGCACAGCTCCTTACACATAAAGTATTTGCTAATTAATTGATTAATTGGGAATGGGCAAGTGTATGGGAAGCAGGAATTTTCCAAATCCTGGTTGAGATTCTGACTCTATAGTGTGTTCTTGTTCCTATTAATCACTGTAGAGCTGAGGAAGACCATTTTCAAATGGGGCCACCTTCTTCACAGACTCAGTAAGTGGCCACTAGCCCCTGGTACCCAAGAGTCCTGGAACAACCAGATCCCTTGAAGCAGGAATAAATAAACATTTGGGGAAGTTAGAACGATGTGCTAGAAAGAGTAAGCTAGTAAGTTGAGCTTGAAGTTTCAAGTAAGATGCAAGAGACTATCTTCTCTCTTCTGCAGTCCTCACAAAGGAACTATGAAAGGACCATATGAGGAAATCCTTTTATCCACAAAGTAGTCTTCCCTGCTGAAAACTCTTGTCTGGTCTAGCTGCCTGTGAACATCTCTGTTTGCCTACTCCTCTGTTCCTTTAAAGTAAAGGTTTTGCAACGGAAGCAGGCGAGACACTGTGTAAATCCTAGCACTCGGGGGCAGAGGCAGGCGGATCTTTGTGAGTTCAAGGCCAGCCTGGTCTACGGAGTGAGCTTCCAGGACAGCTGGGGCTACAGGGAGACCGTCTCGAAAAAAAGACAAAAAAAAAAAAAAAAAAAAAAAAAAAAAAAAAAAAAGTAAAGGTTTTGCCAAAGGAAAAGCAGGAGACACTGCGTAAATCCTCATCTCCAGTGCAGAACCTGGATCCACAGGGAGCTTTACATTACCCTCCACCAGTCGACCATCAGTAAACCCAGGCTGGCTGATACATTGTTCCCAGGGTACCAGGGAGGGGCTGAGGCTAGGCATTGCTGGAGACTGAGGACCCATGCGCCAGGTTTCTGAAGGACCGTCTTCCTGTGCCTTCTGACTTCATCCTCCGAGCAGTCTTAGAGTTGGTGTTCAGAGCCCCGTTTACAAGGAAAGAATTGATTCTCAAAGAGGTAAAGCACCTTATGCAAAGTTCCAGAGCATGTCAAAGAAATCTGGGACTCTATCCTGGGACACATTTGTCTACTGTGTCACAGCAGTGCTACTAATGTGTGAAAGACATATTTTCTACTATGTGGCATTAGTGTTACACAGAATCCCTCCCTGTGTGAAGATCCCAAAGGTATATAGATGATGGAAAGGTGTCCTCAGTGGAACCTACAATCAGGAGATTCTGAAAGCCATGGAACCTGTCATTAGACAGCTGGTTGTCTGTGTAGCTGTGCTTTTCCTTATGCCTGACCTGCCTGTGTGTGTCATGAAACCAGCCCCACTCAGCAATCCTATATAAATGCATGAGAGTATTTGAGTATTTATCTCTCCCTCCTTCCCTCCATTTCTATAAGAGCAAAGAAGAGGCCTGGAATGATGTTTCTTGATATCCAAGAGTTGTCTGGGTGTGATGTTAAGATGAAATATTGCATTGCTTTGCTTTGTTGAGTTTTGAAGCATTGCTTAATTTTAATTCCAATAAGATTATTTCATGTTTACAAAACAGTCCTTTAAAAAAAGTAAACAAAAACATTCTGAAGTGAAGCTGATCTAGGAAGGTTATTTCACATCCCTGCTCCTTGGTTTCCTTGTCTGTAAGGTGTTAGTAGTACTGCCAACATCTACTGTACATTGGTAGAAGGGATACTGCACATGCCAGGGTTGGCTGTTATATTTTTCAGCATTATCAGCTACATAAATGTCTGACTAATCATAGCTTGTTTTCCTTCTAGTTCTTTCTTCCCTTGCTATGACCCTATAAACAGCCCTTACAGATGGAGAAACAGAGCACTTAGCAAGGTATCTGACATGTCGTCCTTTAAATGGTAGTTATTATTATTGACATTTAGCACACAGTTCCTTCTGTCTGAGACTTGGCATTCTTCTGTGACACATTTTCCTATGGAGGATGTTCCTTTGAGTGATTTTAACCTAGATGCACATATTTCAGGAGAAGGTGGGGGTCCCTCGGGATACACACCTAGAGCTCCAAACCCTACCACTGTTCCTGGTTTGAGTGTTCTTGAGGGGGGTGTCCAGAACTTTCCAGGACAGCCTTTCTTAGCACATTGAATATGAAACTTAGAAGCCCATCGTTGATTTGCACACAGGATAATTCCTTGTTTCTGAAGTTGCTCTTTTTGAAATCATTTTTGTGACCTTCCCTCCCTAAGCCTTCATGGATGGAGCTAGAAAATTATCTTCCATTTAGAAAAAAACAAAACAAAACTGAGCTGAACAAAAGCTTCTTTCCCAGCAAGCTGGCTTCTCAGGTGGGTCCCCCATACCCAAGTGGCTTTAATTAGAGACTGAGAGCAGCCAGGAGCAGGTTTCTGTTTATTCAGCAACGAACAACAGGGAGCTGAGCACACTGAACTTGAAGACAAATGAAATCGATGTCAAACTAGAGTCCGTGTGTCCTCCCACAGAAAGAGGGCCAGATTCTGCTGTAGAATAATCATTTAGTGAGAAGCGCTTGCTAAGGACTGAGCGCAGCACCAGGTACCAGGAAGGGCCAATGCTTAAAACATCGTTTAGAGGCTTATGACCCCATGGTCCTGGAAACTGCATTTGAGTAGCTTCTTGGAAATGGGATTCTATGTAAGACATGGAAGCTACTTCTTAAACAGGGGCCTTATGCTCTATAGTAGCCAAAACAAGCTTCTTAAAACCCAGCTAGAGAGATGGCCTAGCAGTTAAGAGCGCCGACCGCTCTTACAGAGGACCCGGGTTCAATCCCCAGCACCCACATGGCGGCCGAGAACCGTCTGAAACTTCGATTCCAGGAGAACTCCAGTTCCAGGGGAATCCGAGACCCTCTTCTGACCTCCGCGGCATTGCACGACACGGGTGCACAGACTTGCATGCAGACAGTACATTCATACACATACGGAAATAAATAAAATTAATAAAAAAAAAATAAAAAAAAACCAAATTGAGAGCTACAGTTATACTGAGGAGAAAACCCAAATTCTTGCTCCTACGCCTCATGGGCTGTTAGGAGCTAGCCTGCCTTTCTGAAATCGTCTTATCCTTTCCTTTCCCATCTTCCCAGGTTCTGGCCTTCATTCAGCCCATCAGACTCCCTGAACCTATCTCTGGGGTCTTCGATCTCCACTTGCCCCCACAATGCTGCTCCAGATTCTTGCACATCCATTCCCTTTGCCCAGATTTTCCCTCAAACATCAGCTCCAAGAGCTACCACACCCCCACGTCCAAAATAGGTTACCTCCCATTCTACTGCTGCCCACTGATTCTAACATTTCATTAGTAGCACGAACCACTGTTTAAAATGATCTTACGTGTTGGCTTAATAAAGTTGTGTCTTCCTGTTTCCAGTCTTACCAACCCCAGGTTGACAGCAATGCCTTTGATAATGCAGTTCACAGTTGCAGCTCCCACACCTAGAAGCATGCCTGGCATAAAGTAGGTGCTCAAGAAATATTTGTTGAATCAAGGAATATGTGAAAGGGTCATCTCATTCATACTTGATCGAATGACCAAGTGAGAACAGAAATTCTTGGATTTCTGGATTTTACTAAGTCAAAGATGATTAACACATGCCTCTAAGTTCCCAGTTTGTGAAGGAGGCTCCCCATAATATTCTTTTTAGAGATAAGGAAAGCTGTGATTAATCCAATCTCTGTTAATATTTATGGAGCTCGTGAAATATGCAAGTTCAATTCTGGATCCTGGTAACACAGCAGTAAATAGAGAGAAGGAGTTCTCTGCTGGGTGGAGCTGACAGAGATGCTGTCGTTAGTCAGTCTGTGAAATACACAAATCCTAATGCCTGTCTCTCACTCTCCTCATCTATAAAATGGGCTTATAAAGCTGACCTCATGTGCATTCTGAGAAGTCTCAGGAGATGATCAACATAGATCCCTAGGAACAAGGAATGAGTGAATGAACAAATGAATGAATGGGGTCTGTTCTCTTCCTACTTCCCTTGTTATAAAATACCCCAATGTGCCCTTTAGAAGGTTTAAAGCGACCTCACAGGCAGGCCCAGGCTCCAGCCAGGGTCAGTAGTATTGGTTTCAAAGGAAGATTATGTGACAAATACAAGCTCCTGTTCCAGCCTCGGTTCAAAGCAGCCTTGTCACAACTCCCCACTGCTCCTTGTCAGTAAGGATTGCTCTCAGAGGAGACACTGCCTGCATTTCTGGCCCTGGTTTATCTAGAAAGCTGATCTATCATTAACGCCCACAGTGTCAGGCAGGGGTGCATACCCACACCCCTCCTGGAGTCGCTGTAGTGTGCAGATGGGTCACACTAGGATGCAGCCAGGGACCACAGCATCCAGGAGGCTCCTCTCTGTTCTCCTGTGATGGTCTCCCTGTGACGTGGAGGAGATCACACAAGACACCTGGATCTGTGCTCATCAGGCCACTTCCCAAAGAAGGGAAGGGACTGCATTTACCCAGCAGGACTGCTGAGTAGCCAGAACGACAAGTCACTGAAAGACGGGGGTCTCCTAAAGCCGAACAGCTTAGGGTATTACATTTGCCATAAATACAGCTGTATTGCATGCTTTCGAACAGTCTGGGTGCTGTAGTCACTTTTCCTACCTTCCGGCAACTGTCCCCAACTAAAAGAAATCTCCCAGAGTGCTCTGCTCAAAGAGGCACATACTCTATTTACTAAACAGCTAGACTTGAGACAGGTTAAGCAAAGGCTGCTCGGAGTTAAAGGGCTCAGTGCCAAGCTTTGATGGGGCACACTTGATGTGTTCACAGACAGTCACTGGTAGGCAGAATCAACATTTCTTCTTTACAAGTTGGAACTTTTAACTAGTTAATCTGCATAGTTTCTTTGGACCACAATCAGCCACACAACAACAACAATAACAACAATAATAATAATAACAACAACAATAATAGATGGTATTTATTGAAAGCTTTCTGTATTCAAGTTTGTTTAAATAAAAATGAATTTAAGTCCTTTCTTCTCCATATGCAATAAGGGATTATTTTGTCTTTTTTTACTGATGAGGCAAAGAAGGCATAAGACCACGCTCAAGGTCACAAGACTAGTGGACGGGAGTGAGCTGAGGCCTGCGCTCTGGCTGCCTGACTCCCAGGCCTGTGCTCTTAGCTCTGCATTCTGGCAGCACCAGACATAAGCTCCTTGGAACACAGCCTTGGCCACCTTGCTATATCCCCGATACCCAGCCCTGTACCCACACACCATACCTCAGCTGCCCCAAAGATTGCTCCAAATTACAACTCCCAGTGGCCCAACAGCTCTGAGGTGAATGGGTTTCAGAGATTGTGCTTTTCCTGACACCATAGCCGCCCACTTCCAGTCCTGGATCCACCACACAGACAGTACTAGTTTAGTCCAAGAATAAAATCTGTTACATAAGTGCATGGCAGACATGGGGGTGAGTAGGGAAGTGGCCTGAGAGTGACATTGGGCCACTCTTAGCCTCC